>JAWMAG010000047.1:0-30000 GCA_037013455.1 Ceratitis rosa
CATCGATCTGATACCGAGTCTTTCGATCCGATGGTTGTTATTTTAACAGTTTTTTAATTATCTGATATTGCTTTTTATAATTTTTAGCTGACATATACATACAAACATACATATGTACATACATACCATTTTCGCTAATCACAAACTTTCCATTGTAAATTAAAAAGTCCTTTCAACTACGCACAACTTCCAGACTCTACCATATGTACGTTGGTGCAACGTCAAACGCAACAACAACTTAAATCAGCAGCCATGCAGACCGTACTTAAAACCACCTCAACCTGACGGGTATCTTCTCAAAGTCATTGCTAGTGCACAGACGCTCAGGCGCACACGCATTCACAGACGACAGTAGCAGAAGCAGAAATCTTTTTCCATGAATGCAACTGGAAACCCAACACAGCGGCGGCCATGGTTCAGTGCACCAACCAGCCAGTAGTCAGTCTCCAACAAAAACAACAACAAATGCAATAGCAAAACATACGACAACTTGCAGTTGTCAACCCAAGCGATACGGAGTGAGACAGTGCAGTGTAAGCAACAGCGATTGCACAAAATGTCGTAAGTCAAATGCGAAATGCAGCAAACCGCGAAAAGTGTTTAAGGATGACTCGAAAGAGGCGAAAAATATACAAAAATGGTGAAAATCCACTTTATTTTATTTTTTGTTCCTACGAAAATAAAATGCAACGCGCGACATGCTGCTTGCCGTCTGCCGCCCAGCTCCATTGTGTAGCGGCGCATTGGCAACACTGTTACTGTTCCAGCTGCTTCTGCTGCTGTGGTTTCTGTGGCTTGGCAAAAACCCAACAAACCATGAAGTAAATAAACGCTGCGGTGAGTCTGGCAAATAAAATCTACGATTTAGTAACTAAGTATTCGGAGTGCGACGGCGATGGCAATCGCTGCTGCGATAAAGGAGAGCCAAGGCAGGGCAAGACAAGTGAGCTCGTTATTATAGTTGTATATTCGGTTGTGTGCTACCAGACTTTCAGCCTTGTGATTGTGAGATTTCGTATAATTTTGTAAACGATTTTTTCCCAGTAAATTTTTCATTTTTCTCGAAAAGTCGAAAAAGCGGAAAAGTAAAGTCAAAAAATGCACTGCTGAATGCAAATTGCTGAAATGCAACGATACGAAAAGAAGGCAAAAAAAATACATCGGGAAAAGTATATGTTAAAGCAAGCGAAGGAGATGAAGATGAAAACAAACAAGCACAAATTACAAAAAAAATAAAAAATAAAAAAATAAAAAAAAAAAATCATGAAATGGTAACGAAAGCAAGAAACAAAATGCTAAACACAAAAAGCCTGTAGAATTGCTGAAGGGAAAAACTAAATTGCAATCAAAACGCACACACACACACGTACATACAATACACAGCTAGACGAGTTAAGAACTAAAGGCAATAATTAAGGCGAACTGAACTGCATCGAAGTGAACTGGTAAAACCACTGACAGATTCGCCTCACATTCGCATTAGACTGCATAAGCCCCTGAAAATCACTGATTTCCTCACCCAATGCAACTCGACTCGGTTAGCTGATCCCGCTACAACCCTCCTGCTACTTTTCATTTGTAAATGTGCATACGATTGGGCGGTAGAGGAAGCAAAGTCAAATTCAAACAAAACTACATTTAAAGAAAGTAAGGTAGATCTCAGTTCGAATAGACTTAATTTACAATTTAACTACTATGCAATATTGGAGACAACAGAGCTGAGTCATTAGAAGGAGGAATATAAATTTATTTTTGCTTGCCACAGATATACAGAGCAATTATGGACACTATCAATTGACTATCCACAGTGTTTCGAAGTACAAAACAATTGCATAAAAGAGTTGCCCCGGAAAAATTCTTGAACCCTTTACTTACTTTACTGGACCCCTACTCCCCAAAGACTACTTTGAGGAATATTTTTGCAGCTAAAAAGGGACGTTAATATAAAAACAATAAACAAAAAATGCTGCAAAAAATTTTGTAAAATACAATATTATCTTTTTTCGTTAAATTTAATTTTTGCATTTGACAGTCATATACGTATGCTAGCTTTCCACCACATATGGTGAAAGAGAAAGCTTTTTTCGAATACTTTCTGCGTCAGAATTGCAAAAGTCTTTTCAATAAATTGGTTATTAATTTTTTTCGGAAGACATACAGCTGTCTTATAGCCTATTTCCACCGGACGTTAAATGCATTTAAACATCGCATTTAAATGCGTGAATTCCCATGTGTTTGTTGTTGTATAAAAGTGTGTTAACTCACTTTTCAAAGAATGAGGACATGCATAAAAGCATTTTCATTTCAGCAGTGTTTGTCCATGCATCAATAATCTGCACTTACAAATCATAAGATTCCATAAATAGCCAAATAAAATGAATGCGGTCTCTTGAATTCATGATTTCAATAGCTGTGACAAATTTTGAAAACTGGAAATGTAAACAAAAATCAACTGCTTGAGTTAACTAACTTTCGGTGGAAATGTTTGATATTTCATTCACTTAACAGTGGCCTTAAATGCATTTAAGTGCTCGGTGAAAATAATCCTCATACCTACATATGCATGTAGATCCGTTGTAATACCACTCTTCATCCAACTGTTTTATACTAATCTCTAAACTTTTCTTATTCAAATTAATTTTCCATAACTTTTGGATGTTGTTGTCGGGATTTGAACCCTGCTCTTCCGAATGACAGTACGCAATGCTAACCACTCGGCTACCGCGGCCGCCTGTGAGAGAATATCTAGCATTAAATTGAGTAATCTACTACAGTCTCCTATAGTTTCAGAATTAGATTACTTTTAGTTAATACTAGAAGATCCGACACCATTTTGTTATAGTTTTTTGAATTTTGTTCCATTGTTATTGTATAACAGGTATTGTAAAGGAAGTGATAGATAAAGAATAATGAGAAGCCTTAGTTAAGATTCAATTAGTGCATAATATAAAAGATTTAATGTTTCCCTACCTTTAAAGTTAGATATCTGAAAATCTGAATATGAATGCTAAGAAGAAAGTCGAACACCATTACTCTGATCTACACTTACAATAAGGTTAAAAGTATACGAATAAATCGCAATCGTTATGTATGGTCAAATTCAAAAATAAATCCAGCCGCAGTTTCTGGGACAAACACTGAGGGACGTGTTTACTAAATTTAAAGCAGATCAAACCATTGATAAGATATTTTTGGTATAGATCGGTCCCAAGTCCACTTTCTGGAAGAAAAAAAAACTTGATCTTCATCCTAATTTAGGCAATGAGGTAACTGTGCATCAAATTTCAAGTAAGTCGAACAACAAAGAAAATCAGTTTGGGAATTTTACTTTTGGCAGATGACAACTTGAAACTTGATAGGAACACTCTTATTTTCAATGAAGCAATGAAGGTGAACCATATATCATTTGTTGGTAAGTTGAGGAATTTCACTGGCCATTGGCTCACCTTCAACAATTTTATCAAAATTTAAACTTAATTTCTTACGGGTTATATTTGAAGTGTGGGATTCTACGTTATCATGATGGAATACTACACTGGCAATTGGTTAGTTTTTTCTTGATGTGTTAATTTTGTTTAATTTCTATAGTCAGATTTCTTGGAAGCAACTCAAAGGTTGGATGTTTTGGTGAATATTGAATGTTTGTTGTGAAGACTCATTTAGATTGGTTTATGATAGTTTTCGTTATGATGAGTTTAAGAAGTGGGTCATATTGGTTTTGACTCACGAGAGAGTCGCTTTTTATTTACATAGGTAAATTAATAGTGGGTGACGACCAGTATATGGTTCAAAGCCTCAGGGACTCGCCAGTGTTTTTTTTTTTTTTTTTTATTTGGATAAAAGTAATATGTGAATTTCGACGATTGAACCTGTATGGTATGTATGTATGGTGTGCCAACATGAAAAATCAATAAAAAAATTTAAAAAAAAAAAAATAGTTTTCTAATCCGTTTTGAAGCGAATTAATGCTTCATAACTATGAAAAAGTGTGTGTGCTAAGACATTGGTAACTGAAGCTAGCTTCACCGAAAGGGCAAAACCTGGCAGAGTTTTATTGAAAACATTTCGTAAATTACCAAAATTCGTTTACGCTGGGTATATTTTTCGCCAACGGTTGAAGTAGGGCTCAATGGCGCTTGCGAAGCCATAGAGAAGGCACATGCTGCTAGTATTTGTCTTCGGGTTAGGAAGATCACTGATCACTGAATCAAAAGTAGCACTATTGAAAACTATTTCGTGACTACAACTAGAACTGTGCTGTTAGCACACCTAGTTTATTCGATGATTACAAACCACAATCTATTTGGGGATTTCCACATAGTATTTATCGACAGACTTGACTACTTGCTCATGTCCAACATTTGTGGTCCATTGAGTACGAAAAATTTTAGAAGTCGGAAGTCAAAATTGTGTACCAATTGCATTGCATAGCTGCAAGCAGAAAAGTTGAAATGGCCCAAGCAGGAAAAAGACTGTATTACAAAGGATGTTTGAGAATACTAAATACCACTTCCAAATGTATGATGATGATCGCAAAGCAACGGCGATAGTGGGGTTCAGTAAAGCGTTCTTCCGTGTTGCTCTTTTGACAGTAAAATTATAATTTATACCGATAATAAAATATATAATTGGCGCTTCGTAGCCGTGACCCGCATTTTATGGTTTTGGATCTTGATGTTTTTCCTACAAATGGAGGGACCTACAATTTATACTAAGCCACCTCCGAACGGCTGATGGTCTTTTTATGAGGAGCTTTTATTTCATGTCAGAAATACAATCGGAGGCCTTGACATTCCCTGCCGAGGAACCGCTGCCATTAGAAAAATAAATTGTTTATGATGTTTGATGTTGGTCTAATTAGGACTCAAACCTGGCTTCTTTATGTTTCCTACCGTTAAATGAATGTACACTGTGCAAAATATTGCGCTCATGTTCAGAAGAAGAAGAAAACCTTTGGGCCACTAGTTTTCCCTTTCCTTAAAGGAATGACAAGGCGAGCAAAAATCAAATGGCCAAAGTATGTACTGAGCAATAAAAAAGATGAAGAGTTTGCAGGATGCAGTAAAAAGTGGCAAAAACAAAAAAAAAAACAAAGAGCAAATGACATAAGAAGAGGCGGCTAAAGATGAAGCAGCAGTGGTTGTGCGTTGGGCCGGCCAGTCTTTGAGTGGCAAGGAACTCTAAGCTTAGACAAAAAAATTGCACTTGTTTTTATTGCAATCAACATGCAAATGCGCTTCACTCGATTGCTACTCCTTGCAAACCATAGCACACGCACACAAACACACGCCTTTGGGCAAGCCCAATGCATGGGGACTCTATACATTTTTTTGTTCTACTTGTTGTTGCCAGCTATTATTGCTGCTTTCATCCATGTGCAGTTAGTTGCAGCTCTCGTCAGATCTTTACTATGCTTTTGTTGTTGCTCTTATTGTTATTGTCGTGCTTAGTTTTGGCGTTCAACTTGATTCGCCCCACACCTTCGCCCTGCACATTCCTCCACAACGCCGCCGACTTGCATTGCTGTTGCCGACATGGCTTGTAGCCTGCCATTCAGCCTAGTGTTTTTTACCATTGCTCTATACTGCTGCTGCTTATTATTTCTCTACTGCTACACACTGTTTTTTATTAAGTCGTCTTCTTCTTCTTCCTTCTGCGGTGCAACTTTAACTGCAATTGCAGTGGCTTATAAACAAGTTGAAATTATTACCAAAGCGTTGCACAAGCGGCAAAAGCGAAGAAAAAAACAAGAAGAAGCGGGAGAAGAAGAAGAGGCGAAACAAAGCTCGTTGCACTCGCACCAACTAACCAACAAACGCGCCATCCCGCTGCTTTATTTTCCAGCTTTATTGCCGGTCTTCTGTTTTTTGGGCGCATTTACATCTCCAATACTCCACTGCCTAAACAAATTATTTGTATTTATTTCTTAAAATGGTTTGCAACCGGGGTGAATTGCGCACATGGGGTATATTGACTCTGTACAGCTAACAGTTTTTATTGCGTACTGCCATTCTGAACGCCAGGGTTCAACCTCGTAAAATTATAGAAAATTAATTTTTCTTATTTCGATCGCCCCTCGGCAGAGAACGTCAAGCCCTTCGAGTGTATTTCTGACAAGAAATAAAAGCTCTTTATAAAAATCCATCGGCCATTCGAAGGCGGCTTAGAATGAACTGTAGGTTCCTGCATTTAGGTATTAGAAACACATCAGGGTACATTGGAGGAGGGGCTACAAAGTGCCAATTATATATACTCTTATAGCATCTACCAGTGTAAGTAGCAGTGCAACGTACTACGCGAAGAGCAATGCATTCAAATCCTGACCATTCCAACGGTGGCCGCGCGGCTGGAAATGCAAAGTGCTCCTAGAATATTTCTAAAATGATATAAAAAGCTCTTAATAAATTTCATCAGCTATTCGGAGGTGGTTTTTTTTTTATCAACTTACGCCTCATATTAAAAAAATGATGGGAGCCCCGATAATTAATTTTAAAATAGACGAAAATATTCTTAAACATATCAAAAGGTTTCACAGGATATTTAGCCTGCCTTACTAGTTTCATGTTTTGCTTGTTTAAATTCAGCTTTTTTTTGCATTTTTCCCCATCGAAAACAAACAAAGCTGGTATTCATGTTGTTATTGCTATTGTCGTCCTCGGTTTTGGTAACACTGTCACAGTTTTACGGCAGGAAGTTGGCTGAGAGTCAAAGTAATTACAGCGCAGTTGAATGTTCATTGGTTCGTCAGTTGACTCTACGAGTTGACTTGGCTCGCTTTCTGGCCTTTCCCATCAGGTTTATTTTGCACTACCCTTTCTCTTTTCAGCGTTGCTCGTGACGTGCATACTGATTTTTGCACAATTTCTCCCCGCCGCCGTCACCAAACGAGTTCAAAGTTCAACATGTCCAAGACATCAAAGCCAGCTGGCAACTGCAACCAGCTTTCGATTATTCAAAATTCCTTTTAATTAGCAATAATGAGGCCTCTTATTTTGCACTCTGATTACTCTTATGTCCCTGTACTTTCGTATTGTTTGTTCGTACAGCAAAAAAAAAAAAAATAATAAGATTTGTGGGTATCCGGAGTGCAGATCAAGTTCAATACACTTTGTGTAAATTAAAAAATAAAAGCATGAAGTTATTTGATGAAAATATTGTAATTGAAAGTTAAGTCTTCGAAGGGTAAAATGCATCCTTTGAGCTAATTTCTGCTGCAGTTGCATGAAAATTGAACGTTTCATGAGGAAACAGCAAATATGGTGTGACATTTAATATGGTTGAGATTTTTTGCCTAATTTTAAGTTCTTTTTTGTATGTTTTAAATTAATCGAAAATAGAAATTATGCTAAAATTAAAAACCATTATTTTTTTATGGAGTCGTTGTAGTGTTCGTGTTAAGTTAAAGCTTAGCTAGCTCATTGTTTACTAAAATTGGTCCAGCTTCTACCTCCAATGCTATCGTTGTAACGAAAACATTACCTATCTTTGGATTTCAAGAGGAATTTTACATTTTTGTGCTTGTGGAGGCTGCGTTAAACATTTATTTTTTTGTAGTTTAATAGATAGCCTCAATAGCTGAGTGGTTAACATTGAGTACTGCCAGTCGTAAGGTCGAATTCTGGTTCAATAAATATCCAAAATTATAGAAAATAAATTTTTCGATTTCTGCTTTCGATTCTTTTGTCATCATATGCACCCAATAGAGCGAAAATCAAATTTTTATTGAAATGTTAAATGATTCCTTAACAAATTGCCGCGAGGTAAAATACTATGATGTGAAGAACGTGGCAAAATGTTTTCATTTTTCGAATCTGAACTAGTAGGTATAATCTCAAACTGTGTAAAAAATATTAATAAGTCGGTGTGTGGTGCAAAACTTCTTACAGATCCCAAGGAATCAAAATGATTTCAATCCAGTTGGGAGAAAATTAGCGCTTTCTCACTCTCTACCAGCTCTTATGTCTACTTGGTCGCAACTGTGAAGAAAAAATGACAAAAAACACAATTGGCGTACCCTTATCAAAATTAATGAAATCATCTCATCTTTTGCCATGTCACAAGCAAGCGCGTTCACAATTTGCGGAAGGACTCATATACACGCATTTGAATCATCTGTTAGGATATATTTGTTGTAAAGGATATTTTCTTGAACAAAAAATGGAATCTTGATGAGTTTTTCAGTTCTATTGGAGAGATTTGCGAAAAAGGTCTCTTTACTTCTGAGGGGTTCTGTAATGGTTATGCTAGAATTACAGTTCATATCGCCTTAAATTGATAGCAGAGACTATATTAAACGTTTGGAAAACAGCACACCTCTTTTTCTCGAGGCTTACAGGAAGGTACCACTAATTTTCTAACAAGATAATACTGAAATGAGTGAATTTTTGAGAAAAGTTTAAAAAATAATTGTCAATATAACAATTCAAATGAGCTAAAAGTTTCAATTATTATCGAATGATATAGCCTGGATGTCAGGCCTTTGAGAAAATTATTTGAATCGATCAAAAAAGATTGTACTGCTTTGCAAGAGGCTGCGGAGAAAAGTCCCAGGGAAAATGCTTACTTAGTCCAAATACTACTTTCATTTTTCTAAATATTATTGGTCAAAATATTCAAAAAGAAGCTGGCGTCTTATGATTCTTCACGGCACTTTATAACTATATAAATATTTATAATTTTGAACACAAAAATAAAAAAGGTTGTTTGGTTGAAAGAGGAGCTTGAAGACCAGACCACCAGCGACCGCAACTAAGCCATTATTTATGATAATTGTGTTCCTGCGTATTCCAACCATGTGCTTACAAACATTTCGATCGATTTTATGATGAGATGTGACATCACAAACGGCTGAAGATAGTGCTCCAGCGTTTTTTTCTATTCCGCTCTACACTCAGACGATTCCATTTTATCTACCTAGCAGAGATGTGGTATGTCCTACCTTGTAAGTGTTCCAGGATCTTAAGTGTTTCTCCATGTTCCACTGTTTTAAACAAAATTTGAGACACTCGATGATAGTCTTGCCAGCGGCAGCAGCGCGAGCCAGCTCTTTGCATGTTTACATACTTTGTGCTGACATACTTAATTGCCTTGGCTATCTACCAAAAACCAAATACATATATATACCATAAATATATTGTACCCGCGGTTTGCGACCGAGCTCCCCCTCCAATTTGTGGTATGTGTCTTGATGCTTTCCAACAAACGAACCGACCAGAACTCGAACCCTGGCCTTATGAATGTCAGTTTACAATGCTAACCACTCGGTTATCGTGGACACAACCTATACATAGGTATAGAAGAAACTGGAACAAATCACTGCGTCTTCGAGTGAATAGACCTCTTAAGTCATTAACGAAAAATCACGAAATTCAAAAATTTACTTAAAGACTCATTCAGCAGCTGGGCCTTTAGTGCCGACAAAAATAGGAGCAACGCCTACCAGTTTAATTTATCTTTAGATATATGTAGGCATATGTTTATGTGTGTAAGACTTGAAGATTTATCTGCGTAGGCACAAATACGTATTCCAACAATCGCCTGTGCGCAAACAATACCAAAAGGCAGCCCAATTAACATGTCAGCGAGACTGATTTTTTCATGTTGACATGTTCCACTGCTGACCATAATCTTTCAACATAATGCTTGAGCGCGACTCGTCGATAATTATGCGCTAATTAAATGCCACATAGCAGATTAAATTTTCGGCAGCAACAGCAAGAGCGACAAGCAACTGCAACATCAGCGGAATCCAGCGTCTATGTGTGGAAGCAACAGCAGCAGCAGCAGCAGCAATAAAAAAGAGTGACGGCACGTAGAGTGGGGAAGAGATACCGACCCAGGGGCATTAAGTGAGTTGTCTGTTTTGAGGCGACGACGCTGCACGAGAAGCGAACAACATGTGTTGCAGGCGGTGCGAGGCGGCAAATATGCTGATGTTGCATAGCGTTGTTGCTGCTGTCACGCCACGATGCACAATTTAACCCTTTTTATGCAGGAAAAATTAAAACAAATTGTTTCTTTTTTTCCAAAAAACCATAAACATAACATGTTTTTAATTATATGTGTGGAGTGATGTGAGTGTACGAGTGCAGCTGCGTTGGCTGCGCGTAATTTGTCCACAAGCTTACACACATTTATTTTAATATGCTTATACAAATACATATGTGTGTATGTGGAAGTATGTATTTTTTAGACAGCCAGGCAGCCAGACAGCCCCACAGACATGCAGACGTGGCAGCCACACAAATTATTTGTTGTTGTTGGCGTTGCAGCAATTTGTAATTTGTTGCTATTTTGTTGCTGACGTTGCCCTTTCGATTGTCGTGCCTGCGTTTGTTCTTGAAAAGTTAATGTCAACCGGAATGCGAGTTGCACAAGCAGCTGGTGGGCCAGATCGACGGACCGGCCTGCCGACTAAGAGTGAGGTAGTGCCAAAAAGAAGCTGCGAAAAAAAAAAAATCTCTCTATAATCTCTTTCACATACAGCTTCTGCTAAGCGAGCACCATTATTTTTTTTTTTCTTTGTTTTGTCATTCTTTCTAATTTGAGTGAGTATTTCTTTTTTTTATTATTTCTTTCTCTTAGTTTTCCCTTTTTTTCAACTTCAGTTTGCTTTTCTTTTATATTTTGCTCTAAATTATCATAATTATAGACATTAATGATGCCAGAGAGAAATGTTGCAACATGCTACCACCGCCAGCCCTTCGAACCTGTTGTTGATGCGTCAAAAACGAAAGCTTAACTCGCAACGGCTAAAGTAACACAACAAAGTATATGAGGTAACGTGCAGCACGGTTCGCAATTTAAAACATGAAAAACTCGGAGTAACAACAACACCTTGCACCTGCAATGTGCCGCAACGAAGTCACCGTACAACACTAGAGGACTATTTAGTTCTGGTTCGAAGCCTTAAAAAATTATCTGTTGCCCAACTTGACTGCTCAGTCAGTCTGCTGTTGATGTCAGTCATATAAAAAGGGTTGCACACATGACATTTGATGTTTTACCTGTCACCAAATGGACATTTTTATTTGCGCAATAGTTTCCTCTTTTTTATGGACGACTAATTAGACAATTTCACACACTCGCTCGTTCATTGGGTGATTACGTCTCTAACAAAGCGTCATAAGGTGGGAAAGGTATGCAGTTTCGAGAAAACAGTTATGTGTGTATGCTGCAGCTATCACGAAAGGGTTAAATTTTCAGTTATTCAACTCTTATATTTTTCTAACCCAGTGTGTATATACATATGTATGTGGTATTATACTAATTAAGTGTAATTAATAATGTTTTTGTAAAATTCTTAACCTTTGACTCCTTTGACATTTAAATTTAATTTAATTTTACATTTTAATTTCTCAAAGGACTTATAAATGCTGTCATAGATACATAATTATATTACTCATAACCAAATTGTGTCACATACTATTTATGTGTCCGATAAGTCATGCTGTTCATCATCCTTCTCGCTTTCTCCAAACTCTTCCTCTTTTCAAGGAACATAAATCGAGATCATTCATAGTTTCTTCTTCTTTACTGGCGTAGACATCGCTTACACGATTGCCGCGCGCCATTCATTCTTTCCTCTCGCTGTTTGGCGCCAATTAGAAATTTCAAGTTCAGCCAAATCTTTCTCTCCCTGGTCATCCAACAGAGTGGAGGTCTTCCTCTTTCTCTGCTTCTGAAATATTCTTATCCATCCGGAGTACATGATCTAACCGCTGTCTCTTTATTCGCTGACAATATGTCAATATTGTCGTATATGTCGTACAGCTCAACGTTCCACCGGTTGCGGTTGCCCTTACCGTCTCGTGGAGTACAATAAATCTTACACAAAACCTTTCTCTCGAAAACTCCTAAGATGTTGTCATCGTCCATGCCTCGGTAACATACTCGTATAGCAGGACAGGAGTTATGAGCGACTTGTAGAGTTTGGTCTTTGTTAGTCGAGAGAGAACTTTACTTTTCAATTGCCTAGTCAATCCCTGTACCTATTGGAACATTGATTCTGCGGTGGATTCCAGAGATAACATTGTTGTTGGTGTTAATACTGGTTCCAAGATAGAAGTTATTTAGGACTTCAAAGTTATGACTGTCAACAGTGAGGTAGAAATATTTCGTCTTGCCCTCGTTCACTAGTAGACCCACGCGTTTCGCTATTTATTCAGTCTGGAAAAAACAAAACTGGAAAGGAAGAGAGAAAGAGAGAGAAAGAGAGAGAGAGAGATAGAAAGAGGGAGAGAAAACGCTTCTTTCGTCGAAGCATGAAACAAGGGAGCTTCGTGTATCCCCCTTGTTGACCTAACAGAAAGTTAACCGTTTTCAGATCAACACAAATGACCCATTTGTGATCTTGATACTTAATTTTTTCCATAAATACATATAGTTGAATTTTTAAACTAAGTTTGGACAAAAAAAAACAACTGCTTTAAAAAAAATTATACCTTTCTCCTGAAAAATGGAAATCTATATATTTTTACAACCGCACACATACTTAACACGTCCAAATATTCATAATTAAGAGTTTCTCAGATTTAATTTATTTTGCATTAACCGACTAATAACCTCCATAATAACCATATTTGTTAACTGTTCATAGAACTACTTTTAGGAGATTATTACCGTTACTGTTATACATACGAGGGGATTAACAACAGTTCGGTCGGTTAGTGACTTTCAATCTGTTTTTGTTAAATCTAAAAGTACCAAATCCTTTGCAATTAATTTATTAGTCCTCCTTTCAAATTTTAAAACGATAGGCTAAAATGAAGATCAGAAAACGCAGGATAGTTGAGGATGGGTCAGATGAAATTCCTCCACCAACGCAAACAGAAATTCGCCATCTGGTTCTCTTCGGGTTTTGACGTAATTTACAGCCAATACCAATATTCAGTGAATACCAAATTGCATATGGAACGATTGCAACATTTTTAGAGACGTATTCCCCAGATAAAGCACCTTGTAATTTCTGATTATTTCCAAAATTTAAAAAAAAATTCAAAGGAAAGGTCTTTAATGTCAACGAGGAGATAATTAATGCGGTTAATGCTGAACTTGATAAGCTTAAAAATCAAAATGTTGAGACTGCATTAAAGTCAATGTAATCGCCATAGAAAGGAAAGAATAAATACAAAAAGATTTCTTTTCTGGTCAACTTACCGGACTTTTGTTAATCCTCTCGTATGTATGTGAGTAATCAATAATAAATTTATAAATCGTTGTACATACATACATATTTATTTAATACTCCTGAGTCGTGAGAACCATCTTCAGTTTTTGAAAGTGGAGGAAATTTTCTTTTATTATTAATTTTTACCAATTGTGGCAATGCGACGCGACGCCTAGTCGTTAGTGATAAGCACCGAATAGCGCAACTGAAGCAGCAACAACTCATTGCTATAAAAAAATAGACAATTAGATAAGTAAACGAAAATTGGAATATCAGTAAAATTATGTACATAAATGATGGTGCTGATTATTGATATACGGGCACATCAAGTGATTGTAACGGAAACTCACACTAGACATTTCATTTTTCAAACGTAAATATGTATAAACAGTTGCAAGAGTTGAATAGTGTTGAGTTGACGGTGTGGTACGATAAGCCAAGACTAGATTTTGTGGCACAAAGAGTGTAAATATGTACATACTAACACACGTAAGAGCAAAGAAGCAAAGAAGCAAACAAAAGCTTACATACCTACATGAAATGAAAGCATAAACACTTTCGCCTGATGTTTATATATTTGAAGAATCATAAAATTACAACAAATTATTAAGCAACAAACAGTCAGCGCCCATTGCATACGGAAATTTTAAAAGCAACAACAACAAAGAATACAAAAAATATAAAACATTCAACAAGTCATAAATTGAGCCAAGTGATAAGGCGTTAAAGATGCACTCTGCGAAGTCTAACCAGGCGGTCAGGAGGCGAGGTCAATGTGCAGCAGACAAATATCAAAAGTGAAATGGTGTGGCATTAAAAAGCAAGGTGCCAGATAAATATATGTATGTGCTGTTTGATATATAACACACTGACGAGAGCTTGTACCATAAATGTTTGTATGTACGAAGTGGAAGGCGTGGATGCTTATTGCAGGTCATTTAAGTAGTAAAAATTTGGTATGCCTCTTTATAAGTATGTATGTATGTATGTATGTATGTATGTAAGTTTGTACAAATATTTTTAAGCCTCTACTCGTTTGTGCAACAGATGTGCGCCACACTTTCTACAATCATAATGCCTCACGCCCTTACCTACGTAGTCTTCTTTTATTATATTTTACCATTTTTCTCAACAATTATCCACTCCTTTAATGTTTTTCAATGTTTTAAAAAAATATATATGTACGTACATATGTAGGTATATCTATAAAATTATTTTTGTTATGATTATACGCTTGTGTTAATGAACTCCCTTTACGGTGTGCTACTCACTGCTATAAACGGCTTTTATTTTGGGGGAAAAAAGAACTAAGAAAATTAAAAAAAAAAAAACAAAAAAAAATAAAACAAATTCATTGCCGTACATTTTTATTAGACGCGACCCAACGATTGAGTTGTAAAAAACATCAAATATTTATTTAAAAATAGAAAATATACATGCATACATATGGTATATACATATATTATGCATTTTTTACAGCTCCAATTGCACACACTACATACACACATACCTACATTTGTATGTATAGGTGCGCATGCGTGCGCACTTGAGTTTATTACTATTAATTTCACGCATACCTACAAAGGTTTTATTACCACATTTTATTATAAAATACATATTTATACAAATAAATATTAACACTTATGGTATATATAATCATACATATGTAAACATATTTATTTTTATGGTATACCTTTCTTGTACATGAAATGGTACAGTAACTTTAGGCCGAACTATGGAAGTACCAGAAGGAGAAGAGATAGACCCCTCAAAATGTATACCGATCGGGCCAGAATGACGAGTTGACTTGATTTACCCATGTCCGTCTGATGTCTGTTTGTACGCAAAGTTTCCCTCATATTTTAAGATATTTCAAACAAACTTGGTATATTGTACATATACTCGAACAGTTAAACGATCTTTCATCGGCACGGCCAGATCGGAGCACTATAGCATCTGTACAAATGATTTCCAGATATTCTGAATTTTGGGTTTAAAATTCGTCAAAAAAGTCTTTAAAAGTGTGCAATTTGGTATACTGCTCATATAATGGCTTATAGAAATCGAACGGCTATAACATCTGGCTTCTATACGCCAGAGATGTTCAACAAACGAAACCATACTTATAGAAATCGAACGGCTATAACATCTGGCTTCTATACGCCAGAGATGTTCAACAAACGAAACCATATCATTTATGGCTGCTTGATATGGTTTGACAGAATACTTAAATTTTAAGGCTTAAAATTATCTGTTAACGTTGTAACATTGGCGACAGCTTTTTGTTTCGGGTAAAAACGAAATAATGTTTATTTTGATAATTACTTTACCGCTAATATTTTCAATATTTCAACGACAGAAACGATAAACATTTTTTGATTAAAGTGAAATTTATTGTTACGATGTAGCCGTGATATACAATGATAAGAAGCTTTGATCAAAACTCCGTCAAAAATGAGTCTGTATGACATTTGGAATAAAACATTCGTACCTACATGTAAATATTGTTAATGAAAATCATCGAAATCAGTAAACTTCATCATATAGTCCCAAACCAATTTTCAGACATGATAATTAATATTTAAACCTGAAATTAATTACCATAATCGTGATATGGTAATGAAAGTCACAGGGTTGGCCGAAAATAAAATCGCAAAAACAACTACATCGTGTCAAGTTTACAGCTACAGAATATCTAAGCACTTGATCGTGGATATGTAGGTAAAAGGAAGACAGTGAAAAATAGCAATGGCTCGTGCTGTGGGCATCCCAAGTTCGAATCCCATTCGAACAAAGGTGTCTGGAAAAAGAAAAAGAGAAAGAAGTCTGATGAGGAAACGTGGTGGTCTCCGAAATAGCAGCTATAACTTCTTCCGTCCAAGACTATTGTTGTAATTTTTTCACTATTTCCAAAAAATATGGTCTAAAATAGTTCCATTTAAAGGAAACCCCAAAAAAAATCTATTTAAAATAATTATTTCCCGAAATTTCTTTTTTATTATAAAGTTTGTACCATCGTATATTTATGTGAAACACTACCATACATCATCGAAATGAATGTCTCGCTAAATTTTTGCAAGTTTCGATCCGTTCGAAGTAATTTTTAAGCACTTTCTGGTACATATGGCGCGGTACTTCAACCATAACTTGACGAGTGCTGATTTTTCAGTGCCCAAGAGTGCAAATCGCATGACAATTGACATCGCCAAGTCGAGAGATTACGCGGCCGGGAAATTTCTGTTGCAATAGCCACATAATCGTTCGTGCTTTGTGACTAGTGGCATCAAACCACACATTATCCAAGTCGAGTTCTTCAATTGCAGGATAAAAAAGTCGGTTATCACCCGATTTCAAAGAAGTAAGGTCCAATCGCATCTCCGAAGTAAAGAGCGCACCAGACGATGGGTTTTAGGTATAATGGCCTTTCTTCAATTGTTTGAGGGTTCTCGGAGCCTCAAATGCAACAATTTCGCTCATTTACATATCTCATGAGTGGGAAAGGTGCCTCGGCGCTGAAGAAAATTTTGTTCGAAAAATAGCCATCCAGCGCTTGTTCTTTAAACATCCAATCGGAAGGACCTACATTTTATACTAAGCTGCCTCCGAACTGCGGGGTGGTCTTTTATGAGGACTCTTTATTTCCAATCAAAAAAACACTCGGATGAGTTGACATTCCCTACCGAGAGGCGACCGCAATTAGAAAATTTAACTTAATTTTTTATTTAAATTAATTTTCTATAACTTTTTGGATATTAGTACAACACCAGGATTCGAGCCCAGGCCTTACGGATGGTAGAACGCGTGACTTTGTATTTCTGAATGACACATTTATGCTGCTTTCATTATATTGACAACAAGTATTCATATATAATTGTAAAATAAAAATAAAATAAAATGTCATTTATGTCCATAAGTAAATATTTAAAACAAAACTTCCGCAGAGAAATCACACTTCACTTAACACATGTAGCTATAAAAAAAATGTTTATGGGACTTTTAATAATTATTATTAGTGACAAGTATTCTTTTGAGTTGTATCTGTATTGATTTTTATTACCAATCTATACAGACATACAAATTACAAAATTGTAAACATGAAAATATTGTTTTCCGTATTTTGTTTGTTGCATTTAATTATCCATTCGCCCGAGTTATTACTTCTCCACTACTTGCAGTCTTCCGAGAGTATAATGCAACTACTTCAGTTTGCCTCAATTTTGAGCTCTTGAATTATTCAATATAAGTCAAAATACTTGTAAGAATCAAGAACAACATAGGAGGGATATTCTCTTAGTCTAGAAAGAGCATGCTATGGTGCATGGATTTCATTCTTTTCATAACCGTGCAATAGGACAAGTGCAAAACACATGCTAAAGAAAAAAGTTATGGTATAAAAAAATATCCTAGATGCTCCATGGAGCGGAAAACTAATTGTCAAAAATGTCGTTAAAATAATGGAAATCTTCGAATCTGACCTACATGCCAAAATTGTTTCGTTCACCCAGGAACTAAACATTGCACAATAAATATTATATGTAGTTTGGAAGTACTTGAAAAAGGTTGCATACACAAAGAAGCTCGATTTATGGATGGCACATTAGTTTACGAGGAAGAATCGCAGGGATCTCCAGGAGCCGAACATTTGCCTTTCGAAAGGCAGTATGTAAAGATTATAAAAAAAGTAAAAGGCACGACACGATTGCCAATTGCTGCAGATTTTTTCTTTGATTTTTAATTAAGCTTTATGATGCGGCATTAAAAAGAATTTTTTGTTAACAGTGAGTCTAAGATATTTGTGCAATAATAATAATAAACTTATAATAAATTTTACAGATTAGATATAAAAAAACTGAGCTAAATTTAAAAAAAAAAAAATATATATACAAAATTTGATATTTATAATTAATTTGAAATAGAAATTTTTCATAGATCTCACGGAATGGGAGACGTTAATGGAGTTTGAGCCGTTATTAAAAGAAAAATGTGGCAACTCTTGAAAAGGACTATAAACGGAAATTCTTTATATATTTTATAGCTGACAACTATTTGCACATGCAGAGAAAGCAAAAAAAGAGAAGTAAATGCGCCGAAGATTGAAATATTTTAAAGCTTTATGAATTTATTTGGGCAGAAATTTTCTGGACTACTTAGGAAACATACACACTACATACTCGTATATTTCGATTTTAAAATATAGAAGCTGGTTTTATTTGCCACTAGACATACATACATGCTATAAATTGTTGTAAATATATTTTCATATATGTATGTATGTATGTATGTATGTACGTATGTCATATATCCTTGCATATTTATTCACATGTCCGAGCAAAATTGTTTCTGTAATTGTTGTTAACAGCAGTTGGTCATTGAATTTCACAACAAATATCTATGCCAATTCGAGAAGCGCGTTGATTTGGAATAATTTAATTGAATAATAAACTTGAATTCATTGAATGTTGAAAATATTTTATTGTATTTACATTTTTTTAGTTAACAAAGTGAACTGCTCGAAAAACGCACTCCCCCTCTCTTTGCTCGGCTTAATTTATGCACAAGAAATTTTCACCTTGTTTCTTTATTTATATTTTCATTTTTTGTTTTATTTTTTTATTTTTATTTTTTTTTTTTGCCCGCTAAAATATATGATACCCTCATAAATGTGCCTCTTGTGTGCTTTAAAGTTCTTGAGTGCATAATAAAACGATATGTTGCCTGGACACCAATACTGCCACACCTACCACCGTTACCTGGCTTCCGTTACACGCCACGTACTTGTCATCGTCAATTGAATGAGTACCATGATGCAATTCACCACTCTGCGCTGTCGGCGACACCTGTAGTATTGACCTCGCCTTGACTAAAATACTCCCCCTCTCCACCTTGACACTCGCCGGAGTAACGTTCAACGTCGTTGGCATTTATCGCCTCGCCATCAAGTGGCGTACGAATTTACTCAACCCTAAAGACGGGGGTTAACTTATAGACACTTAGTATATGTGTGTGCTCCCTTCGCGCTCGCCTTTTAGCTTTCTTATTTACCTAAAGACCGGCCAGTATATCCTTTATTTTCTCGCTCCTTCTTTCGTTTCGTTTGCAATTTCACTACTACAGCACTCAGCGACAATTTACTTGCCAACAAACTTTGTTGTTGTTTTTGTTAAAGTTGCGTTGGACATTGCATACGGAAATATCCTGTCGTTCCCAACGTGTTTTACGTCGTCCAATGTGACAATTTCACATCAGTTGCCCAGCAGTTCAGTACAACTCTGGTCATTCGGTTTTCTTTTATTATTATTTCTTATGCGTACGAGTAGAGACCAAGCAGCAATTTTATTTAGTTGTTGACATTTTCGGGCGCGCTGTTGATGGCACTCGACGGACCGTACGCAAAGCAGCTGACTGAAAGATTGCTGTGTGACTGACGGAGCCTGAATGACGCGGCAATATGAATGCCCAACATTTTATTTGCTTTGCTGTGTGCGTGATTTGTATTACGCTTTGTGTTTCAACCTTTCTCTTTCACTCATTTATTATTAGTTTTAACGTTGATACATTTTATATAATATATATTTTTCCATTACTATGCTGAAAGGTAAAATCTGATACACACGTTCATTCGTCCATTTTTGGTTATTTGGACATTCGCATTTTCGGACATGAAGTGGAAAGAAATCCGAGTGTCACGTACAGTTGCATAATAAAAAGAAGACAGGAGACATGGAGCATGTCGTAAAATTAAGGCGAACTGATGTGCGGAAAGGAATTTAATTTTTCTCTAACAAAGTCGCCTCTGGATAGTTGCTACAAAAATTTTTTAATAACTGCAGTCAAATTATTTATTTAGTTTCTTTATTCTTGATATGTATGCACATTGTTGAATATTTGAATGTAAATTTGTGGAATTTGAACAATTTGTTTAGCAGTTCCGAATTACTATTCCATTCGTTTTCTTATGGCTGTTTGGAAGATTATCTTTTTAGCTGAGTTGGAGTTGAAACCATTATGTAGTTTGTATATTTTTGGTTATAAATGTTGAAATGAAAATTGTAGAATTTAATTAGTTTCCATTGTTTTCTAAATTTTTATTGTTTACACCTCCAGGTAAACCGTCAAATATTCGGAGTACTTTTTATTATACTATATTATTTCTATTATATACTCGTATATTGTTTGTTGGTCTTGAGGTACTCTTTACCTAATTAGATTAAACACAGTATTGAATTGTTGGCACAATTTACCAATAATATTGGACAGAATGAAGTCTTCGACTAGCACTAACCTTATACCATTCTGACTCAAATAAAAGCTACACTAGTTTACAGGGCTCATCCCTACAGTTGGAATTTAATTATTTATTTTTGTAGAATTATCAAAAAAATTTAATCAAAAGAATTCCGTCATGTCTGGTTTGAATTACGAGGGGATTAACAAAAGTTCGGTCAGTTGGTGACTTTCAATTTGTTTTTGTTAAATCTAAAAGTACCAAATCCTTTGCAATTAATTTATTAGTCCTCCTTTCAAATTTTAAAACGATAGGCTAAAATGGAGATGAGAAAACTCAAGATAACTGAGGATAGGTCAGACGAAATTCCACCACCAACGCAAAAAAAATATCGCCATGTGGTTCTCTTCGGGTTTCGGCGTAATTCACAGCCAATACAAATATTCAGTGAATACCAAATGGCATATGGAACGATTGCACCGTCTTTAAAGAATAATTGTAAATGGTTCCGAAGATTCCAAATCGAACATTTTTCCGTAGAGGACGAACCCCGAGAATGTCGACCAAAATCTTCCACTGATTGCTAGTGAGTTGGGCTTGAATGACATGGCCGTGCGAATATTATTAATCATCTGGGATACATGAAGAAATCTGCTCGATGGGTAGATACCACGAAGTTTAAATGAGGCCCAAAAAGAGGCTCGAGTGCATTTTGCTCAATTTTTCCTAAACAAATTGTCAGTCTAGCAACTTAAGTAAAGTCATGACTGGTGACGTGTCTTGGTTCTATAAGTACGATCCAGAAACCATACAGCAGTCCATAGTATGGAGCCCCCAAGCAAACCCACCCGTAAAATCTTAGCAACAAAAATCAACAGCAAAAGTAATGATGTCAGTTTATTTGCCATCACTGGGATCGAAGAAATACGTCCAGCACCATATTCTACAAATAAAGCACCTTGTGATCTCTGGTTATTATTAAATTAAAAGGAATAGTTCTTAATTTCAAGGAGGAGGTAATTAATTGGGTTAATGGTGAGCTTGATAAGCTTAAAAAGCAAGACTTTGAAGACTGTTTTCAGAAGTGGATCTATAGGCTTAAGAAATGCGTTAAAATCAATGGCGATTATGTAGAGAAGTTAAAAAATTACAAAGAATACGAATAAGCGCAAAAAGAATTTTTTTTCTGGTCAACTTTTCGAACTTTCGTTAATCCCCTCGTATATATAAATATTTACTTCACTGGAATATATAATTTTGGTATTTATACACGTACTTTAAAAAGTAAAAATGTTTAATTTTTGCCTTTTTTATATTATGTTTGTCTTATACGAGTAATTGACGAACTGGAATTCCTTAACAGGTTTTCGTTCCAAAATCCTAGCTTTGTTCAAAAGTCTTAAATTCTCAGTGGAAGCGTTGCCCTTGCTCCTCATTCATAGTTTCCGAAAAAAAACTCAAATACGAGTGCAGAAAATATATATTCTAACCTGTGGTTATAAATTTCCTAATAAATTGCTAATAGTATCTTTGAAACTTTGACCTTTTTCACTCCATTTTTTTTAAGTATAAACTATCCACATATAAAAAATATATAAAGCTGAACTTCGTTCACATTTTCTACTTAACATTTCAAATCAATCCGAAGCAGGATAATTGCTATTTAAAGCGAACGAAAGTCAGCCATTTAGTATACTAAATCCAAATTTAGCAACTAATTTCTTCTCTTGCGTCCCCGTTGCACACCCTGGAAGCGTGGACGACCCTTGTGCAAGATGCGGTAACCAACCCGTGTAGAGCCTTGGGTCACGGCTAAAAAGAGGAACTATCAGTGGAGCCACAGCGACTTATTCGGTTTAAGTCTAAGTCTGCTGCAAGCCGGAAAGAAAAGTATGATGCGACCACGGATACATTTAATGAGTGCCTGGAGCGTTCCCTTCATTATTACCCCGCCATGATATGAAAATCGTGCTTGGCGACTTGTAACGCCAGGATTGGCAAAGAGGGGACATCTTCGGCACAATTGTCAGAAAATACAGCCTCCACAACGAAACATCCCCAAATGGGTTGATTCTCATCGACTTCGCCGCAGCCCGAAATATGGTTGTCTGCCCTGATCGAAAAACTCAAAGCCAGATCGATCATGTTATATCCATTGGTTGACGAGGACCCAACATTTACTCGGACCACTATCTTGTTGCAGCGAAGATAGGCCTCCGTCTCTGTTTGACAAGAGAACGCCCGTCAACAAACACAAGAAAGGTTCGACATCGATAAACTTCAGTCACAACAAAAAGCCGATCAGTTTCCTTTTCTACTTACACTCCTCCTTTCTGAGAGAGCTCATCAGTAACGCAATAACTGTGGGACAGCATTTCAAGCTCTCGGCGTACGGCTGCAAAAGAGCTGGTACTATGGGGAATGTCAAACTGCAGTGGAAAAAATACTCGTCTACAACATGTGCGGGGTGGGCGAGCAATCCTGACAAGCCACTTCAATACAGGGTATAAGATCCTATCGAGGAGCATTTCATAGTATGAAAAAGAGCTACCGCTCCATCAGGATTGGAAAAAACCGCTCCGATCCGCTCGATACCAAAAAAGGTTTCAGACATTGTTGGCCTTAATAACCGCGCCGTGAGTTCTGTTTTTCCAGACTAGATAAGTAAACGAAGCGTATGGTTATTGTAGTGAACGATAACGAGACGTTGTCGGCTGAAATGTTTTACGCGATATTTATGGTTCTTTGCTCTTAGGTTTTGACGAATACCACAGCCAATGGAACAATGAGGTTCTGCGCTGGCTAGTTCAAGTGGTCCGGAGAGATTAGAACACTCCAACTTAGAAAGTTTTCGATGTAATACCCGCCAGCAGAAGCAGAGAAAGAGAATAACCTCCACACCGTTGTAAAGATCAGGTGGATAAGGACCTGGCTGCATTTGCTTTTGGATGCGGAATGGATGTCGCTTCAGAGGTCTGACTAGCTTCTTGAAATACACCAGCCTAACTTGTTTTCTTGAGTGGAAAATCATAAGATGAACTTTACTCTATAACAATTAAACACCAAACAAAATATTGCTCCAGTTTTTTTTTTTTTACTAACCTCAACTTCATGTAGTTATTTATTTATGTGAATAGTGAGCAATCATCAACAGCTGCGCTGCATATACGGATATTGAAGTGATGTTTTCCCCGAAACTGGCAACTTAAATCAACTCATGTCAGTCAGCACGACACTTAAAGTCGGCTTGTAAGCCCCACACTTAACCCGCTCCATATTTACAGGCCACAAATTAATTTGATTTTTTTCCACTGGCAACTCAAAAGCTCTTTTCTCGTCATCGCCCTTGTGCTACTGGAGGGGAATGTACAAAATTCGACTGTTGCAAGTTGCAAGTTGCGTACTAAACAACAAAAATCACAAAAAAAAAATAAAAAACAAACGACAAAAACAAAGAAGGCATAGAGTGAGGGCAACAACAAAAGGGAACTGCCGATGGAATGAAGGAAAAATCATTAACAGAAAATACTTAAGCCGCAACAAAGTTAACAAAAAACCTCAAGCAACAAAAAGTAAAAAGGCGAAAATGTACACGTATATGTATGTAAGGCATTCAAAGAGCATAACACACACACACATACATATATATAAATACACATATTTGGATGTACTTACACATGAGCATACCTCATGCACCAAAGAGGTAAAATGCCCGTTAAAAAATAATACAACAACAACAACAACGAAAGTAAATACCAAAAACAATAGCAATAACAAGTTTCGTAACAACTGCAATAACAGCAGGAACGAATAAATATTGCAACGTCACTCAACATGTTGCAGTATTGCAGCAGCAGCACGGAGGCGCTCGTTCTAAGGAAGCACAGACTCAACACAATCTGCCAAGATCTCCGTATAAGCGAATATGTAACCGTTGCCAGGCTGTGCCACTGTTGGTAGTAGAGCTCAATGTGTTTGCATGAGTACGTACGTAAGTGTGTGTTGCACGTACCTACCCATTGTATGCACAATAAACTTCGAGTTCAATAATACCACAAATTCCACAAAACTTTAAATTGATGTTACAGTGTGTAATACACTTTGTCTGTCAAAACGGATGGACAGCAAGCGGGCTGAAGCGCGGCTAGTAAAGGAAGTGACGAACCAAGGAAGCAAGAGAGCATGTGTAAACAAAGTAAGCTTTTAAATATACACACACCGATGGGAATAGCTCGTCGGCCGGTGGAAGGCAGTAGCAGGAGCACTTAATTTGCTGTTCAAAAAGAGGGCTGGGGGAGGGGGTGCGCGATGGTCATAAGACGTCTTTGTGCAAATGAGTAAAATGTTGCTTAGGCAAAATTTGTTTGCTCATTGCAATTTTGCGCTCTCATGCTTTTAGTAGTTTTCAGACAGCAGTTTCATGTTGGCGCCCTGAAAACAACGTAAATAATGTAATCAACAAAAATCAACCACAACAACAGCAAATGACAACAGGCAGCAACACAACAAACCAACAAACCAAAGTTGCTAACAAAAATAAAGTGCAATTATTGTTGCTGTTGTTGTTGTTGCTGCTGTTGTTGTTGTTGTAGCTGTGGTTGTTGCTATTTTGGTTGTTGTTGTTGTTGTTGAGTTAAAGTTAAAGTTTAAGGTTTTTTGTTGTCACTGCTGATGTAAGTGCTTACAGATTTGTTGCAATTGTTGTTATTGCTTTCGCTTGTTGTTGTTGCTGCTATTATGGCTTTCCTTGTTGTTGTATGCTTGTAACAAGCAACAAATAACAATCTTTTATTGTGTTGCAAGTATCACTTGAAAGTTGTTCACTACTTACCACACACTCACACCGGAACTTCAAATCAAACCACTAGCGCTCCAGCTCAACACCAACAGACGATTTGACGCTTCTTTCGAAGGTGCTACAACTTGAACGAAAATATTCCTTTTACCTAAAAACAGCTGCAACAATGCTGACTTTGCTTGCTACTTGCAACCCTGAGTGCCACAATCTTTTTGAGTGTAGTGTTGTTGTTGTTATTTTTCCTATTGTTGTTTTTTTTTTATTGTAAATTAACTGTTGTGGTTTCGAAACAAAAATTTCGGCCAACAAGTTTGCGGAAAATTAATTACAAAATCGTGAGGTCAATCTTCTTTCAACGCCAACAACAGTGATGACGTCGACGACGACGACGACGACGACGACGATGACTTCGACGATGATGAGCTGCTACGAAGTAAGACTCTATGGATGTGGTAGCGATTGGAAGAAGAAGGAGGAGAGAGAAAAGCTTGAGCTGTGTACGTCGCTGCCAATAAAGTCTACATAAAACTTTACGCTCACTTTGCAATTCCAACGCTCTGCCTCTCCCCCTCTCCGCCTATCCGTCTCTCTGTCTCACTAAACTTGTGCTCAACCTCATATTTCTTTTTCAGTTTCAGTTTTAGTTTCAGTTTCAGATTTTCGGGTTAATTTGCATTTTCTTTCATTTCCTTTTTGCCGTATAGAGTTTTCAATTAATTTCTGGTTGCATTTTTGGCGTGTTGCATTTTTGAAAGTATTTTCTTCCTTCCTCGATTGGTTTGCTTCTTTTTTTATTTTTTTAATTTTTTTTTGTTTTTTTTGTTGTGAGTGCTCACAAGCTACTAATTTCTTATGCTTCGGAGGTGCACAAAACACATACATACATATTTACCATACATATATTCATATAACTAACAGTTAGTCGATTTTCAAGCATTGAATTGAGTTTTCTATAGATAATGGAATGGAAAAATACTAGAATTACAATTTCTTAGGAAAATTAATTTGGTTTGTTGAGTAATATCGCATGTAGTTGGTATCTTAAATTCGAGTATCATTCATGAATGTACAAGCAGTCTTAATAAATACCATCCAATCCCGGCCATAAAAATCATCACTCATCACTAGATAACGCAATCCATTCTCCGTAACTGTTTTTCTAGCCTCATTTGCGAAAAAGTAAAATCAAATGACCCCGCTGGGCCATAAACTGCACATAGAGGATATAGAGGCTTTTCAGCAATAAATATTGGGTTTTCTGAGCCCTAAATATTGCATTTTTGTTTATTGACTTATCCATCAGTGAAGATAGTTAGGTTAGGTTCAGCTGGCTGACCCAGTGGATCTCATATAGACAATAATAAATCCATAGTGTTACCAGGCACACTACATGCGACCAAGCTGTGCTGCTACCCTTCTATTGTGCCTCTAGTGTAAAGAACATTGCTGTTCTTTTCGCGAACTTAAGTAGTCGTTCTGGCCCCTTGGCTATTGCTGATTGAAGGTCTTGTAGTCTTTTTGTGCCAAGTATATATAAGCTGGACGTGCTCCACTGTCTCCTCACATTTCTTACACTTGTTGTCCGCAGTCAGACCTATTTTAAAAGTATTTGACGCTTGAAGGCAATGCCCCTTTAATAGTCCTATCAGCAGCCTGGAGTACGATCTCTTAACATATAGTAAAAACTTTGAGAGTTTACACATAGTCTTTGCTATACTGCAGCCCTTAGCTCGTTTCGAGAGTCAATTTGGCTGACGAAGTAGTATTACTTCTTGCTTCTTCTTGACTACTGTTCTAAATGAACACCCTCTTTAGCAAGTTCGTCAGTTATCTCATTATCTTCAATGCCTGTGTGGACTTGCGCACTGCAAATGTACACTCTTCCGTTTTCAGCTACTGTTTAAATCGCTTCCTTACATAATGTAACCACAGCTGACTTCGTGCTATATGAAATAAAGGCCTTTTTGGCCGCTTGACTATCCACATATTTGTGTATTCTTTTCGCTTGAATACCGGCACACTGCAGTAGCTCTGCAGCCTTTTTTTTTGGCAAAAATTTGGGCTTGGAAGATACTGCAATAGCTTGGCTGCTTTTACGACTTCCTTATCTCCAGATGGGCGCAGTAAACTAAAGCCCCACTCCTTCGTTCATTGTAGAACCATCTGTGAAAACATGAAGAGCTTTGCCTGCATATTTCAGACCTCTGTTCCAACCATTAGCCTCTATTGTAGGTCTTCCTGAAATTCAGGCGAGGTAGTCTATTCGTATGCTCAGGGGTGACGCTATACTGTTAATGCCCATAGGTCCTGACTTTCAGCTGCCGGGAAACATATAATCTTGCAGCAGATAAGAATACGGGCAAGAGGTCTTAAAGGCATCAACTAAAGTGGTGATGAGATGCGTAATAGCTTCTCAAGGTCTTCACAATTTAACAACTTCTTTGATATTCTGATGATGCTTTCGCATATTTTCTCAAATTTGGGCCACTCAGCTAGCCGTGGGTTTCTAAAATTAGAAGACCTGGAGATTTTGTTTATTATGGTAGAAACCCTATATATTTATGAACGGAAAATTATGGTGTATCAAGTACCTTCCCGTTCTCAACTAGAATTCCTTTGTCATGCATTATTGAAGCATTCGTCATAGCCTATTTTCGATGACTCGTTCTAGAATTTCGACTGGTAACTGGCGAATGACACGCGTGATGTGATTCCACCAGTCCACAAACCACGCCAAACCGTTGTTTTTCCTGGATGAAATGGCAGCTCTTGAATCTCTTCAGGTTCAGGTTTGTCACAAATGCGGCAATTTTGCTTGTTTATATACTCATTAAGCCAGAAGTGGGCCTCACAGCTGAACAAAATTTTTCTCGAAAAGGTTGGATCTTCTTGGAACTTTTTTTCAAGACCCTCTAGAGGGAAGTGATTTCGCTTGGGAGGGTCGAGCGACTTCTTCAGCTTATGCAAGATGTATTTTATTTATATTAAATTTTATATATTGCTCGAACCTTGGTCGTAAGAATGGCAGTAACTACTCGACCATTGCGGCCGCTTATAGTTAACGAAAAATTATTGTTTTTTGTAATGTGATTGTTATATAATATAATTTTAAAAGTACAGAACATTCTCCAAAAACAATTTTACTATAAAACTAAAATCATAGAGGAATTCTTATTCATCAAAAATAATTATTGCTGAAATACATATTGAAAAAAATGTTTGTTAGCTTCTGGTCCGACCAATATTGAAAACAAAATTACAGAAAATTAATTTTTCTAATTGTGGTCCATCCATGAAACTCAGAGGTGGCTTGGAATAAACTATAGGTCCCTCCATTCGAGGGAAAGATTTCATCAACTACAAATTTGAGGAGGAGCTCGGCCGAACATCGCCTCAGCGGTTACAAATACATATACATATAAATGCGATTGAAAAATATATGTACATTATTAATATAAGCTAATGTTAAAGCTCAAATTAAATTTTCTTAAAATTAAATCTGTCGTTAATGTCAGCGAACTCAGTTTGAATAATGAAACTTTTCAATTCAGGAAGCCATACATTAAAGTAATGAGTGCAACGATTAAAGAAACTGAGCTGAAAAATTAATATTGAAGACACAGACAATACACGCATAATGTGTGTTTGTACAAATGTAGGTATGTTTGCATTCAACCAAGCTCATAAGCGTCAATGCATGAAAGTAATTAAAGTAAATGAACTTTGTGGTTAAGCAGCTGAAAGAAGCAACGCCGGCAGCAACAGCAGATTTTCAACAATTAAGCTGCAAAGAGTGTAACCTCATTTGGTTGCTCCTGAATAGAAAGAACTCAAGAACGCTGACTTAGTTATGAATGTGATTAAAATTAAAGTTTAACTAAGCTTACAGCCAGAGGAGCCAAGAAGTCGGCAAGTTTAAATGTGCTAGTGCAGCTTTCAACGATTCATCCAGCTTCTTCGCTTAAAATTCATTGAAAATCTTGCTCTATGTGTTTGACATTGAAGAATTTATACATTCCTAAGGGGAACTGCAATTTGCGCATGCTTTCTTATAAACGCAATTATGAGAAGCGATGGTTAAATAAATGCAATGAAAGTGGGGAGAGTAGAATGTGCGTATGCGAGTGTGTAAGTAAGGTGAAAAAAGATAGAAAAGTGTACGTACGTACTTTAGTTTGAATCGTTGAAAAGTCATTCAAAAGCACGCTCTACTTAAGCGAATAGAGATAAATAATTGCTTTTGTATAGATCTCCATTGTGGCTGCCACTTCTGGTGTTGGGGTCGATGGTCGCAGTGTTGACATTGCACAGTAAAGTTGAACTATTGATTTGCCACACAATGATTATGATGTTTTATGTTCATAATAATGATGCAACATTGTTGCACATATACCTACACATACATAAGTCTGTACTCGTACATATTTATTTATCCATAGGCATACGCATAATTCAAAGGGTGCTTGAGGTAAATATATTTATACAATAAAGTGGAACAAATGGAACAACTTTGAGGTTATCATTGTAATGAGTAAAGTGTATGTGCACCAATGAGCATCAGCGTCCATACCATTCAATGCAATCACTGCTTCGACATGTTGAGGAAATAGGCATTAATGACAAAGAACTGCTATTGAAGTAAATTGTTGATCGATGAAGTAGTCAAGACGAAATTTAATTTTAAGTAGACGATTCTCTGACTCTTGCAAATTTTTAAATATGATTTATACAAGGAATATTAAAGTATAGTCCCATTTAATTTGTTTTACAATATTTTGTATTATTTTTTATATTACTTAATCAAACCTT
>JAWMAG010000047.1:32500-80000 GCA_037013455.1 Ceratitis rosa
GCTTTCATAATGCTGATTCATTCGCAGTGGAGTGTAGTTATCATTCTGATTCTACGGCCTGATGGATCTCAGACTGTGACGATTTTTCATGAAAGTATGTTCGGAGATTTAAAATAAGTTTGTCATGCAGCGCTCCGTTGTCAATCGGACCCCTTCCACCATCTCTCCTGGCCAATTCCGAAATTATACGATAACACAGGTATAATTAATGGCATATATCTGATTTCTCCCATTTAATTGGGTTTCGCATAAAGCAGTGATCTTATGCAACCTTTCTGCTCTTCTGCAATCAAGTTGTTCGCTTCAATGTGCTCGTAAAAGATGTTGGATATACAAGCTGATATCATTTTATAGATAACCGGATGTAATTGGTCTGTACATGGACGGCTCACCTGAGTTACTGTTTTTCGGTGTAATATACATAGGTTGTACCTATTATTTTATTCTATATTATTTGATGAAATTGGTTTGAGTATTATTTAAATTTATTCATGCAGTATAATTTATTTACTTTTATTTTTTTAATTTCATTTATTTATTTTTAAATAATGTGTTATCAAATATTTTTTGTTAATACAGCATACAGTTGTAATGAAATACTGTAATTTTGAAAGAGAAATACGTATAGTCTCTGAATACTTAAATGTATTTTATTAAAACATCATGTTGTGTTTGCATAAACATAAGTTAAATATGTGTATTTATAACTGTTCATGTTCCAGTGAACGCAGCATTTCATCCATTTTCAATTTACGTCAACTTCTCGCACCTTCTACTAGTTTTTAATAAGATGCTCTTTGAGGCCTAGAAGAGACGAAGTGTAACTCAAAATGTACGGAGCTGGTGCTTAGATATATGTAGGTACATATATATATCAGTAGCGACAGTTGCCGTCAGTAATGTCAGTATTTGAGGAATGTCTGAGTATGTGTTAGTGTAACCAAATAAAATTCTACATATACATATTTTAACAAAGGACTTACTGAGTCAGTGAGTGAGTGAGTGAATATGTCTGACATTGCCACTGCCTACACTTGTTATGTCTAAGCAATGTTTTTTTTCCCGAGCAGCCTACAAATAACACTCAGCCGTTACAAACGCACAATCTGTACGTATAAAGAGCCTTTAGCCGCTTCTGTGAGATGAAGGGTTCTTTATAGACGTGTGTTGAAAATTCGTAATTTCACTTGAAAGTGTTGAAACAATCAGCGTAGGTGGCATGCCACCTTAACGTAGGCTCATTCAATTATACATATGTTTATACGAGTGCATACGTGTATGTACGTGGGTATGTATTTTAATGTTTTAATGTTAGCACTCACACCTCGTTTTGCCAGAACTCATACATATGCATGTGATATTTACCAGTGGTGGTTGTTGTTTTTGTACAGGTATTGTAGAAATTTGTATTGTGAAGAAACAAAAAAGTAGAAGTAGAAATAGAATTGAAAGGCAACGAAATGCATTAAAAATGGATTATACGTCACGTGAGCTGTCACCGTACAAACATTTGGGCGTACAAAACAGGTGCACTCGTATATAAACATATCTATGTTATGAAACCTGTGTGCGTAGGTATGTGACTGCCTTAAAGGATTCGAAGATTTTCTTGTTTTTTTTTGGTTTTTGCTTTAATTGTGGGCTTATGCCAACAAATGTAAGGATGTCTTGTGCTAGCATGTGGTTTCTTCTTACTTCCGCTTCATTCGGCCTTTTGATTTCTGTTGTATTCAATACGCCCAGACATGCTAAGCCGCCATGCAAATGTTTGAGTATGTAGATGCTCACCCAAGAAGAGCTATTTAATTATGCATTAGGTTTTAAAATCTTAAAATCTTTAGCAATTTTATGTTAAACTCCCCAAAATGCTCTAATAGAATTTAGGTTTAAATAATTGGAAGTTGATTTTAAGATTCCTTTAGAATTTTAAATAAATTCACAGGACTATTTTTTTTTTCAATATGCAGTTTTTAATATTATATAGGAGTATTTGAAATTCATACAAAAATTGGTCTTATCCCGATGCCTGTAAGGCCCCTGAGGCTGCGCAGCCGTCAATCGCAACTGTTCGAAGAGCAGGGATGGGAAGACGCATAAAAGATGAGAGCGTAAATCTTCATCTGTGAGAATGTAAATTCCATTGCACACAACAGGCACTTTAACCGTATAACTTCGCTGATCCTCTAAGAATTTCATTCTTGTCAAAATTCAAAAACTCAAATGGCAGTAATCAATTAGCCAGCGTCTAAAGTTCAAAGTAAGGATATGTAAAAAGACTTCTTGTTAAGGTTACTCAGCAGATACTCCTTAATAAAAACATAGTTTTTGTTATCAAAATTAACATTGAAGAATTGTGCAAAAGAACATTAAACGATTGAAAAAATTTGTAAAAAAAAATTTGCGTAAAAATTTGAATAAATTCTGTGAATTATTAAAAGCTTATTTGACAGAATTCCAAAGACGATATTTCGCGCCGATGGTTCGACGAATTTGAGTTTGTAAGAAAATTATCTTTCGCCGCTGTATACAGTTTTCCTAATCTTACAATTCGTTGAGGATTGAAAAACCTTTTACATTTAGTAATTCATTACTTACTTAAAAAAAAAGTTATAGATTCGAGTTTTTTAAATCCTTTTTCTATAGTTTTAGTTTTAAAATCGTTGAGCGTTGAAGAAATATTAATTTTTCGAATCGTTAGTCAATTGACAATCCAGCTCGGTGACAGTTTCGAAAATAATTTACCGTCGTGCTAAAGAAAAATTATGGAAATTATGGGCATTCTATTATATTCTTAATTCTCCTTCTTAATTTCATTTTAGACTTAAGCATTAATTCTCTTATCTCTACAAATCGGGTAACTTTTCGGGCATATAACTTCTCTAATTTCTTATTTGTAAGTATAATACCAAGTTTCACGCTCTAAGATGATTTTTGCCAGTTTTATGACCCAACATCTAAAATCTTAAAAATCGGTCGTATATAGGTATATTATAGGTAAATCCCGCAAATGTTAGATTATTTGGTTGAAATATCTCAAAAATTGAGGCACTATTTTAAATCAACTCAATTCATCATTCTGAACCGAACGGTAAAAATTTTTATGGGCCTCTTCTTCTCCTGGTACATACCTACCATGATCATCTTTTGAAAGGCTTACCTTATCTAACCATATCCTCGACCACTGCCGAAACTCACAAGACCTTAACATTATACTAATTTCAAAATTTGTAACGCTTTGTAAAATAAATATATAATTAAAAAAAAATCAGATATAAAAATGTTTCTGTTATTTTTTTGCTATGTTTTAATTATTAGCACCAAATTTAGAATAAATTTTTATTATTTTTCAACATTTTTAATAACTTTACATTGTATAATACTCTAACATTAGTTTAAATATAAGCTGAAGGCCCTGGCAGCCAGTGCTTTAGTTTGTAAGTGGAAAATTATTAATAATTGTTTCTCTTTTACATAAAAAAATAAATAAGTAAATAAAAATATAGGTTTAAAATCACCAGCATATATATACTCATAAATTTTGTATTTTTCTCCCTGAAGACTGGGTAATATTTTAGCACGAAAATATAAATATTACTAAAAAATTATTTTGAATGGAAATATTCAGACACTGCCGATGTAAAACCCAAATATTTATTAAAAACTTAAATTTAAATTTTGCAAGCATACTCATATATTTACATACGTATATTCACATGAAGAATTAAACAAGGTACAAAATTAAACTAATACTTTGTATGCAATGTATACAATTTTTAATTTCACAAAATCCAAACTAAATCCTTTTTAAATTGGTTTTATCGAAAGGTCAAACATGCAGACAATTTAATTTATGTACAAACACAACTAAATAAATACAACAAATATTTGCACATTTATACAGCATAGGTAGGCATTTAGTTTGATATGTTGCTTTTTATGCAAATTCTCTACCGAATCACTATTATTTTCGTGCATCTGCAAGGATATTTTATGTGCTTACATGGAAATAGCCGTAAAGAGTGAAGCATTTGTATTGCTACGAGTATATAAATGTTGTATGATATTTGTTTATGTGTATGTTTGTGTATGTATACAAAAGCCCATCAGTGGCGGCGCGTGCAGATCATAAGATAGACAGTGAGACGGAGAACGGATAGGGGGAATCTCATGAAAAGCGGCGCAGAGAGAGCCTTTGGCTATAGACGAGAACCAATGCCAGCATTTAAATCTTGGCTTAAATTTAAGCTAATGCAATACAACTACAACTTTTGCTAAGCACTTAGTATTATGCAATCTGTAATATTATGGCTGACACGCACACCTACACATCTCTTGGTACTTAAATGGCTTTGTAGTTTTATATAAGAGGCGGACAGTATGACATCCCTCAGCGCTTCATTTAGCAATCTGATTATCTTAATACTTAAAGTAAATTCCTGTAAATACGCAATGCTCTACTAGCCAGTTTTACATGGCATATATATGTATGTACATATGTATGTATACAAGTATATTATGCAACTCATATGAAAAAATCTATTTAATGAAAAGGAGGTTACAAAAATGCCATACTATACCCATGTGTGGGAGAAACATATTTTGCAAAAGTGGCATTGCGGCGCATCCTCCATGTGCGCCATGCACACGTTAATAGATAAATATAAACTTGTACGTGTACACCTTTGTCCATCTCGGCAAATAAAACTCGTGCTATGTACGGGTACTTTGAGGCATTTGGCCGAACAAACAGTGTTGGCGTACACGTGCATACAATCACACACACACATGTATATAAGGATGAATGTGCAGAAGTATTTAAGCCATTTTCCTAGTTTACTTTACAAATCTTTCGGTTTCAAGTGTAATTTAAGTAGAGCAGTTGGCTATACCCATGATTAAGTAGGTGTATTTGCACATATGTACATACACACATATAAATATAGTGAATAACATTCTTCATTAATTAGAAATATATGGGTTTCTAGTGCACTTTAGCTTACATTTTACCCACTGGCGACCACACTTTAAAACAAGGTACAAAACTTATTTAGATGCGTAAAGCATAAGCTCAAGGTGGTCAATGGATTAGGTCATTCCAACCTTATTAAATATACTTGTAATGTAATAACTAATCAGTCCGGAATGATGTTTTCACTAATTGATAATGTTATGAATTTTATTAGAAAGGGGATTTATTTTGAACTGAAATTCCAATAGACTCTTAGCTCTGCTCTTGGATACTAAAAATCACGTACAGGTGTAATAAGTACGTCTCTCGGGATGCTACGTAAATATGTCTCGCACTTACTACCTAAATACCAATCGGTCAATACCCAACGCTCGCGGTTCCACCTTGACCCGGTAGCAATTTCAGTCTCATTTTGAAATAATTTGACACCACGTAGTGTAATAATAGGCATTACTTTGCAGATATTGGGCTCGTCATAAATGAATACAAGGCAATGCATGATGATTTGTTTTCTCGTTTTTTCGACACGATGAATACAATAAATAGTTTTCGTCAAAAAAATTTAACCACAAATCTCTATAGATTTATGTCTTTCTAACGCATCACAAAGGCACTAAGGTGGATAAATACTTGGCGAGCCTCCGAAGATAAAATACAGCTAACGATATAGTCGAGTCCGGCGGGATAAATATTTTAACCATTGTCAAACTCCGAAATCGACCGAAAATCGCTTCAGCAGTTACAAAGCGCAAAACTCTGAAATAATGTTGAAGGTCCTAGATCTACTCAAGTGATCTTATATCCCTACTCACTTGTGTGAAAGATTACAGCTTCTAGTTGAAATAAAAGTCGATTATTTTGTTCTCATAAAATTTCTTGTGCACAAGAGTTAAACTGCGAGCGCAAAATTATGCTATGATATGTCGATCACTGATATTTAGCACGAAAGTAGTTCGATATGAGGTCAATGAAAATATATTAATACGATTGAATAGAAGAGGAGGTTAACTGTTTTTGTGATTTGCTTACGTTTCTCCGTAATTTATTTCGAAATTCCCTACCTTTTTAAAGAAAAAAAACACTAAAAATCTAAATTTGATGGGGAATGTTTATTATCATTCAAAAGAACATTCCTTGGCATTTATTTCTTTTAAGATTATCTCTGACAAATGTTGGTCGCGGCTACATCTCAGGTGGTTCATCCGTTCAGTCCAATTTTCGGTGACTGGTTCGAGAATTTCGACTGGTAACTGACGAATGACACGCGTGTTGTTTTGCAACAAGGCCTGAATCGAAGCGGGATTGTCCGCATAAACTTTAGACATCACAAATCTTGGTGGCTAAAAGACGAACCCAAAACACCAAATTATCTGCTCCGTGTTATCCGTGCTGTTAAAACCAAATGTCGCTGAGACCACGAGATTCAATTTCGGGCATAAAATAGTCGGTTATCATGGCATGATAACGATGACGGTCACGTTCTCACCAACATCATTTGTGACGATCTTATAAACGTCTTTTGAAGCACCTGCGATTGTATTTTTTCAGCATTTCTTTACACCAATTCACACGAGCCTTTTTTTGAGCGATTGCCAAATTGTGCGGGATCCAACGAGAACAAACCTTTTTTACGGCCAGGTGTTCATGCAATATTGAATGTATGCTGGTGGGAGAAATGCATAGGCATGCCTCTATCTGAAGGTACGTTACATTACGGTCTTGCATTATCAGTTCACGTACGGCATCGATGTTTTCTGGCACAACGGCTGTTTTTGGACGACCTTCACGGAATTCATTTTTGAGCGAGCGTCGGCCACGATTGAATTCGTTGTACCAGTTTTTCACAGTGCTATAAAATGGTGCTTCATAGCCATACAAAGATTTTGGTTCATCGATGCACTCTTGTCGTGATAATCCACGTCGAAAGTTGTGAGAAATGATCGCCTGAAAATGTTCACGAGTTAATTCCATTTTTTGGCCGAGATGAATTTTTTAATTTCCTGTAAATAAAACAATTCACGATTAAATGACAAAACGTTTTGAGTGATGTTATGCTAAAAAATGTCAAACTTTCCAATGGAAATGTCAGATTGCACCTGGCAACACTTAGTTGCCTATATATAGCAGCCTACGTATTAAAAACTGGAAAATTGCGTCCAAAATAGTGAGCCTTCAACCGCACCTGCAAGAAACTGACGCAAGAAGTTCGGGAGAAATACTTATTCACCTTCCAGTCAGTTTGAGAATCAAATTGTGCAGCCAAAGCGATTCATATCGAATAAGGGCTACGGCAGTCATTCAGAATGGGCTACTGCAAGGCCAGCCAAGGAGATCATATGAATGGTGTCGTGCTCAATCCTTGACCGGAATAGTGGGGCAGAAAGCCGAAATCGCTGAAAAATATTAATTCGTCATATTTTATAACAAATTTAAAATGCAAATTTTCCCTGGTGCACCCGTTACGTATTACATATACACGTGTATGTACGAGTATGTATGTATGTATGTTATGGTTATCTTTTAGTAAATTAGAACGAAAAGCTTCAACTGTCGTTATGCAAAAATAAAATAAATAAATAAATATATACGTAAATAAATACAATATAAATATATCAGTAAATGCGCAAATTGCAAATTCTTGTATATGTATGAGCGAGTATAAAGAACACAAATAGTCATTTGCTGCCACCAAGCCTGAAAGCATTCTGCAAATACATATACCATACATATACACATATGCCCACAGTCTCGTTACAAACACTGAGATTAATTTTGGTTTATGTACATACTTATTTATATGTACATATATATTTACTTGAATGTATGTACACTGGTTTTAGTAACCAGAAAACCTACACATTGTGCCCTACACACAGTGCGCCTAATCATCCTCAGACACGCATGCCACAATATGTTGCACATCTTTAATGGATGCCGTCGCTTGGGTATAACTAAATGACAGGGCAGCATACTTAAGTACATATGTACTTTTTTATACTTAAATAAAATATATGTATGTATGTATGTTTGAAATGAAGGACATAAAACACACCTAAGTTGCGTTCTGGCTCTTCTTCCTCTTCTTTTCATTCGTTTGTGGTCATTTAATGTAGATCTTTGTAGTTATACCTATATATGTATATTATATGTATTACGGGTGGAGTAATACGTATAGGTATGTACCATATATTCATATATATGTGTATGTTTGTTTGGTACAATATATTTATGTGTGTGTTATGTAATAATGTTGTAATGTCATCCATGTGCAATATTTTGGTTCATTTTTCCGGCTGTTGCTGCCAAAATGGCATTCAAACTCATGCCACATTCGCTCTATATCATTATCTTCGAAACGTGCCACATAATGTTATAAAAGTACAGTCGTTGTGGCCATTACGTGGCACGCAAATTCATAATTGTACACATGTGTGCATAAACATATGTATTTATGTACGTGTATGTATATAAAAAAAAAACTATACTTATGTTGTACATTTGACTGGAACTTTTGGCTCATTGATTTTTTGTTTTTTCGCTTAAATTTTTAAAATTACCTCAATTTCATTCTCATTTGGCATGTTTTGTGGTTATGCTGGTGTGTTAAACATAATTTACATATGTATATAAACTTTTTTGTGATACATTAAATATAAAGTTATGTGACATATATTCTACAGTTTGAATAAAAAAAGCATCCTTGGCCGACTAAAGTTACACTCGAAAATTCTACGAAAAGACACGGCGACGTAAGGAAGGTTTCATGACCGGAGTAGACGTTTTCTGGACACAGAGAGGCAAAGTGCTTATAAGGGGAACATTTATTCAGGCTGCTAAATGGCAGTGAAAGTGAAACACCATGACATGGCAAGCCCGATTCCCCAATCGATGCCGGCGGAACTAATGTTTCAATGCCCAATTAAGAAGAAATTCGAATACCAATCGCCCGATTGAAAAACAAGATAGCGACGGGGCCGATGGATTGCCTTGCCAGCCGAGCTATTCAAATACGGCGATGGAGAACTGGTAAGATGCATGCACCAGCTTCTTTGCTTCTTTGTAAAATATGGTAGGGTGAAAGCATCCCCGACGGTTGGAACATAATTGTGCTCTGCCTAATTCACAAAAAGTGCGATTCCACAGTCTGCATCAATTACCGTGAAACAAGCCTCCTTAATATCACATATAAGGTCCTATCGGCGTGTTGTATGAAAGACTAAAGCCCATTGGGAGGGACCTGTTATTTTATAATACGAGCTACAGAGCTGAGTAAAGAAGGTACAATCTTCAATTAGAGTGTGCAGTTGCTGGCTCCAGATTTGATAAGGAAGCGAAACAAATGGGTCTGGTTATGAAGAGGGCAAGAAAAAATATCTCCTTTCATGAAATTAACAGTCAACACATTGGCAACTCAGCTCCCACGTCACAGTTGGCAGTCATAACTTTGAAGTCATTTCGTCTAGGTATATTGGAACCAGTTATTAACACCAACAAAAATTTCTGCCTGGTCAAGTCAGTACAGCGCAGAATCCAACAGGTGCTATTTTGAACTGTGTAGACAATTGAAAAGTAAAGTCTTCTCGCGACGAACAAAGTCCAATCTCTACAAGTCGCTCATCATTCCCATACTATTTTATGTTGCGTAGGCATGGATGGTGACAACATCTGATGAGTTGATGTTAAAGTTTTCGAGAGAAAGGTTTTGCGAAAGATTTATGGTCCCTACGAATTGGGAACAGCGAAAACCGCAGCCGTTGGAGCGATGAGCTGAGATATACGGCATTAGCATAGCTGAGTGAATCAGAGGCATAGTAAGATCTCCATTCCGTTAGAAAGGCTGGGTACAGCAGGACCGGAGCATGAGAGTTAGTTAATGAATTAAATAGGTTTAAAGAAAGTTTAGCTGACATGAGTTCTTAAAGTTTCTCCACCTTGGTACATATATAATTGGCGTTTTGTAACCGCTGAAGCGATTTTCGTCCGAGCTCTTCCTCCAGTTTGCGGTTTTACATCCTGATGTTTTTCCAACAAATGGAGAGACCTACAGTTTATACTAAGCCGCCTCCGAACGGCTGATGGGGTCTTTTACGAGGAGCCATTATTTCATGTCCGAAATACAGTCGGAGGCGTTGACATTCCCTGCCGAGGGGGGACCGCAATTAGAAAATTTAACTTAATTTTTTATTTAAATTAATTTTCCATAACTTTTGGATATTGGTGGCGCCGGGATTCGAACCCGGGCCTTTCGAATGGTAGTATGCAATGCTAACCACTCGGCTACTGCGGCCGCCATACATACTTCATCTTTCTAAAAATACACCGTTTGAGCGTCGTTTACAACAACAACTATATACTAGTTTAGCAAAGCAGTAAAAAAATCGGCTATGAAAAAATAATGAAAAAATAATGAAAATCCACCCACGAAAACCTGCTACAAAGCAACGCGGTGCATCACAGGCATTTTATTCGATTATGACATTAAGAGCACCAATACAAATGCAAATACCAAACGAACCCTCCATGCAATGCTCCCTTTTGCATTCGCATGACCGCCGAAGTGCCGCACACCAAAGACCGCACCGCATCACTGTGCACTTCAACACCATCATTTGGTTTGGAAACCTACTTGGCCGCGTACTTTAGGTCATGCCCATCAGTTTGACGCTACGACGGCATCAGTGTCAGTACATATCGCATTATCTCGCTCATTATTCCGGCATTCAACATAATGTCGGTATTTGCGACCCATATCGTGAAGAGCGCGGCACAACGCTGAGAGATGCAAGTGGCCGCCATCGTTCTCATCGGCAGTCTGTTGGCCACTTTCGCTGCTATCAGCTATCGTCGCAGCAAGAATCATCTGTCCGTGCATGAATTATGGCTTTAAGTGTGTATTTGTATATTTCTTTGTTCCGCTTCCCTTCACTTATTAGTCCCTCACATTTGCGTTTACTGACTTCTTCAGCAAGTGGCGTGCCCCAGTGTTGAACTCTTCACTTGACTCTTGTATGCCGTATGCCATAAGTTGATGCTACGTATATACGGTGAGTGTATGAGCGCATCCAGCTACTGTGCACCAAACTATTTGTTTATTTGTTTGTGTCTGTCTGTTTTCATAATTCTGCATCACTTCTGCAATATTTTTAATATATTCCTTGTTATTTTATTATTGCCTTATCATTTTAATAATGTGATTTTCTGAAATCCTCGACGTATCCGTGGTGGGAAGAAATGGGGTCGAATAGTAGTATAGATGTATTTACATATATATGTATGTTTAAAGAAAATTTTAATATTTCCGTTGATTTCTCTGAATTTAATTTGGGTTATGATTATAGTTTGATGTTATTTTATAAGCTCATCCTCTTTATCCTGCTCGGAAAGCTAGTACGATCAGAAGTATTTGGAAGCTATCGACCATGTATTATGTATAGGTAAATGTTATGAAGCATCAGATCAGGAGAAATCTCAGAGGCAAAGTTGAAGGAAATTGCTTTCTTCGGACCAGATGTTAAGAAGTCTTATGACTGATCCACTGTTCATCAGAACCACGGCGTATCACTGTAAAGAAAAAAAAGAAATTGTCAAGATAAAGTTAAAAGCCTTAAAAGCTTTAGGTTGCCTACTAAGATGAGGATGGAATCATCTGAAGAACTTCGCGAAAGTGAGGAAATTTCGAATTTCCGGGAATGGCCTGAAACGTTGGTTTCTCATTTGGTTCAAGTAGCTCAGGACTTCCGTTCTTAGACAAAGTGTCGTCTGGGTAGCCAACAAACATCTGGATGAAGGCAAACTAATGTGAGAAGGGGGAATTTCCATGGAATTGTACGAAGGGTTGACGATTCACCACATAGAAACCAGCTTCAATGAAATATCAAAATATGCTTCGGATGAGAACCTCCCCTTTATGGACCTTGGCCATTTACTACAACGGCCATAAAACGTGCGCAAATTTGATATCGGATACGCGGGGGGAGAGAGACTCCGTCGGCGAGAACTAGCACTCACCCAGGTGCAACATATCGCTGTTTTGAGCCGACGACCCTACGGAAGTGAAGGACGATTGACCAAAGATGCCTTTCATGAGTACTTATAAACGCTTTTTCCACAAGGATGTCAATCCACAAAGTGCTCGAAGCTGATCTAGTTCATCAGGGTCCGAAATATGATTGTCTTCAGTACGCGATCTCTGCACAAAAATATACATCAAGCAACGTGGAGCGAAAGTTACGGCGACCTACAGAAGGTTCACAGCCGGAACAGATTCTTGTAGGACGCAGAGAGCTTGTCAAGTGTCCAAAGTATACAGAACTTATGGAGGGAACACTTCGCCAGCCTGCTAAATGGAAGTGAAAATGGAACACAGAGATTCATACCGAAACTCCAATTGATGACGATGGAAAAGATGTTTCATTATCGAAGACAGTCAATACACAAAATATTAAAATAAATTTAAAAAATCGCATTTTTTTAAAGATTTTTTAGGAAGTGTCTATATTGTATTGTGGCATGTCTGAATGACCTCTTGTCTGAATTTTTCAGATGAGCTTTTCTTTCACATTCATTGGTTTGGCCCGGGGTTCGATTCCATAACCCTACTCAGAGCAGTACGAACTGTTAACCACTAGACTAATGCGGTCGGTTAATTAGAAATAAGGTCATCCGTAGATTAAATGAGAATAAAACAGAAAATGTCAGCTTATTCAAACAATACTTGAGATAATTTTCCGCCGCTAAAAGTCTGTGCTTGGCTCGCTACAACAAAATGGTATTACAGCGGACAAGCGAGTGCGCGAGTAAGCGTAAAGGTCAGCAACACCTTTGTGCAGCAGTAAAAAAAAAACAAGAGGTATGGTTGAAAGAAAAATTTAAAGGGTAGAAAAGTCTGCAACATCACATTGGCAGCAGATGAATGCATGCGACAGGCGTTTCAGGTACGCGCTAACAACTTTTACGCTTATTTTCCTGTTCGCTATTTCTTAAATCTTTGCATTTAAGCCGTTACTCTTATTTCATTTTGACTTTTAATCTACATTTTGACTACCAACTACTTTCCAATTCCATCTTATTTGCTCTTTATCTTTCTCCAAGTTTATTCCTCCTGTCTTTTGCTGCCTCTGCTGACTACCTAAGCATTTTGTTGAGTTTTGTAAGTTAAGGCGATTTCTTTTACTTTAATGCCAACATGAAGCCCAATGGATGATTCATGCAAAGTTTTCCATTGTCTTAACTTCCCACATCAACCGCTCCACTGCTCGCTGCCAAGTTCGTACACCAGCTGTGCTTGCTGGCTTTAATTTTTTTTTTTTTTTTGGTGCCTTTGACTCATTTGGCTTGTTTTTAACTCGACACTGCAGGAAAGTAATTTCATAGCCTCTGCCCCAAGCAGATATTGACCCGGCATGCCCATATTGCCTGCAACATGGCAGGGGTTTCATCAGCTACATCAGCTGAGGCTATGTTGCTTAATTTCATGGAATCTGAGCTACTGGCTGTGCTTTTTGTGAATTTTTATGACACTTTGTGATTTGCAAAATGAAGTGAATAATCTGTGCTACGCTCAGCTTACATTTGCTTTGTTTGTGAAAAATTTGTTTCCTCTGCCCAGTTTGATTTTTCATTTTGAGATTTTATGATGTTTAATTAATTTTGTTAGGATATCAGCGCTGGTTAAATTCGCTAAAGGCATCATTGCGGGAGTTCGCTCTCAGCGTTTTAGCTATGTACTCTTTTTCATAGAACTCATAAAAATTTACGTTCATTTTATGCCTTTACATAAACTCCATGAAACATTTTTAAATTTTTTCTATATTCGATTGAAAAAAGTACATTTGCAATAAGCTGAAAGCGAACTACCAGTCGTGTAGGTGCCAAGAAAGGAAGGTATTTTAAGAACATTCATCCGAGGAATTGCTAATTATGCACCAAGTGAGTGAACACCCAAGACAAGAAGTATTCGAACAACTAAGGCTCAGTGACAGCGATGTTGTCATATTTAAAGCAGAAATTCATTCATCACTTTTGATATAAGCAAAGCCATCACTTCTTAAAACTTCAATAAATTAACATTAAAATTATACTCACTGATTTATTATGTTGAATTTGAGAAAGGAACAACAATTCATCACACTTTTTTAACACATTTATAACAACACAAATTTGACAGCTGTGTGAATACTGTGAACTTTTCGCTTACAAATTGATACTCTCAAGAGAGACACAAACAACTTGTGCTTGTCAAGTTAAACATGAACAAGAGCTCTTCATTGAAGTAAACACACTCAAATATACCAAAAAAGTGTAATTGTAAATCAATGGTTTACCAAATATTATAAATTATCTAACAAAAAATGAACTCAAACCAATATTTCGAATAATTTAAAATAAAACAGAAAACACTAAAAATATTGTCGTGCGTGTGAAGCTCATAACCAAACTGACATCTCAACAGGTGGCAACAATTACTCATTTGCTGCAGGCGGTATGACAAGCTTGAAAACGCGTTTGATGGTAAAACACTTGAGCGGTCGAGCGGGGTGCACTGTTTGATTTGTAAAATATTTTTTTTTTACAAATATAACTGCACATATACAGGGCTAACCATTTTCGGTTTTCCAATTAAACTTAAAAAATGCATTTAGAATATTTTTTTTTCAACAAATTCCTTTTTTATTATAAAGTTTGAACTTTGGCATTATATAATATGTGAAACACTACATCTTTCGAATGGTCGCCTCTTTTTGACACATTTTGGGCGGTATCTCAGCCCCAACTTGACGAATGATGGTTTTCAAGTGATCTAAAGTTAGAGATTTATCCGTTTAAACACGGTCTTTCGAGCAGCCGCACAATCAAAAGTCTAACGTTGGCTATCATACTATCATACATGGCATTGCCAAGACGTGACATTATGCGACCGGAAAATTTCTCTCACAGTAAAGCAACATTCGCTCATATTGTGTGGCATGAAACCACAGATTGTCCAAATCTTGTTCTTCAATTGCAGGCAAAAAGTCGGTTATCATACCACCATAATGCTTCTAATTAACAGTGACACTCTCGCCGTCCGTTGTCGTTTTCAAAGAAGTAAGCTCTAATCGCACCTCGGGATCAAAGAACGTACCAGAAAGTAAGTTTTTTTTTTTGTTGTAATGGCCTCTTTTCAACTACTTGAAGATTCTCCGAGCCCCAAGTGCGACAATTTTCTATATTTACGAATCCACCGAGTGAGAAATGTGCCTAGTCTCGCAAAAGAAATTTTTCTTTCGAAAAATCGCCGTCCACTGCTTGTTGTTCAAGCACCCAATCGACATATGTACGGCGTTGTGAATGAACAGTTGGCTACAGGTGTTGAGTGTAGTCTCTTCAAGTTTCTTAAAAATTTTACAAATTGCTTGAGTAGTTGGACTGTTAATTACTATACCATAAACTTCTCTTAAGCACGAAATGTGGCCGGGTTTGAATCACCATTTTTGTAGTGGGTTTCAACAATTTTAACGCGTTGTGCGGTAGTTAAGGGAGCCGTTTTCAAAACTGCCTGACACTTAGCAAAAACAAAACATGTTTTGTTGTTGGACAGTTAAGTTTGACAGATGTTCAAATACTGCTTTGTACTTTTGAAACCACTAAATGGACAACCCTATATTTTATTGCTTAACATATAGGAATACATAAAACGTATGCAGTATGTATACATAAACTTGTATTGACTTGAGATAACCGCATGAGTCTAATTTTTTTTAATTTTCGAGAGAGCTCTATAAAGTATTAAATTTTTATAAAAATTCAGTTAGCAGATTTTTGAATATTAAAACTAGAAAATTTAAAAAATCACATTTTCTAGTACTTTATGAAGATTTTTTATCTGCTGCATGCATTTGTGGTGATAACTAAATTCGAACGCAAAACGACTTAGGCGTTTATTAGTTGCAATCACGAATATATTGGTCGTGTTAGAGTACACAATTAATTCGATTGAATTAATTCTCAATTCGTTTATCCATTTTTATTTTTTTTTTTGGTTTTGTACAGGCGAGATCACGTTTCCATAGAAATAACAATGGTTGAAGCAAAACAAAGTGACTGTAATGAAGGGTAATCATGGTTATATCTTGGAGGGGAATGTAGTAGAATAATACCTAGTAGTAGAAAGCAAAGTTTTTGTATACAATTTTGAAGCAGAATGTTATGTGTATTTTTTCGAATTTTCACATTAAAAATTTTGTAATTAATAAAAAGTACTGGTATAGTTTAATTTTTTAGATATTGAATAATGCTAATTTCAAAATATTTCTCTTCTCTTTGCAGGTAAGATTCGCTCACAAAAACGGACCACTGAATTATTTTCCGAATTTGGAAAACTTCTTTAAGATTTGTAGGCTACAACTATCATGTAAAACTATAGCTATTACCAAGGTTTATAAACAGAAGGTTACGAAAAGAGCGAAATCATATGTTTGATGACGTCGTTGGTTGAAGTTGGTTAAGTTTTGTCGAAAAAAAATTGCTTAATATTATCTATGAAATAGCGTAACATTTTGTCTATAAAACTCTAATACCTTGCATAGTAATAATTTTTTTAATTAATAACAATTACAATTTAAACGTTCTGAATAGTTTTATGTCGAACAAATGTATTTTAACTTTCAAAATATTTTAAATTTTGAAAGTTTATATTAACTTTTGATGGCATATGATACGAATGGCATGAGTAAATTTTGTCAAAAATGTGCAAAATTATCTAAGTTCTAAGGAAAAATACAAATTTTCGATTTTCGCATATTTTCTATGTCTGCTTTGTCTTTTGGAAATTGATAATAAAAAAGTGTACAGCGAGTTATTATGAACAAAACTTTGGGAAAAAATTGTGCGATTGATTTATACTAGCATGTATGGATTTAATTAAAAAATTTTTGGGGCTGAAAACCTCATGTTTTGGCATTAAGAAAACTTGAATTCAAGAATGAAGTATTGCTTAAAAAATATTGGTACTTATGTATTAACGTCACAGCACCAGTAACTTTATCTAAATCTCTTATACACATTTGGTGGTTTCGGCCATCTGGGCCCTGGTTTGAGCAAAACAGGCTGCGCCTTCCACAGTGGCCTTTTGTTGCCAAATCGCCAAACTGTGACTGCGGTGGCGTTAATACGTAAGTTTAAAAACAAAAATTGTAAAATATGTATTTTCTTCTGTATAAGAAATATTTTCTCATATTTACATACATATACATTTTTATAGAAAAAAATTATTTCTTTTTATTATACCTATAAATATGAAGTACCGTCCACTGTATACGGGTATGTACAAGGAGATGATGAAATCGGTTCGATGACGTCAACGTCTACTATATAAATCTTGAGCTTTTACTTGTAATGGTAACAAATAAAAATTTTTATTTCTTTCTCGTTATATGGAACTCCGTATTTTTGACTGCTTTAAATTGAATTTCTCTTAAATAATCAATGAAAAGAGCTTCTGAATAAGATACAAATATTCAAATAAAATAAAGCATGAAAAATTCCAAAAAGGGAAAGTCGAAAAGTACACTCGTAGTAGCTCTTTACCTAGAGAAATGAAAATAGATATCTTCAAGAGGACTATATTTTTCTTCTCATATATCTCGGTTCTTATTTAACTACAGTTATCAGGGCGGTCGGCCATGATACCTACATACATCACGTTGACTACACATCATCTATGGTTACACATATTTACTGCTGCAGTGCTTAGAATAAAGCATAATTAAAATCAAGTATCATAAGCATATTGAAGAGGTTAACGTAGAGGGAACACGAACATTGGCGAATAATTATAATTTCAAACTTGAGTGAGTTGCTCTAATATCTCTTCGAGCCAGTTACTTGTTTGTGATTATAACTCCAGGTCCTCTTTTTAGGTTACCATTGTGAGTGATTCTGTAAAACGTATTCTTATTAATATATGTATATAAAGATATTTTAATTTTTCCAGAAGATTTTTTTTATAAAAGTTTGTTTCTAACATTTTACATTGCAAAATACTCTAAAATATTTTTAAAAATTTTGGATTGAAATTTATATATTTTTAACACGAGAACTGTCATAAAAAGCGAGCAGCTGCATCGTAAAGATAAATTTCACATTAATTGAAAAATATCTATTGTTTGTAGTACAATAGTAGTAGTTATTGAATAAATTTATTCTCGTGATTGCCCTAAATGAAAAGCTGTCATTAATGTTAAATTATTAACAGATATTGTTAAACGTTTGCAATGAAGTGTGCTGTTAAATCATAGCAAACAGCCATTCTGAAAATAACGTTAACACTAAGTTCGTGCAGTTAAACATTAACAATTCCATTTTTATGACGCCGAAACGAATCAAAATCATTTTGGTAAGTTTATTTTTTGTATTAAAAAAAACGAAATGGCATCGTTTCGTTAGTTGAGCATCTCTTATAAAAAGCAAAGTCATTAATATTGTCATAAATTTGATTACCTTGCACAATTTCGAGTACTGCACTATATTTTGTAAATATTTTTTCAACACAGATATTTGTTTTTTTGTTTGAAATATTTTACAACAACAATTATCTATTTCAAATACATATTTGAAAATAGGTACATTTGAAATATAAATTGCATTTTATGGTATATGAGTATTTTACAAATATACACGTATTTATGTATGTATATTTTCCCATTAGTTTAATATTTAACTTTTATTCGTCAAACGAAAACTATGTTATTAGATATTTTGAAACTATTCGCGTTATTTTTTATTTTTTTTGAATGTTGTGTAAGCGTGGCAGCAGTAAAACGTGTCTAAAAACTTGCAATACATTTTAGTTGTTAGAGAAAGACAAAAAAACAGAAACACAAAAACTTTTTAAGTGAACCAAAAAATTAAAAGTGAAGCAGAAAATATAAAGAAATAAGAATCAAAAACATGCTTACATAGAGTGCATATACATCTACAGATATCACATTGCAGTTCTTACCAAATGTGTCCGATGTAATGTGTTAGTGGACCAACTCGTTTAACACCATAGTAGTTGTTATTAGCAGATTTCCTTATTACAGCTGCTGGATATATATATTAGGTCAAGTAAAAACTTCGTTCGGTTTTTATGTAAGAGATGGCGTTATTGTCCATACTTCTGTGTTACGTGTCGCATCATGTCATACTATACGGTGCTGAAAACGTGTTTATTCGCGCTAAAAGTTTGTTTTTGACAGTTTTTCGATTGATTGACTCAGTACGTTGTGAGCGCTCGTCAAATATGGACACCAGCAAAGAGAAAATTCGTTATATTTTACAATTTTTCTTCGATCAAGGCGATACTGTAAACGAACGTGTAGCACAAAAGTGGTTTGCTAGGTTCTGTTCCGGTAATTTCGATGTCAAAGATGCTCCAAGAGCTCGGATGGGAGGTCGTAATGCACCCACCTTATAGTCCGGACCTGGCACCAAGTGATTACCATCTTTTCCTGTCCACGGCGAATTCACTTAATTGTGAGAAGTTGGCCTCTAGAGAGGCCTGTGAAAATTGGCTCTCCGTGTTTTTTGCGTTGAGCGTTTTGAAATGTTGCGCCATCGCACCGAGCTGAAGCTGGGAACGATTTTAAGACCAAAAAACTCGTTCATGCGACTGTTTTGTTTCCAAAACTCACCTTACCACTCCGTGAAATCCGTTTCGACTCAATTGAGGGCGTAAAAGAAAATTCACAGAGGGAACTGAGGTTGACTGATTTCAACAGCTGCTACAAACAAACTGGTTGGCAGATCGCGCTCATTTTTGGGTAATTAAGGACAGTGCTACCAGCTTAAAAAAAAAGTGATGACAAATATTCAGCGCTGGCAGTTTAAATAACAATTTCCGGAAACTTTCTTGGTCTTAATGTATATAAAAAATTATATTCGTAAATATTATTAGTTTCAAATAGGTTTAAGCAAAAATCAAGTAAAACGTAATATCTTTCGTGTACATTTACATATAAAAAATTTCAATTTGTTCATTTCGCATTTCAATATATTAACTCAATTGTTCTCTCTGCACCAGTAGAGCTCATGGAAAATGGAACGAATCTAACTCAATTTCAGTTTCGTAGATTTTATATACATATGTATATAAAACTTATTGTGCACTTGCAATTTCGTGTAGTGATTGTGATCCTTAAAGCTCAAGCCGTGATTGGTTCACATTAAGCTAATGGAGAGGCATGAGCTGATCCACCGCCGCATTATAAAGGAGTACTCTCATGGACCATTTGGCTTAAAATTTTTTGCAAACATACGTATATTGAATGTGCACACAACTAAGTATGAAAAAGGTAGTTTCGGAAAAGCAATTATAAGCGAACTGTTGCAAACGAAAAGTTTTATTTCGAGTTAACACTCTTGTACGTATGTGACGTTTCAGCTCCCTCCGAAAAATGCGCCAGGCAGTGAAAGCATATACAGTACAAATGTACATACTCGTACATACACGTATGTACGTATGTAGAAGTGATGCGAATTTACATATATGTACGGCACTTTCAAAACATATATTTGTTTGTTTGTGCGAATTTTTTGAATGAACACACCTGTAGGCTATTTGTGTGAATGATTTTCCAAATAGAGTGATAATAAAAAATGCACTTGTCAAAACGTACGAAATTCGTTTTTTTTTTCAACAAATATAAATGCGAATAATAATAACAATAAAAGAAAAATACGTTAAATTTGTGAAATGAAGAAATCACGGAAAAACAACAAAAACAACAAAAACAAAAACGAATATGAAATGCAGTTTTAATAAAAATGAGGTCAGCAAACAGCGCTTTGGCAGTAGGGCCTATAAATGCGAATGAATGCTTGCCATGGAATGAAAGCAAATAAAAAAACGTAGCAGAAAACGTATAGTGTAGTAAAGAAAAGAAAAAAGTAGTAGTAAAACGTGAATTGTAAGCTCACGAATGGCTGGCGTTCAAAGGGGCCACTAACCTGCTGCTGCTGTTGGGGGTACGCACTAGCAAGGGGCTGTTGTGGTTTGGTAGGGGCGTCTCATACACACATACATATACCTACAATACATCCAACAGCACTTGCATTTATATGCCTACTTGGTATTTATTTAGTCGCAGAGTTTTTTCAGCATTTTCTTTATTTGCCGAAATTTCTGTCCTTTTATTTTTACAATTTTTACTGTGAGTTTATTCAACTTTTTGCGCCACTAACACGTCAACACTGTTTTCATTCAAAACAATGCAAGTAAATATGAAATAAAAACTACCAACTGCCAACTACCTCAAATGTTTTGCCACATTTCTCTAGAATCTTTCCACATTTTTATTATTTATTTTCTTTTATTTATTTTGATTTTTATTTTTTATTTTTTTTACAATTTTTATACTTTTATTTTTATTTTTTGTGTTTTTTTTTTTTTGTTTTGGTTTACACACAAGAGCGTTTAGGCGAGCGCTCAAAAGGAATCGGCAGCAGTAGTAGAAAGCCCATTGTCAGACGTAAAAGGAGCTTCTAACATGCGAGGAGAAGAGCTAGGTAAAACCAGGCAGTCGTGCGAGTGTGAGGCGTATTCATAGAAATCTGTAGTTAGTAGGCCAAAGTAGAATGTACAAACGAACTGCTGTCAGCGTTGCAATGATCTGCTACTGCTGCTGCCCAGACCAACGTCAGCATCAGCGCTTCGCAGTGAAAGGAATGTAAGAAAAGTAGTGAAAGCACTCCAAGTTCTGTGCTATGCTTCGAGTGGCCGAGTTTGTCGGTTCGAGTGGTTCCGGCGAATGGCCGCAGTGTATAGTGTGTCTTCCACACCCTGGCGCCGTCTTCCATCCTGCACCTATCTTCCAGTAGCAGCATGAAATTGTAAGCGCACAAGTTGCTGGCATTATAGTGCTGCTCGTTGGGCATGTTTCTAACACTATACCCATTGCTGCAAAGCCTCCAAGCCTCACTTCGGCAACCATCAAGAGATTGCTGGAAATATTTTTATTTTTCGTTTTTTTTTTTAATTTTTTTTTTGTGACGACCATCTGAATTTTTTAAAATTGTGTCGAAATAGTTGTTAGTAGTGTTACGTGTATGTATGTATTTATATGTGCTTGTATGTATGTATGTATGTATGCTTGTAGTTGAGTCGCTCGTATACTCTCTCCATGGTTTTCGCCCCTTATGACATGTTGTAGTAATATGCATTGCTGCTGCCTATTTGCTGTTTTGTTTTTTTTTTTTAATTTTTTTCTAGTTGTAGCTGTTGCATGCTATATTCATGCAACATTTAGTTTCACACTTCTAACTACAAGCGCTATCAAATAGCTCTGTTCGCGCTAGCGAAAGTAATTTTGTTACTTTTATGTCCGTTCGGTTGGTTTTGTTGCAGCATTTTGGGCGCAACGCCTTATTGCTTGCTTTTTGCCTCTCTTCCTCTATAGTTAACCGCTTGCTATACATATATATGTATATAATTGTTACTTTTATTTTAGTTTTTCTCATTGCTTGTTTGCTTTTAATTGCAACACAATTTCGTTGAGTGCTTCGCAAGCTGTTGCTGTGTGTGTCTGTGTATTGTATGTATACGAGTATGTCAAAAGTTGTATGCGAAAATATATATATTTCATAATAACAAAACATAAAGCAATTAGTGAGAGATACAAATTAAAGGGCAATTGGGATGGGGCTTAGTGAAATGCGATAGTTGAAATAAATATTAGTTTATGTTTTTAAAAGTTTATTTTCTGAAGGCAAACTATTTATACAAACTTATATTGCCAGATTTAATTAATAGACGATTTCTGCAAACTATGGACTCTATAAGGTTCTCGGAAGCATATATCTGCTATAAATCTGCATATCAGATTGTTGTCAGGAAATCGTACATTCGTATTATAGATTTGCATGTCGGCTTCATTTTCTAAACCGAATTTGTATTGATTTTGTGGATTAAAGAAACTGATTTATCAGTTTAAATGTCAAAACTCAGCCGAGCTGTTAATCGTTGGCAGAATTGTGTGCTAACTTCTTTGAAGCGAATATTTAATAAAAACGTAATTCATGAACAATGATGTTATCAAACCAGGAAGGCCTGAAATGTGGACTTGGTGTAAAAATTGTCACGAGCTCTCCGCTTTTCATTGCCCTATCATTCTCAACCTTATCCAACGTGGGCAAATCAACCGTTCAAAGGCGTTTAGCATTTGGCAACTGTTATAACCACCGAGACTGTAGGTCACGCTAAGAAGATATTTTAATCATTGCCCACAGACCGTTGATGAGAGCACTTACATTGACTCTGGCCGCTCCAGCGAATTGCTCTTATCCCTTAAAAATTTCCGTTTTATTTTCTCCTTTTTCGAATTTTTTTATTTCAGAATTTTAAGGTTTTTCTGACATAATTTATAAGCATCTATTAATTATTTAAATATTTAAATGCATATATATATTTATCAATCTTATGTGGTATATATAATATTATATTAAATATTATTATTAATAGTTCATTCGTAAATATTTTGTTATAAAATACGTTTTTTATAAACTGTTTTTAATATTTAATAAAAAATATTTGAGTAGTAATATTATATATATTTAAATAAAATAATAATTAATAAATCTAAATGTTTTAATTATATTATAAATATTTTTATGATTCATTTTTATTATTTTTATTAAATAACTAATTTTTAAATGCTTATAATTAATAAAAAACTACTAAATTTAATATCTAATTTTTTTATTAAATTTTAAAGTTTAATAATTAAAGAAAAAATAAATATGTTATTAAAAAGATAATTTTTCTTTAAAAAAAGTAAATGAAAAAAGGTACATTAATTAGGGGTTATTAGGTTACCTGTACAGGGAGGTTACAAATCCTTCTATGATCAAAAATACCAACACTGCCGAGGTAATTTTATTTTTAATTAAAGCCAGTATAAAAATTAAATTCGAGAATTGGCTTAGCTTATCTTCGAAAAAAGCAAAGTCAAGTCAGTTTCATAAAACCATTTCAAACAGATATTGATTTTCAATTCCCAGTAATAAGTCGGTTTCTATAACACCCCTGAATATTTTGTAAAGAAATATACGACCTTCATATTTTTTTGTATATTTTTTAATACAATTTTTCTAGCTTCATAAACTATAAGTGTAGAACTTAAGTGGTTTATCGGTGATTTTCAGCCGCTCTTCGACCAGCTAATTTTTTACCATTAAGAGAGTTTTGCAGAGTTTGAAATCAACAGTAGTCAGATGGTGTAAATTTGGATTAGGTATATGGACGGTGCATCAGAACATACCAACCAAACCCCGTCCATTTTTGTCTGAACCTCAAAAATATTGGTGTAGTAAAAAGAAATCCATTATTTTTGCATGAAATCGAAACAGTGCTTACATGACGGTCAGACTCGACAATGTCCATGATTTTATCGACATTTTCGACAATTGGCCTTCCACTCCGTGAAGCATCTTTTATGTCAAAATTGCCGGAATGAAACTGGAAATATGCATGATTCACAATAACAGTATCAGGACCATAAACGCTATTCACATTTTCAGCCAACTGGCTTACGTTTTTGCCCTTATCGAAGAAAAACTGGAAATATATCGTATTTTCTCTTTGCGAGTGTCCATCATTGATGCACGCTGCAACAATCAATCAATCAACTAATCACAAAACTATCAGAAAAGCTTTTAAGTACAAAATGTCATCTTTCAAACGTCTCCTAGCGGAACCCGATTAGACTTCTAAAACGCGAGATACAGATAATTAACGTCATCTATTGGAAAAATAATGAATTTCTTTTTACTACACCTAATATATATATAAATCCAGACGATATCGTGATGTGTTTTGCTACTGATCAATTCTGGACTCGTTTTTTGAAGAGTTTATTGTAAGCTGATTAATTGTCAATAGTAGATATCAGAATAAATCATTTCTAGTTGTGTCGGCGTGAATAACACTTTGAAATCCTTGCGGAGGGTCACTGTACAGGCCGTACATTATTTGTAATCGATCCAGTCTCTTCGAATTTCTCTAAAATTTTACCAATTGCTTGAGCAGTTGGACGATTATGTGCACGATAATTTCCTCCTGGCCACGTTTTTATCGCCTTTTTTAGGTTTGGACAATCTTAAATGCCTGATTTTGGAAAGAATAAAACATCTTTGATTGGACAGTATGTACATTTTGAGAGATGAAAAAATACAGCACTCGAATACATATGGTATATAAATATACCTATACATTTCACTCACATTCGTCTTAAGAAATTTCTGAAGTTGCTAGTTGCGCTTTAGCTCTTTTTTAACCTTTTTTCCTCCTTCTCTCTCTCTCTCTCTCTCTCTCTTCCTAATAGTTATTTTTGAGAACTGCGGTTTACTATTATTGGTTTCGTCGGTTCCTGCACTGCTTACATTATTTCCAGCTATAATTTGAAATTTACCGTAAAAGAAATGGCAAATTGAAAACTACAAGTTTGCGTGTCAGCAATAGAAACTCATAACTTCCTAGCAAACCGACAATTGAAAGGCGGAAAGGTGGGTGACGTGAAATGGCGCTAACCACACAATGTCAAAAATAATATTTACTACGAAATCATAAATCAAAATATAGTGGTAATTTAAGAAGTGTTAAGTGCCTTTCAGGATCAGGCATGAAAAACGCGAAGTCGGAGGAATTGAAAAATTCACAAGCAATTTCATGCATTTACAAACTGTGCCGCAGTGAAAAGGGGTTTAAATGAATATTTCGCAGCAGGAAACTTTAAGCCATAATAAATTTGTTAATTTTAGGCCAAAAAGTATATACGTATAAACAAAAATGAAATAATATTTTATCAAAATTAATATTTATTTACGCTGCACAATTGTAGAAAATATGGAACGTTAAAGTAAATATGTATTCATTAGAGAAACTAAAATATTCATAAATTTTCCAAAAATTAAAAGAAAAAAATGTGTGCCATAAATACTGACCCACTCCTGCATATTTGCCCGAAACAAACAAAGGATCCAAGCACACTGTAAACAAAAGGGGCGAATATCTGCAAATTAACACCTCACAAAAATATTTCCAATATTTCCGAAACTATCTAACTGCAATACAAAAAAAAATAGGAGGACAATAGACGGGAGTCGCGTAAACCATTGAGAAATAATAGTGAGAAGCCAACAAAAATATGGAGTGATGCTGCCAAAATAAAATAATAACAAATATTCGTTGATGAAAATCTCGAATAATAAACAGAGAAACCCACAACTTGAATTGTGTACATACAAAACAAAACAATAACATCAGCAACACAAATGAAATAGGTGAAAATTCAGAAAGAATAGTAAAAATAGGAAAGTGAAAAATTGATGAGCATACGAAATGAAAGCAATAACAAAAACATATACAGGAATGAATTAAACAAAATTTCAGCTTATACTTTGAGTGAACTCAACTGAGTTGTGTACATACATATACCTATATACCTATATACCTATATAAATTTTAAGGCACATTATTGTACAAAGGCGGGCGGGTTGACGTGAAGAAATATCGCAAGGGATAAATCAACAAACAAATACAAGCCACTATATATGGTATTTATTTGCCTCTATGTACCTACATATATTTGCAGAAAATTTTGCGCTTTACTGATTTCGCTGCTAAATACATAAATACATAAATATGTATATGAAGAAAGCAATAAGTGACAACTGCAAAAACAATAGATGACAGGCAGGCAAACAAGTCGACTTTCGAGTGACAGACAATAAACGCAAGGATAAGCGGATAAGTGAGCGCTTACATACATATATAATATCCGCACAAAGATACAAAGAGATAGTAGATGATCAATTTGAAATAAATTTTGTGAAATATTCATCACTTCTTACAGAGGATTATAGATATTTTTTTTTACGGAGAAACGCAAAAGATAATTATTTTCTTAATGAGATAATTATAACCAGAAAAGTAAAACGCAAATGAACAGAAATATACAGAAAATTTCCGGAAATTGTCATTTAAACTGCCCGCGCTGAATATTTTTCAGCACCATTTTTTTTTTGTTAAGCTGATAGCACTGTCCTTAATTACGATGCCAAAAATGAGCGCGATCTGTACACTAGTTTGTTTGCCGCAGCTGTTGAAATCAGTCGACCTCAGTTCCCTCTGCGAATTTTCTTTTACGCCCTCAAAAAAAAAAAAAAGTCGCATGGGGCCAAATCCGGTGAATACGGTGGTTGATCGATGGTATTGAACGAGTTTATGGTCTTAAAATCGTTCACAACTACAGTTCGGTGCGATGGTGCCCTATCGTCATGAAGAATACATAAATTGTTGGCCCACAACTCCGATAGCTTATGACAGATATTTTCACAAAAACGCCTCAAAACGCTCAACTAATACCCTTTATTGACCGTCTGTCCCGTTGGAACGAATCCGTGATAAACCAAACCACGAATATCGAAAATTTTCTAAAGTATTTGGATTTCTAATAAATAGAAAAACCTCCGATCAAAGAATCGGTTAGAATTACTAGTTTTTTTGTATATATTTAGTGGGCATTTAGCTACGTGACACATTAGTGAGGATATTTCAATAAATTTGTTTTGGTACCATTATCTGTGCTCGGAATAAGCATAAATTGAAAACAATGAACCTGAAGCCTCACAGCCTGCATCAATTACCATAGGAGAAGGACTAAAAGTGCACGGAATCTTGTCACCACGGATAGGGTTCTGGTAGATCCATAATGCCAGCTTTAAAATCCAATGCAGCGATGATGAACAAACTCTACAGGTCATAATAGTCATCATTCCCGTCTTGCTACATAGTGCGAAGGCAAGGACAATGGGCGTTAGATTTAAGAGCTTTCGAGAGAAAGGTGTTCCGGAATATATTTATGTGACCTTTAGCGATTTGGCAATGCTGAATACCCCATCCAATGGGACGATTAACTAACTGTAAGAAATATACGGCCGCATTGAAATAGTTCGATGAACAAAGAGGCAGTATATAGGTACATTGGCTATGTCATGTTGTCCGTTTAAGCGACAACACTCCATCTTGCTTTGAGCAGAAGAAGAGGAAGGTCTCCACTCTGTTGAAAAAAAAAACAATTGGAAAGAAGCCTGACTTCGTGTGGCGCCTCAAATTGGAGCCAAACAGTGAAAAAGAAGAACGGATGGCGTGCTGTTGATAACCCGGCTATAAATTAACCCATAAGCAGTAGTGCAATTGCAATAGCCTGACCTTTGGGACAGTAAAATTATGGAACCAGGAAACTTGATTTTCACCTCCTGAAAACATAACCGTTGTGAAAAATATGAACATATTCCGAGACGTGTTAACAAGACCAACAATGTCAAAATTCATAATTTTAATTAGAGACAATACAACTGCTAACAAAACTCAAATAAATATTGACTTAATATGTACGGCATGTCGTACGAGTTAGTGAGTAAACGGACAGCCAATGCTATAGTGGTTAGAAGTCGATAGAAAAGGTGGGCTGATGACAGCTCGGATTGAACTTAAGCTATTCACCAGTCAGTTAGTTTGCCGAGCAATCTGCGAAAACTAAGCTACACAACCATATGACCATATGTCTTCTGGTGGTTGCTAAAACAGCGGTTGTTTAACTGTCTATGCAACAATAAGCCACGCGTAAAATAGAAAACAAACAACGGTGACCAGGAATCACAGATTGTTTAGGGTGTTTCCCGATAACTGCAGAGAGGGTGGTACGTGCGCGCCCAGATTGTAGTATAGTTTGCACGTGGATTAAATGCATAGAATGTGTAAACACACCAGCTTGTGTGTGTATGTGCTTATGCCAGACAGCGTATTTATTAATAAAGCATTTATTATTAGTTTTTTTTTTGTTTTTTTGTTTCATTGCTTCATTACTCTCTCTTAGCATTTTCCGTATTTGCCAATGACTTGTACCCTCCCCACTCTCTGTTTTTGTGTCCTCCAGCATGCCGGGAAACTGTCAGCGCAGCAAATTTTCCGATGTCTGCTTTACCAAGTGTTCATCTTGTTTGTTCGCTAATACTTTAGTGTAGCGTAAACTTCATCCCTTTTGGAAAATGTCGTTTTCATTTTTGCAGCCAACATTAAGGCGACATGTAAAGGATTTGTACGTACGCCCATGTCCGTTTTCCGTTGGCTTCTTAGCGCAACATCATTTATTTTCTGTTTAATATTACTCAGGGATTTACGCAACAACACAGCATAGATATAAAGTTTGTGTGGTGATGTACGACTAAGGCGAAGTGTTGAGGGATGGCGTAGAACTAAATTGCATACAAACACTACCGTTGAATTGTTGATCAGATGGTTCTCAAGTCCTTACGTGCAGATCTATAAATTGTAGATATTGTATTGATAAGCAGGCACTAATATAGTCAGCTCTTTTTAGTGCTAGGCTAGAGCTGGAGGAATATGTTCACATTTTCCGTCTAACTTTTTATTCTAAAAGGAAATTATGGTGCCCGAATTCGTCCAAATGCTTAAGCAATTGATAAAATGTGAAAGACATTTGAAGAGACTGGATCAGTTAATGTAAGGCCTGGACATTATCGCTTCGCTCATTCCAGCTCAAATGTCCTATTTCTCCACGTGCCTATTTCTCGACGTTCTCAAGAGAAGAGGATCTCTTACGGCACATTATGGCGTATTTTGCACTTTGACTCACACCTTTATCAATATAAAGTCCAGCTCACACAACAACTGAAGCCTGCTGAGCATTCACAACATCCCTTGTTTGATCCGGAGGTGTGATTGTACCTTACTTTTTTGAAAACGACAACAGTGGGACGGTCGCTGTCAATTCGGTGCATTATGGTGGTATGATAGCCGACTTTTTTTGGAAGTAAATTGAAGAATACGACTTGAACAATATGTGGTTTCAACTAGATGTTGCCTCCTGCCACACTACACGAGCAAATGTGACCTTATTGCGAAAGTAATTTCCTGACCGCGTAATCTCTCGTCTTGACGATGTCAATTGGCCACCGAAAATCGTGCGATTTGACACCGTTGGACTTTTTTTTGTCGGGCGACGTGAAAGATCGTGTGTAAGCCTTTAACTCTTGAACACTTGAAAACCAACATTTCTCTTGTTATACCGAGATACCGCGCAATATGTGTCAATGCGTGATCGAAAATTATCTCAACGGATCCTTTAGTCAGAAAGATAGAAGATAGGCCCATACAAATTTATACAGTTTTGTTCAGAATGACGACCTGAGTTGATTTACCCATGTCCTTCTGCCGGTCTGTTTGTACGAAAACTTGCTCTCAATTTTTGAGGTATTACACTTAAATAATAATTTCTCGGTACCCGCAGTTCACACCACTATAGCATAAGTACGAATGATCTTTCAGAATTGAAATTTTGCATCTTAGAACATTAATGAATCGCACTTTGGTATTAAATATCATCGAAATCGGGCAATAATAACATACACGTATAGCTCACATACTGCGATTTCTTCAGAAATCAGGCTTTGGTCAAAACTTCGTCAAAATAACATTTAAGAGTAAATAATTTGGTATTCTTTCTGGTATTGGTATTCTACTAAAATAAATATTGGTGTTGAAAATTATTGATATCATATATACCATATAACCGATTTGTCCAGATATGAGTTTAGGATCAAAAATTCGTCAAAAGAGCAGGAATTCAAATAAATATTCCCTCTAAAAATAAATTTAATCGAATTTTGGTTATTTTCAATAAATATGATAAGTTCACGAAGGGTGTAAAGACTTAAGTACTTCTTTCTTGTTTATATTTTAAATAATGTTTATTTTGTTAAAAGTCCATCTAGAACCTGTTCAAAACAATTTTTTAAATTAAGATATTTTCGATGGAATTCTACAATAAATCTTCCTCCCTATACCAATGGTTTAAAGCTTCAAAATCTACCTACTCTCGCAAATCGTAGAGAAATGTTAGGCGCATTGTTCGTAGTAAAACTTCTTAACGGATCAATTTGTAGTTCATGGCTCTTATCTGAGGTAAACTTTAATGTTCCAACTCGTGTATATACATTTGCAATTTAGGCCTTTACTATTAAAGTCATGTAAAACAAATTCTGAATTGAATGAATTCCTTCGCCAATTGTGTCAGAATTTTTATTTTCATTCCAGCACCTTCGTTCTCTTAGACTCACTTTTTAGCAGCAAAAAAACTATTCTTCATCTAAAATTCCTTAATTACTAAATTTCAACTGTTTAATAATTTTTTTTCTGTAGCTGAACAATTTTAAATCTCGACAATGGACAAACGCTTGTTAATCATGACTCGACAAAGTCTGTACGTTGTCGCCCCTCCTGTCGGTTGGGCGGGTGGAGGGTATACTTTGAGGTTATTATTAAAAAGAGTTTTCCTATAAAAGGTGCTATTTTCAGTAGCCTCCAATTCCGGTAGATGTCAATTTCGAAGCTGTAATTTTTGGCCATGGCAAAAACGGTTCGTAAAACTAAAACACTTTTCGGTCGTCGTGAAGCACCCTGCAGGACCACAATACAGAAATTGGGGGGAAAAATTGAGGTTTTGGGACAAGTTAGTGATGTGATGAATAAGATACGTGCACGTCGCTCAAAACCAACTGAGACTTTTGCTGCTGTAGTCCAAAGTGGTGAATAAACTCTGGACTTATCCATTCCTCGGCATTCTTTGGACGTCATTACACCTTATTTTGCATAAAGACTTGGATCTTAAGGCTTGTAAAGTTCTCAAGCCGGCCGATCAGTAAGTAAAACTGTCACCTCTGGTGCTCGGAAAACCTTAGATTTATCGTTGAATCCATTTTCAGCGTGTAACTGTTTGGTGCGGTGTATGGTCCGGAAAAATGATTAATGATTTTTTATGGTCCGAATAGGATGGTATTGATCTGGACAACATCTACATTCAACAACGGCGCTACGTATCACACAAACAACGAAACCATCGATCTTTTGGGGGAAAAGTTTCCAGACGGTGTTATCTCTCGAAGAGATGATCGGAATTAGCCACCGAGATCTTGTTACTTAACAACTTCCGAATTCTTCCTTTTAGACCACGTGAAAGATAAGGTCTACACCAAGTGCCCAACGTCGATTTGTATGTATGTATGCGTGCACATAATTGCTCTTACAAAAGCCAGCACCAATTAGTATTTATTACCCAAGGCAATAATAATAAATTCTCCCAAAAAATATATAAATCATAAACAAAATATTCACACATGTATTTATTTATGCATCGACATGCCTATATATATATGTATAAATTTATATAAACATACATATGTATGGGTATAAATATATGCAACGTAGGTCGACCTTTATAGCGAAGCTCAACGACAGTTTTTTATGCTCACCAATTTACAGCGTCAACAGCTATTGATGGCAGCGTTCAAAGTAAATCGCCAGCAGCCGCCAATTGACGGTCCATTTTCAGTTTGCAATTTTTTACTTAAATTGAAATTTATTTCTTAGTTAAGCGCATTCATACACACACATACACACACACATACACAGTAACGCTTTTAGCTTTTATTTCGACATTCCTTTGTTCGAGCTGGCCGTTTGTGTTGCCAGCTGCGATAACTATATTTTCACGCTTTTGCACATTACAATTGCGTTGCCACCGCTGTTGTTGCACGCCGCATATGCTGCCATGCGGTGTGGCACAATGGAGCTATTTTTGTCACTTTGCCACTTTTGCAGTTATTTTTATATACGAGTATTCACTTTATTTATTTGCATTTGCAACATTTCTCCAACTCTCAGTGGGCGTAAACACATTTCCGTTGCAACAGCAACATACTACATACATCCTCATATGCAAATAGTTGGTGTTGCAAACAATTGCTGGTGTTGCAAGTGTTTATTGCTGGGCCGAAGTACCTACTAGACGCGATCGCGCGTGCGCCTGTGTGTGTGCAGGCATTTTGTTTGCGATTTTTATAGTTGCCACTTGTCGCGAACTGAAGTGGCACATGCATATACGTATGTATGTACGTATAGCCACACATCAGTTCTGAAAACCAAAGAATGAATGCGAAAATAAATTTTATATAAAATAGCAAGTGTGAGATAAAATAATTGTCACTGACTATGTGGTGGCGATTACGATGTTGTTATTGTTGTCACTGAAGTGCTGCTTGCAATCGTTGATATTATAAGCCAACGTGAGCGCATTCATGTGTGTGTGTGTGTGTGCGTTAGTATTTGGGCGCATGACACGACTTTGCATAGTTGGCTCACTGGCAGCTGTTAAATGTTATTTCGCAGTCCATTACCCTGTGGTTTTATTGTCCATTACTATTCTTTCTGTCATTCAAATTATTGTTGTTGCCTTTATGAAGCATTGTTATACAGTTATAACTGTAGGCTTAGTCACTGTTATATGTACGTGTATGAGTTGCATTTACGCTCTGCGCTTCGCAATTTAAAAAAAAGAAAAGGAGCTTTTCGATGAAATTGATACTCGAACAGTGAATTTTTTAACCAGCAATAGTCTATATAAGAGTAGTCTATAATAAATAAAAATTATCACATCTTTTGAATATTAAAAATATTTCCAAAGAAAAATTTTCATATTGGTGCATTATTTAAATTTCAATTGAAATCCAATTACAAGAAAGTCATTATTTTCGGCCGCAAATCATCAATTATTTATATTTCTATGCATGTATATACTCGTATAAGAATATATACATATATATTCACCATTCGCTAAATATTGGGCAAACCCACTTCGAAAGGTGTTAAATTACAAGACCTCGGTGGCCGATTGCGATTACATCTTCAAACACAGTCGTTTAAAAAATTGATGGCTTCGTTGCTTGTGTGGCACGTAGCGCCGTTGTTGAATGTAAACGTTGTCCAGATCAATGCCATCCAATATCGGTTATAACAAATCAATAATCATCTCTCGATAGCGCAATCCATTCACGGTAACTGTTGCTCAGTTTCGATAAAGAAGGTCAAATTACTGCGCCGGACCATAAACCGCACCAAAAATTTACACGTTGAGGATGAAGACGCTTTTTAAGAATAAATCTTTTTTGGAACCCCAGAGGTGACAGTTTTGCTTATTGACGAGATGACCATCTAGGTGGTAATGGACCTCATTAGTCAAAATGATTTTTTGATTAAATTCCAGAACATTTTCATGCATTTCAAGAACCCGGCTTTCGGTCTTGTGTTAACTAAATTTTAAAAATCCTTAAGTCTCATGTCTTTATGCAAAATAAGGTGTTATGGCGTTTGTGGAATGCTCAATTCCAAAGAACGACGAGGAATGGACAAACGTGGGATTTCTTCATCACTCTGGGCTACAGCAGCAATATTCTCAGTCGTTCTTGAGTGGCGTGCATCTGTTGTATTCTTCATTTCTTTAACTTGTCAGATTCATTTTTTCCTTGTGGTCCTACAAGGTGCCTCACGACAACCAAAAAATGTTTTAATTTTCCGAACTGTATATGCGTGAGTTTAAAAATTTCAATGATTGAGACATGTATCGTTCCATTTTTATTACTGGTTGCCAAATATCCAAGAAAATACAGCTTTAGAAGCAGGATATTCCTAATAATAACTCTTATTGGAAAACTCTTTACCTCAATCATTATGATATCCCTAACCATTACAGATGATATACTGTGTCTAAGTATGGGACTATGAAACTGTCTATATATCCTGCAATTAAAACAATGTTCGCATGATGATTAGAGGATTTCGATTATTTTCTGGCGTGTTGTGGACTTTCTCTTAAATCAAAATCACCGGAGCGAAATTGATGAAACCCAAATTGGGCTTGATTGACTGTTACAGTATTAAGACCACGAACACTATTCACATTTTCAGCTGCCTGACTTGCTTTTTCGCCTTTATCAAAAAAGAATTGTAGAATATAACATATTTTCTCTTAGAAGCTGCGTATCTTTAAGTAAGTCCAGGATAACCCAATCCCCCTAGTCATCCATTGAAAAATAATGGATTAATTTTTACTAGAGCTATAATATTATTATAATTATTATTATTATACGTGTATATTAAAATAATATAAAATATCACACTAACGTATTTGCCGCACTAGCTGCTACGTTCTATGTTTGTTTAGATAAATAGTTTTCTTCTTTCCACTCAGCTCCGAAATTTGAGTTTCCATATGAAATTCCTTACAGTTTGTGGTGACAGAATAATCTTTTAGTTTATTGATCTTACTCTTCCTAAACAATTATTTCACTTTCCAAACCCGTACCTATGTGACCCAAATTTAGCTACGAAAAACTCCCTTCTCCCTTTCTTCAATCAATCACACTGCAATTATGTCGCCGCATAAATTAAAGTTGATATCAATGAGAGCCTAAAGACACAAAGCATTGAATTTCTTCTTGGCATTCTAAATATCAAAGGAAACATTTTAAGTAAATGTGACTCTAATGACTCAAAATGTGATTAATTGCTGTAAAAAAATTATAAAGGAAAAAGGACAAGTGCACTACAAACAAAAAATGTTTCAGATAAGAACAGAACATTCAACAGTGCTGTGAGCTGAAACAGAATTCGACGCAAAGTCGAAATATATTTTCCCAAGGCAGGTAGTACCTTTCCTTCTTTAGCTAAGTCAGTTGAAGAAAGGCAAGCGAATGATTCACTTTGAAAATCATGAAAACTATCTTAGTTATGATAACAGTTTCATGAATTACAAGGAATATCATTTTAAGGGCAGGTAGCTGGTAATCCTCTACAGCTGGCGAAAACAGGCACAAATGTGAAAGGAATACACCGAATTAGCGGCAGCTGACAGCATGTGGACATTAGGTTACACATACATACATACTAGAAAATACAAAGGTTGCCATCAGTATTGTGACATAATTTGGGTATCATTTTTCATTCAGTATCAAAGTGAGGAAATTTGGAAAGTATACGTACATCATCCCTGTGCATTGTGGTACCTACATATAGACCTGCATAAGTACATACGTATGTATAAATTTAAAATATATACCCAAATAAAACTAAATTGAATTAAAGATAATAAAACAAAAAATAAAATAAAATAAAACAAAACATAATTAAATAATATAAAAGAAATGGAATAAAATAGAAAAAATAAATAACATAAAATAAAATATAATAATATAAAACAAAATAAAATAATATAAGATAAAATAAGTTAAAATAAATAAAGTTTAATAAAATTAAACAAAATAAACTGACATTAAACAATTAAAAAATTAAATAAGTAATGAAATAAATTATAATATAAGATAAAAAATTTAATTGTGTAAAATAAAATAAAATAAAACAAAATAAAACAAATAAAATAAAATAAAAAAATTAAATAAAATAAAACAAATTAAATAATAGAAAACTAAATGAAGTAAAGTAAAATAAAATAAAATTAAATTATATAAAAAAATAAAGTTTTATAAAATATATATTAATGATTTTAGCGACCTTTCTTTTATTTTAATTTGAAAAAGTTTGCCGGCTTGAGGTCAAGAAAAATAGTAAAAACACAGTGTAGTTATTGTTTTTTCCCAATACCCTCGGTAATCGTCTTCAGGGGGCAATACATTTATTTACATCCTAACAGTGTGACGTGGAGTTTTGTTTTATAAAATAAAATAAAATGAAATAAAAAAATAAATGAAAATTAACTAAAATAAAATTAAATTAAAATAAAATAAAATAAAATAAAACAAAATGAAATATAATGAAATAAAATAAAAAAAATTAAATAAAATAAAACAAAATAAAATAAAATAAAATTAAATGCAAGAAAATATATAAATAAAAAAAAATAAATACATAAAATGAAATAAAATACAATAATATTAAATTAAATTATGTTAAAATAAATTAAAATCAATATAATAAACTAAAATAAAATAAAATGAAAAAAAACACTAAATAAAAATAAAAAAACTACAATAGTAAAAAAATAAAAAAAATAAGTGAAATAAAATATAAAAATATAAAATTTGTTAAAATAAAAAGTTAAAATATAAAGAAAGTAATATAAGAAAATAAAAATAAATTGAATTGAATTAAAATTAAAAGTAAAGTAAATTAATAAATAGAGTAAAGCAAAAAATATATATATAAAATAAAACAAATAACTCAAAAAATATAAGCTGAATTAAAATTTTATTACATAACAAGTAAATAATAAAGATAAATAAAACAAAATATCTAAAAATTTAATTATGTAAAGTAAAGAATGAAAGTTAATAAAAAATAATCAATAATTGAATTAAATTAAATATAATGTATTGTAATAAAATAAACTAATGGCCAGAATATTCGCTGGTCTAGTTCGGTTCCGTTGATGCGATCCGTGCCATAAGGAGTCTGATGAGTAGGTATGGTGATCTCTGAATCTGCTTGTTTAAAATATAATGTTTATTTCATGAAGGTAAAAGCTCCTTTACTTTGCTTGCAAACTTAAGGCAAAACTTAATTGTATAAGCCGCAAAAATTATCAATAACGAAATGAAAAAAATATATAACTTAAAAAAAAAATTAATTAATTAAAAAAATTAAATAACATTAAAAAAATGTATTAAATTGAAATTCAAAAACTACCAACCACTTGCGTTTAATGAAAGTATGTATCATTATGATTTTAATGGATTGGTTATATTAATTTATTATCAAAATAAATTTTTACATAACTTCTGTCCTTTTGACTCTTCTTGCGCATAAGTCCTACGTATAACAATTGATTTTCCACTTAAGCACGTTACTTTACATAAAAAATAAAATCTCTTCGCGCTCATTAAAAAGGGATTCTTAAAATCCTTTTCGTTACTTTTTGAAAAAAAGCAATTTATCTTAATTATCTTCGGTAGTATTTCGTCATCGAATGAAATTGATGTGGCAGCACGCCAACCATTACATAAATGTTGGAAGGGACAAATACATACGTATATACCTACGTTATATAAAAGGGTGCATATGTATGACATTTTGCTTCCTACTTGCCACTCCATCGAATTTCATAATTAATCATCTTTTAATATGCCCGTATTTCGTAGCCAAATATGTAAGCTCAAGTCAATTGTTATGTGACAGTTAGCTATAAACATATTTATGCTTGTAATTATATATTTACATACTGAGTGCTGCAAAAAGCGAAGTTTTGGGCAGTGTGCGTGAAAATTGTATTTCAAACGATTAAGCGAAATGTAAGGAAGACCCACTGAAGTGGAAATCCTGCACTTTTTACTGAATTTGATTTAAATTTAAGCTTTAAAGTTGTTCTTGTTATTAAATATTGATTTCAGTCCTTGCTGGTTTTCTAAGGTGCAGTGAGAATTGATATTTTATAATGAAAACTTTTGTTTGGTAAATGTTAAAAAACGCCTTTTTATTTCTTTCATAGCTCTTATCCAAAAATTTTTATCGTTATGGTTTTTTTAACTATAATTAATAATTCTGTACAAATACTCTTTGAGAAAATCGAAAAGTAGTCAAAGATATCTTTATAGAGCGTTAGACTAATGCGAATTGACTGATTACTGTAATTCGCTCTCTTCACCAGAAAATACAAACTTCCTGGATATATAATGGGAAAGGGAGCTGAATCAAGGAAACCTTTTTTAAGATGTTATTTGGATTTCCATCAATTCTGAATAAGCTAAAATTTTTCACAAAATCGCGAGGTATGTAAAAAGTGTAATAACAAATTAATTCAAAACAGTTTTTAACACGCAACTAATAAAATCAATATACGCGTATGTATTCTGAGATGCTTTCCTCACTCCCAAAAAAGTCTTCAAATTATGAGCTCAGCAAGTTTTTGTTACAAATCAATTCTGTGCTACACCATTCATTGTTTGTCACCCGTTCAAACGCCAATTTATAAGTTCTTATTCTTTCCCTTCTTCATTAGCTTCTTGTATTATTCTGCCTTTCAATGCAAGTTGGCTGCTTGGCCCGATTGAGACGCAATAGTAATTAACTCATAAAAAACCAACACTGTCAAGATTATTAACATTAAACCGTTGACGTTGAGGAGGAGATGCGAGACGATATCTCATCAATTGATTTGAGGGAACTTTGGTGATCTTTTGGAAGATTTAGGGGATACGCGGCTGGTGGAACAGACGCCACAGACGAGCCATTGAATTCAATTAAACTCTGAGTTTTTTTTTTTAATTTTAACTGCGACGTAATTCTTTTTCTTTATTATTATGGTTTTCTTTTTGGTAAATTTATTTTGTTTTATGATTATTTTAATTGAAGCACTTGAATGAAGAAGATTTTTAAATATGAGAATGATTTACTTATTTTATCAATAAAAATATGTTCCAATTTTTTGAAAATTAAACTAAAAGTCATAAAGAAGTTCAATCAAAAGAATAAATGTGTTTGCATACATACCGGCCAAATTGCTGGACTGTCGCTGATCTCTAGAGGATATGGCTAAACAGAACAGACTGCCTCTCTCGTGGGTCCCTCGTCACAGCGTCATCGAGGGAAATATATGGGTGAATTTGCTAGGCAAGGTATGACCAAGCAGATTCTTCTTAAAAGAGAGCGCATTGTTATGCCTTTGGTGTAGAAATTTATATTTGAACAAGCCGCTAAAAGGTTGAATGACAACCTGATGCAAATCCAGGCACGTCTGGCCGATATGAGATAAGAGGAGATTTCACAATATGTATTTCTTAAAAAGAGGGACCATGTCCAAAGTAATAGAAGTTTTGACAGGCCACTGTCTGATAGTACGACACGGGGAAAGACTCGAGGCTACCTATAGAAGACGCTGCAGCAGCTGAAAGAATGATAAGTAGGAGTAAACGATCACCCATATCTTATGCGAATGTCTTCCATTGAGTAGGGCTTGGTTTCGGAATTTTGGGATCCTGCTGTTGGATAGTTTATCGGAGATAGCTGACGTCAAAGTCAAGGATCTAATGAGGTTCATTAAAGAATCAAAATGGCTTGTTAATGAAGCCTGATGGTGAAGTTTTTGTGGCATCACTTAAGGTCTCAAGTGAATTTGATACGATAAATCGGCAGCCACCACAACCTAGCCTACTGATTAAATTTATTTATGGCTTTTTAGCAACATAATTGAACGCGTTGCTGGTAATTTATTGAAATTTACAACAAAATTTTCTATTAACTGCGAGGAAAACAACAGTAAAAATTAACGCTTATTGAGAAATGAAAAGTCGCATTCAGAGCAGACACATTAATTTTTTTTTCAATTTTTATTATTGAAATTTATTTTCTATTTTCATTTTCATTTTCCTTTGCCCAATTTCATTTATAGCTTTGAAATTTATTGTCTATATATTAATTTATAGCTAGAAGCTACCATAAGTCAAATGCATTAATATATGTAATATTCAATAAATGTCGCCTTTACACACTTAATCAACACTTGCGCCATATTTTTCTTTTTTTTTATGCACCCAAAAAAATAAGTTAATAATTCCTTCAATTTCCACTTGACTAATCACCGCAATCGATTTCATTTCACATTTTCGTAAGCACGCGAATACGTACGTACATAATTATCGTCAATTCCTTACACTTGGACGCCTTTGTGATTTGCTGCTGCTTGTTCTCATCCGGCCGGCCGGTGTTGCACGTGCGCTTAAAAATTTCTTCCTGCCACATTACGATGAAGAAGTGCATCTTTCATTTGTTTCGTACTTTCACCCACATTTCACTATGTAATAGCGCCCGGCTGGAATTGTCGCAAAATGTCGTTTCACGCAGCTTGTTCGGCTAAATCCCAAGTAATATTGACATTTAAGGTGACTAATGATTTTCGCGCAGCTCTCCCTTCGACATGTGTAGCAACAACAATGCTTTGTTTGTACTTTCACATAAATAAAAAGTACTTATTTCGATTATTGCTCAGAGAGTATACGTACAAAGCGTCTTACTTACTGTCAGTTATTTGTCATTTGGCTGTCAAATAATATTTCCAAATTAATAATATTAATGATTGTGAGTTTATTAATTCATAATTGACAAATTAAATATTGAGAGTACTCCTGGTGAAATTTGAAGACAGTATATGAGAATTGGAAGGGATTGTTTTTTTCTCACCATTCCGACCATTTTCGTCCTCAACGCATATGAAACCCGCATATAATAACAATATCTATAAAGGTTTTTTTTTACTTATTTGATTCAAAAGCAGTAAAAACTTTATTGTAGAAATAAAATAAAGCAAATTTAAACATTAAGAATTTTTCGAATACAAATCTGCGTATATAATTCGTATATATGTATGTACAAACTAATAAAAAGGAATGGCGGCAGAAATTAATTAACCATAAAACTATTAAGAATCATAAAAACTTGCATTTTATTAGATGAAGTTTTGATTTTGACAATATCACCCAAAAAAAAGAAACTAATAATTAGATACCATTCAACACAGTTTATACCAATAACGAAATGCACAACTACATAAACATTTACGTATAGTCTAGTATGCAAAAGCTCTAGTTTAATACTAGTACATGTATTTTTGAGATGAAATTATACCAGTCAGTTATTTGTTTAGCAGTCCACCAGTAATGGCAGTATTAATAATTTCCACCACCATGTGTCGCATTTACGAGTATATGTACCACACCACGGCTGAGTTCCATTCTCAGTCTGTTTAAGTACGCAAAATGAGGACCATCGTTTCATCATCACAATAGCCTAGTGATTAAATGTTATTACTGTAACGTATGAGGTTAACGGTTCGAATCTCGCTGCAGGCAAACTAATTTTTATTTTTATTTTTATTGGTGAAGTTGAAATTCGACATGCATAAATTAACTGGTATACAACTAGTATGAAGCTGATGCATAGTCGTGTAATTGACAGTTCGTAGAATATCACCGTGTTAAAAATACCAGTTGTTTACAAAAGAAATATGTATATGGTAGATCAACTAGTTAGTGCAATAATGCAAGCTTGATGGATTCTACTTCTTCTTCCTGCAGAATACTTACAAGTATATCTACTTATATCAAAGTGTTTATTGTGTACACTGAAAATACGCAGCTTTCCAATGCCGTCAATCGTTAGACGTAATAAAACTGCCAAAGAAAGCTCATCAATATCTAGTTAATTAAGTTAATTTTAAGATCGTAAAAGCACCACAAGATACTCAGATTATTAAAATGCTATAGTATATCCATATATGTATATGTATATTAAAACTGAAAAAGATCATTAAATACTTATATATTGTATATTCATGTGTGCTGATAATCATGTTCATACTTACTTTATACAAACCTAACTTTATAATGTTATACAATATATAAACTAATTTAGTTTGAACAAGTGAGACATTTGCTGCTGTTTTGAATTGCTATTTTTCAAACGACCGGAAATCTAACAAAACCAACTTCATTCAATATCTTACGTACGTATATAACATATATTCGAAGTTTCCTTGATGCCCTGCAAGAAAAAGGAACTGAATTTAATAAAGCTTCACTGTTTCAATTTTATCCACACGGGCAGGGCTTAAAGAACTGTAGCAGTTCGTTTTTTCAAAGCAACTTGTTTCTTCTAAAACATTATAAAACAAATCGTACTACGACGAAATCATCATCAGCTTTTCAAGCAAGATATTTCTTCTGTCACAATGCCTAAATTAGAACCTCTAGATTTAATAAAGTATTAGTCATTTTCGAGACAACGAACAGCAAAGCAGTTCAATGCAAATTAATAACAGAAAATTATTGAGGTTATAAATATCGTGGATAAATCTGTTGCAGTCACATTTAAGCCAGTCTAAAAAAATATCTCGGACTTGTAACAGCAGAGAAGGGTTAAGTTGAATTTCCTGTTGACAGAGGAAGGTTATTTTCATAACCAAAGGTGAAACTATTATGACGTCTTTTTAGCTTTAAATAGTGGAATAGTTGCTAGAAATTCAATTTAAGTATACCATGGATACTCAGCCTTAGTTCATATAACGTGACTTATGAAAGTTATGTCAACTGAAATAACAATACATGTGCTGATAGCAGAACTAATCTGTAAAGTAATATAGTCTAGGATGATGAGGATTACCTTAATAATAACGACTGCAGCTACCTCTGTGTGACCACATTTGGGCAAAGATTACGAACTGATCCCACTGGATCCAAATTAGTAGTGCTTGAGCTCGCTTAAGTTTTCCTATCTCCTTTTCTATGGATCCCGTCAATATAGCTGACCTCATTAACGTGAAACTCACTCAAATCTTTTATGATGCCAAAAAAAAGGATCTAACAGTTCTAAACTACCAATAAGCCCAAAAAAGTCGTAACTTATACTTATATGAAAGATCTGCAGTCTCCGAAAAGTCTTACAGAGTCTTCAATAAATCAAGGTCTTATTCTAAGTAAAATGGAATTGTTTCCAGAACATTGGGGAAGAGTATGGTGCCATATACTTGTTAAAAAGCACTTACAAGTTTCACTTGACGGTTTGTAGGTCTAGATTGGTTCATTAGAAATTAGTGTAGCTAATTATAGGCATATCTCAGTATTCAAAAATTAGGTTTTCAAATATTTCATGTTTTATTAGCATAAATATAATTCAAGCAAAAAAATATTAATTAAAAAAAAATACTCATTTTGATTTACAAAACTTTTTACTTTTTCTGGAACACCATTCCATCATTATACCAAAGATATAAAATAATTTGGGCAGGGTCTGCAAGAATGCCGCCTCTTCATTGTAGAAATCAATCGGCATTGCAGTTAAAAATGGGCCCAATGAGTCTTGCACAAATTTAGAACTCACGCTTCACAGCAGTCTTCATTGACTCTAGAGCGCTGTAACTTTTTGTTTAAGAGTATTCATATTTACGCCTCATACTGTATTTTCCGGCCTGGCATTCCCCAATTCAGTGTCGCAGCACTCATTGATACGCTCCAGTTGGCAAATAAGCACTATCATTTGCAAGTAAATACATGTATATGCATATATAGATAGATATATACGTAGGTATGTTCGCTTGTGCGTGTGTGAATTTAAGTAAACGTGTGCCCTAGTTTGCAAACAACACAAACTCAACTAACGAAGTTAGTCGTAAATGTTGCCAAATAGTGCTTAAACTGCTCGTAGAACTGGTACTTGTGCAAGTAATAATTAGATTTGAAAATTGAGATAATCAAGTGGACATTAAAATTTTACAGCCTTACCGCTTTTACAGCGTCCCGCGCTGGCGCAAACACAGCATACGCAAGCTAGATGACTGACTCTCTTTTGTGATGATGACGTCGTCGCAAGGCGGAAGGGAGATATGCAAGCAAGCATCCGGTGAATTTGGTGAATGAGTGCTTGTGAACTCAATAAATTAATTACACAGACACTTGATATCATTCTTACCTACATACTTATGTACATATATACTTAAATATTTTCGTAGTATTCAGCAAACACGCACACATAACGCAAAAGTGTTAAATGTCATGCGAACTTTTTTTATTTACCCCAAGCTATTCATTTACTGGTCATTGGACATTTGCTCCAACATCATTCGCATTATACAATATTTAGCTTTTGTTGGCATTGTTTCTTTTTGTTTTTTTTTTTTTTTGGAATTAGAAAGATAACCCATTTTTGGTTGAACAGCAGTGTCCTTCTTGTTCTTGCTTCGATTGACACATACTCGTACACTCTCTCATATGTATGTATGGCTGTGTCTGTTGGTGCATCGTTAGTATGAATATTTAGAATTTAGAATTGAATTTGACACTTAAATGAATTTTGCAATTTGGCAGACGATTGCTTTAAGTTCTTTGATTGGTTGGTTGGTTGCTTGGTTGGAAATTTGCGGGTTATCACAAAAGGATTATGGTTTTCGACTTGAGTTTGGATTAGTTTGATTTGGTTTTAAGTGCAAATGTATTCCGTGAGTGTTCTGAAGTTGCATTTAAGTGGCAGCTCAATTGTCAATAAATGTGGAGAATATCAAATGCTCGAGTGGCATTCCCTTCGTGTTGCACAGATGCGCAACCTTATATACATTTGTATGTATGTATATTTATTTAGCACTGATGTGGTGCATATAGCATTGCATCTAGACAAAGAGAAATCTTGGACCTTAATTAAAAGTCATTGAATATCAGTTACGAATTAATACAATATATCAATATAAGTACGTATGTATGTATAAATGTATGTAGGTATACCTGTAAAAAATTACTTAGCATAATTCACTAATAAAACAATAATATTCTTATTCAGGCTACAAGCCCAACAAGTAGAAACTAAGTTAAAAGCTTGGATGGTGTGTGTCTCGGATAACGCTATCGCTTCCTACTGGGGGCTGATCATATTTAGGGAATAGGATCTTTTAAGGTTTTTATTTCGTGTGAAGTCAAAGACTACACTAGCCTAGTAGCTGAAACCTCTTTTTACATGGTATGATACTAAGTTAAACGTTACCGTTAGCATTGATGAAAGTTATATAACTTTTTTCAAAGTTCTCCTTACATACGATTACTTTGAATCGAATGGAATACCGCAAAACAGATAAAAATCAAACCAAACATAGTGGAATGAAATGCAAATAAATAAAATAAAATAAAATAAAATAAAATTAAATAAAATAAAATAAAATAAATTAAAATAAATAAAATAAAATAAAATAAAATAAAATAAAATAAAATAAAATAAAATAAAACAAAATAATATAAAATAAAATAATATAAAATAATATAAAATAAAATAAAATAAAAAAAAATAAAATAAAATAAAGTAAAATAAAGTAAAATAAAATAAATAAAATAAAATAAATAAAATAAAATAAAATAAAATAAAATAAAATAAAATAAAATAAAATAAATAAATAATATAAAATTAAATAAAATAAAAAAATGAAATAAAATAACACAAAATAAAAAAAAAAAAAATAAAATAAAATAAAACTACGGTTTTAATATAAAAGGATCACGTTCATCTCAACATAAGCTTTCCCACCTATTATATATAGATGACATTAAGCTATACGCTTCAAATGAACGTCAACTAAAAACACTATTAGAATTAACCGAAGACTTTTCTAATGACATCAGTATGTCATTTGGTACACAAAAATGTCGTCGACTTAGTGTAGTAAGTGGAAAAATTGTTATGCGAGACTTCGAGTTGTCAAATAATGAGAGGATTTGTGCCATGTCAGAAAATGATACATATAAATACCTTGGCTTGACTCAAGCTAAAAGAATGCATCACTCTGAAATCGTCCGCGCAACAACGGATGAATACATCGAGCGAGTGAAAAGCTTAATAAAGTCGCATCTTAATGGTTTCAACCTCTTCAAAGCCTTCAACACGTATGCTATCCCTGTTCTAACGTATACATTTGGAACAATAAAATGGTCTGATACAGATTTGGAAAGCGTAAAAAGGACTACAAGGACGCTACTTACAAAATTCGGGATACACCATCCGAAGTCAGCCGTAGAACGCATCTACCTACCGCGAAAACAAGGAGGGCGAGGCATGGTAGACATCACGCATCTACACCGAAAATGTGTATACAACCTTCGGCAGTACTTCCACGAGCAACAAAATCAACTCCACAAAGCCGTATGTCAATCAGACCAAAAGTACACGCCATTAAATTTAAATGACACTTCAACAATCGATATGCTAACAGACGCGCAGCATTTCCACGCATTACTACTGCAATGGAAAACGAAATCGATCCACGGAAAGTACCCCTACTCAGTCGATCAACCGGAAATAGACACAAAAGCATCCAACGATTGGCTATGCAGACCAGGAATTTTTTCCGAAACCGAAGGTTTTATGTGCGCTATACAGGACCAAGTCATTGCAACTAAAAATTATAAGAAGTATATTATCCGCGCCGCCATTGAAAACGATTTATGCCGACGATGTCAAAAACAACCGGAAACAATTCACCATATTACCGGTGCATGTGCCCCACTAGCAGCTACCGAATACCTGACAAGACATAACCACGTCGCTAAAATTGTGCACCAATGCTTAGCACTAAGATACGGTTTAATTACGGAGGAATGTCCGTATTACAAATATAACCCACAAGCAATATTAGAGAGCAGTTTAACGAAGATTTACTGGGATAGATCAATTCTGACAGATCATCCCACTCCACACAATAGACCTGACATAACTGTAATCGAAAAGCGAGAAAAACGGGCGCTGCTAATAGACATAGGTGTACCAAACACACACAACCTACAAGAGTGCTATACGGAGAAGTGTAGAAAGTATCACACCTTAGCACACGAAATCAAGGATATGTGGAGACTGCAAAATGTGGAGATAATTCCAATCATTGTATCATCTACCGGTGTTATACCAAAAACTCTAAACAAAAGTCTTGACAAACTTAAAATGATGGAAAAGCGGCACGTGATACAAAAGGCTGTTATATTATCAACAACGACTATAGTTAGAAAATTTTTGAACATAGACTAATTATTATTAACTATTTTTTATAGAAATGTAATCAACATGTTTTGTATCCATTTTAAATTGTAAATATTTTTAATTTTAACTACTGATAAATAATTCAACTTGTA
>JAWMAG010000047.1:82500-150000 GCA_037013455.1 Ceratitis rosa
TACTTTACTTTCTTTAATATTATACTTTAATATCTTCTATATGTATATCACTCACATATTTTTTTGCTGGATACATACTCGTACTAACCGAATATATACATACATATTTTGCATGGATTTAAGTATTCACGGAACGCGATATGACGCTGTGGTAACTGTAAAAATTTGTGTTTTTATATATGCAACCAACTGATATGCCCCACTGGAACAGCGGGTGACACGAATACTTGCAATCAACAACAACTAAAGCGCTGATGTACCAAACATACATGTACATCAATACGCACATATATGGTACATATGTGTATACTCTTGCATTGCCCACTTGAATTGGCTTAACCTAATTCATTTGTAAGTTCATTTACCCGTGAATAGGAATTCATCAATCATGCATTAGATTTTGTGTGCAACAGAATTTAGTGAGGGGCTTGGCGTAGAGATACGTACAAGGACGAAGCCATTGCCGGTTATATGGAAGTGCATTAAATGCACTTCAAACTCAGATTGATTTCAAATATGCCTATATAATTGAGTATTTGTGTGCCTGTGTGAATGTGCTGCATCTGCATGTTGCAACAGTTCAAGTGCTGCGTTTGCACAGAATACATACTCAACTACATGTGTTTGTGTCAATTGTTACAATTGACTGTTTGGCATACTCCTCCAATGGAAAATGGAAATTCAGATGAGTATTCAATTTCAATTTCGAACTCTTGGCCTACTATTGTCCTGCTTTGAAAATTTTCTATTGGGCAATTATAAAATTGCTGATTGGCTTCGTTTGTTGAATTCCACTGCTCAGTAAGAGCAGTAAGCCTTCGAAAATTATTTTCTGCACCCTAATCGATGGAAATTTTATTAAACTAAATTATGAGAATAAAAACTTAAGAATTAAAATAAAGAGTAATACTTATTTTCAAGGTTATTTAGTTTGAGTGTGTTGGTGTGGGAAAATTCCAACTCTAAAGGGCAAACAAATTCTTCCGAAGACACACTATAGACGAAGATGTACATTGCCGGCAGAGGTACATGTAAGCATCTGAGTTTACAATGGCCAGATGAAATCATCATATCAGCTGAGGTTTAAAATAATACTAAAATTTTATTTTGAATTTTTATAATTGGCGATTTATAACCGCCATGCAATGGTTACTAACTATACGCCACCGGATTGTGGTCCGTCAAACTGTTCGAACCTTCTTTTTAGAGCCCTGAATGTGATCATAGGGAGATAAATAGAGAAATATTGATAGGCACATCATCATAAAGCCACAAACATATATTAATTAGTAACGTTATTTTTTAACACTCAATTCGAACACTGCAATAACAAATTTTCTCGATAAGTGCCATTGTTTGACAACTAAAGTTCAAGTACACAGTTACTCACTCACTCACTCAACTATAACCGCAACTGTTATACTCTTGTATACTTTTGAATTATTTTTAGCGCCTGATTGCATTGATTTTCTGTTTTCCATTTTATTCCGTAGCAAGTTAATAGCCGCACTGACCAATGCAAACAAAAACCACAAAAACTGTTGGGCTTTGTGGTGGATCAATAAACGTTTTGTTGACTTTGTACTTCAATTTAGTAAATAAATTAGTTACAAATTGACGGAGTGATCAATCAAAATGTACAATGAAGTAAACTCGTTGGCAAAAGTGTGACGTAAAACCGTTACAGAAAAGAGTATAATGTTGGGTGTTGCTATTAAGTCAACACGTTAATTTTGAACAGTTTTTCGTTGTTTAATGACGAACACTCAAAATGTCCATTCGGCTGATTAAATTTAGATTGCATTCATTTGGGATTCTTACAAGAAGAGGTTAGACCTTAAAACGAATAAATCTTTTGTTGTAAAATTACCTAGGGTGAGCGTTAATATTATCGAGAGGAGGTATGTAATTGCCTCTCAAGCTGAAACACAAGAGTTCCTTAGGTTAAAAAGCTCAAACTAAGTAAAATTAACAAATTTTTAACTTCTCTCAAATCTAAAACCTCTTTTAAATTTGATGATTGGTTGGATAAAAGCTGCGGGAGGTTACCACAAATCGAAGGGATTAGAAGTTTGGATAAAATAAGGCAATTTTTCTGTTTGAAAAAGAAGTGTTGAACGTGTGTGTTTGCTTCCCCGCCAAATGATGCAACTTATTTTCATTTTTTTTTTTCAATTTTTAAAAATGTCGTTACCATTTCTGAAAAATTACAAAAAATTTAAACTAGCAAACTCGGTCTAAGGTTGTTTTGGCTTTCTTGTATTTTGATTTCTTAGATGAACATCATTCTTTGTGCAAAAATATATCGCCAAATTGTTCGCCTTGCTGAAAACGCAAACCAATGAAATGGAGAAAATACTTCATAAAATTAAAATCTGTTATATATACATACGTATTATATATTATATGTAGTGGAACTCTGATTCTCAAACTTGAATCAGCAAAGCAATGTAAAAGAATGTGAACTAAGCGGAATACCGCTGCGCATATCATTTTCACAATTTCAAAGTGCATATATTCTTAAAAATTTCAATGGATTTTCGGCCTAAGTCCCCATATCTGAGCAAATCAGTTATAAGAGAGCTATATGTTGGAGTGTTCCAAACTGGCTGGTTCAGTCAAGTGATTAATAAAGTGTAAAAATATACCAGCGTTCTAAGTTTGATGGAAATATCTCAAAAACTGAGGAACTATTGGATGAGTGCATAAGTTCGTGCCCGATTCCGCTGGATGCCGTACGAATCGTTTGAGAGTGGCGTTCGTGAAAGAAATATGTACATATTATATATCGAAAGGTGACAGTCCGAACTGTAAATCAAGCATAAAATAACTTCATTTTGATTTGAGTCATATTGTGTTATACGAATTCCGCAAAGGAAAAACAGTGGGCGCTGCAACTAAAGATATTCGCGAAGTTTATTTGGACCGTGCTCCAGCACTCCGCACAGTAAAGAAATGGTTCACGAAATTTCGTTCTGGAGATTTTAACCTCGAAGATCAACCTCGCAGTGGACGGCCTTCTGAGCTTGATGACGATGTTCTAAGGACTTTAGTTGCAAATAACTCACGTATTTCGACGGAAGAGGTTGCCAGTGAATTGAACGTCAACAAATCAACTGCGTTTCGTCGTTTAAAAAAGGTTGGATACACTTTGAAGCTCGATACATGGGTGCCACATCAGTTGAGTGAAAAGAACAAAGTGGACCGTATGTCAACAGCAATTTCTTTGCTTCGACGGATCAAAAACGAACCTTTTTTGGATCGGCTCGTGACTGGTGATGATAAATGGGTCCTGTACAACAATGTTCAACGCAAAAGAACATGGAAACAGGCACACGAAGGGGCGGAACCGATGTCGAAAGGTGGATTGCATCCGATGAAGGTACTGCTGTGCATTTGGTGGGATATCCGAGGCGTGATCTATTTTGAGCTCTTGCCAGCTGGAGAAACGATCACTGCCAACAAGTATTGTCAGCAATTGGTCGAATTGAAGAAAGCAATTGATGAAAAACGTCCGATTTTGGCCAACCGCAAAGGAGTTCTTTTCCATCATGACAACGCCAGGCCACATGTTGCAAAACCGAACCTGGCCAAACTGAAGGAGATGAATTGGGAAATCATGCCGCATCCCCCATATTCACCCGACATTGCACCTTCTGATTATCATTTGTTTCGATCGCTGCAGAACAATTTGAATGGAAAAAAATTTAAAAATGTGGAAGACGTCAAAAACCACCTTGACACCTTTTTCAACGAGAAACCGCGCGATTTCTATGAATCAGGCATCCGTAAATTGGTTGAACGTTGGGAGTGGATTGCCGAACATGATGGCGAATACATAATTGATTAATAAAATCGCTTTCTTCAAAAAATTTCAATTTTAGTTTGCACTTGAAATCGGGCACGAACTTATGCACTCATCCAATAGTTGGCGATCAAACAGACGGGCATGTTTAAATCAACGTAGATCGTCATTTAGATCGCGTCGTGATAAATTTTGGTGGACCATTCTCATTTCCTTCTGGTACTTACATAATCCAGATCAAAATTAATATATCATTTCACGCTCACGAAATGTATAAAAAGAGATTTAATTATTGTTTCTCCTTTTTTTAGGAATAAGAGAAGGTGAAATAATTTTAATATAAAATTAAAAAATAAAAAAAAAATACCAAAAATAAATTAAAAAGCATCGCATGAACTGAGTGGTTAACAGAATTTGAGACCACGCGGAGGGCCTGATTAACATTTAAAAATATGGAAAGAATTAAAAGGATTTACAGACAAGTAATTCTTGATTAAAATTTTCACCAATTTATAATTTTAAATTAAAAAAACGTCAGTTACATAAAGTGTTACAATATTGGCGAGTGAGATTTAAATGAGCTAATAGCAGAAAAATTGGTTTATTAAACATTTTTTATTTGAAAATTGCATTGTTAGAAATGTCTTCTAAATTTTGCCATTTGGTAGAGGAAAAAGGTTAAAATATTATTAAGTATGTACAAATATAATAAGAAATTGTAATGGATTTCCAAATTTACTAATCAAAAGCTCTAATGGTTTCTTATTTTAAAACTGCCTTGGGTGACTCTTCGCACTGTAGAGGAGCCCAACCATGATGGTTGACATAAGCTTATTCATGATTTCTGGGGCTCATAACTCGCACATGAGTGCAATTAATAGTGCCTCCAACAGCTTGTCGTTCCATTTCTTATTCTTATTCTTCTTCTTTTTCGCTGCCTGGCGCCAGTTGCAAATACCAAGTGAACCCAGGTCAATCTCCACCTGATCCTTCCAACGGAATGGAGGTCTTCCTCTTCTTCTGCTTCCACCAGTGGGTACTGCATCGAATACTTTCAAAGCTGGAGTGCTGTCATCCATTCGAACGACATGACCTAGCCAGCGTAGCCACTGTGTCTTCATTCTCTGAACTATGTCAATGTTATCGTATAGCTCGTACAGCTCATCGTTTCATCGTCTGCGATATTTGCCATTGCCAACTCGAAGAGGACCGTAAATCTTACTCAAAACTTTTCTTTGGAAAACTCCTATAGCCGACTCATCCGATGTTCACATCGTCTATGATGATGAGCAATTTGTAGAGTTTGATTTTCGTTCGCCGAGAGGGGACTTTACCTTTCAATTGCCTACTTAGTCCAAAGTAGCACCTGTTGGCAAGAGTGATTATGCGTTGGATTTCAAGGCTGACGTTATTATTGGTGTTAATTCTGGTCTCTAGATAGACGAAATTATCAGCGACCTCGAAGTTATGACTGTCAACAGTGACATGAGAGCCGAGTCACGAGTGCGATGACTGTTTGTTTGATGACAGGAGATATTTCGTCTTGCCTTCATTCACTACCAGACCCATTCGCTTCGCTTCTTTATAAAGCCTGGAGAAAGCAGAACTTACGGCGCGGTTGTTGAGGCCAATAATATCGATATCATCGGCGTACGCCAGCAGCTGTACACTCTTATAGAAGATTGTACCTTCTCTATTTAGCTCTGCAACTCGTATTATTTTCTCCAGCATTAAATTAAAAAAGTCACACGATAAGGAACCACCCTGTCTGAAACCTCGTTTGGTATCGAACGGCTCGACGAAAAGGTGGTGGGTGTTGATCCTTTTTTCGCGTATCTTTTCCAGGATTTGGCGCATGGTGAATATCTGGCCAATGGTTGACTTACCAGGTCTGAAGCCACACTGATAAGATCCAATCAGTTTGTTGCCGGTGGGCTTTAGTCTTTCACAAAATACGCTTGCAATATTGAGGAGGGTTATTCCACGGTAATTGGCGCAGACTGTAGGATCGCCCTTTTTGTGGATTGGGCAAATCACACTTAGGTTCCAATTGTCGGGCATGCTTTCATCCGACCATGTTTTGCAAAGAAGCTGATGCATGCACCTAATCAGTTCTTCATAGCCGTATTTGAATAGCTCAGCCGGTAATCCATTGGTCCCTGCCACTCAGTTGTTTTTTAAGCGGACGATTGCTATTCGGACTTCTTTATAGTCGGGTAATGGAACAACTTTTCCATCATCATCAATTGAAGTTTCGGGCTCACCATCTCCGGGTGTTTCATTTGCACTACCATTTAGCAGGCTGGAGAAGTATTGCCTCCATAGATTCAGTATACTCTGGGTATCCGCCACTAGCTCACCCCTCTGGGTCCCATAAATAAGCCTTGGATGAGAAAACCCCCTTTTGATGAGGATCTCCGCAAATGCCGTGGATTTTAGATCGGGTGAAGTAAACTGACATGGTTACTTTTGCTGCTGATTTTTTTTTGCTAAGATTTTACGAATGACTTTGCTCCTTTTGGGCTCCATACCATAAACTGCCATTTGGTTTCTGGATCGTATTTACTAAAGCTGCTAGACTGACCATTTTCGAATTTGTTTGAGAAAAATTGAGCAAAATGCACTCAAGCCTCTTTTAGGGCCTCATTTAAAATTCGAGGTATACATCGAGCAGATTTCTTCGAGAAATCCAGATGATTGCTCAATATCCGCAATACAGCCATGGCATTCAAGTTTAATTCATTAGCAATCATTTCTTGTGTCAATTTTGTCAACTTTGGACTTCACCAAAGCTACAGTGACGTGATCGGTGGAAGATTTTGGTCGATCTTCTCGGGGTTCGTCCTGTACGGAAAAATGTTCGGTCTAGAATCTTCGGAGCCACCTAGAAATAGTCTTTAAAGACACTTGCGTTTTATCGTTTCCATTTTATCCGATCGTTCTTAAATTTGAAAGGAAGACTAAAGAATTTGGTATTTTTAGATTTAACAAAAACAAATTGAAAGTCACCAACTGGGCGATCTTTTGTTAATTCCCTCGTACATCTAACTGTGAATTGCGACATTTTCGCGATCGATACAACTAACGGACGACTGACAAGCGAATATTAAAGTCGTTTAAATTATCTTTAATTTATTTAAACGAACCGAAAGTCCATATAATATAATAGAGAAGCCCACCACTAAAATTTAAAGTGCTTCGAAGCATCTAAATGCTAGACCAAATATCTTTCTAATATAATCGGATCAAACATCATGACATTGTCGATGAAGACTAAACTAACTTCGATTGATTTCCCCTCAGACAGAAAATTAAATCTCTTGCTGAGTGCTCCGGACTTAATTATTTTCATAAACTAGTATAAATAAATAGAGATTAAAATGAAAACATAAATTAAATTGTTGCATAATGTGTGAGCTGCACAAACAAAAACACGAAAATGACGTGAAAGCTTATTGAGAATGAAAAAAATATATAAGTGGTCAAAATGAGAAAGATTTTACGCTAAGACAGTGATTATTGTTTTATCAATATTTTCTATATTTTGTAATTACCACAAACAGTTCTCTATTACACGCATTTTCGGTAATTATTTTTAGGTGTGAGTACTAAAATGTGCTTTATTTCGCTTCTGTTTATACAGTTGGCAGAGAAGACAGCAAAGAAGAGTAGAATAGGCTGTTAGATGAAAACAATAATAATGACACAGTCCGTTCAACCATGTGCTGCAGATTTGTTATGTTTCCCATCTCATTTATACAATAGACCAACAGCAAAACCAAATGTCTAATGTCAACGTAGAAGCGTAATTTAGGTAAAAAGCCGCAAATAAAAATACATATGTATGTGTCTATTGATAGAATTGCTTATGTACATAAATATATATAGGTATGTATGTGCATAAACAAATTGATGTAATAAAATATGTATGCAGTTTTGTTTGGTTTAGTGTTGTTTTTACTTATAAGCTTCGCTTGTTGCGCTGAGTTTGCTGGAGGAAAACAATGGAATTAATCACGTTGGAGGCAATCAATAAAGACTATGCACATAAATAATTATATAAAATTTGTTTTTATGTCATCGGTACACAGCTCAACTGTTAACTGGTTTGTCTGTCATTAGCGGTTGAGTTCTCAAATGACTTTTAACATTTTCCAACATAAAAATGTTCTTTAAAAAAGACAAAGAAACCAGAATTTGCTGTTATTGCTTTTGCGTGCAATATACAATAATATTTTTTTTATATAAAAAGTTAGTGCCACGTAATAGTTGCCTCACACATTTGATTATAATAATAATTATTTGTGGGTATTTCAACATTTATACTACTATACATACATATGTATATATCTGCATAGTTTTATCAAAATCGCAGCATCTGTGGTGTGTCTTGTGTGGCATATGAACATTTGTGGAGGTAACCAAATACTCTTAACCTCATTTGTTTTATTGCATCGAAAATAAGATAAAACATACTTTAATTACATTTGGGGAAATCAATAATTGGCATTTAATTAAATTATGTAATTAACTTGGTATTTTTGGAAGGCCACAGCAATGTGATGGGCTTAAAATTTGATAGTCATCTGTGTGGTATTTTGCATTTAGCAATTATTGCGCTTTTGCTACAAACGAAATGAAAGGAAATTCTAATCTCACACGTACATATAAGCATATCAACATATGTGTATACTCTGCTAAATTTTTAATACAAATTCTCGTTTATAAATTGCCAATACTTACGACTAAAATTAATTTGGGATATCTGTAGCTTTGGGCTCGATTAATAGTTTTGGTTGCATCATTATTTCAATGTTGGAAATAATGAAAAAGTTTTCAATAGAATAAGGAAAATAAATTTAATGAACGAAAATATCCAGAAAAAATTTTTGTCACTAAAAATACTACTTTTTTCCAGAAGGCCCACTGAATCAGTAGCTCGTTTTTTCGCCGTTTGTCGCCAATTGAAGATACCAAGTGAAGCCAAGTGCTGGGGTGTTCTCATCCATACGCACAACAGTGACTTAATCAGCTTAGCTGCTGTCTCAGTATCCGCTGTCCATGGGAAAACTCCTAGAGTTTGGGTTTTGTTCATCGACTTGCCAACTGCCTACTCAGTTCAAAGTAGTAGCCATTACCAAAAGTGAAGCTGACAGAAGTGATGTTAATGCTGGCCACTCCACAGATGAAATTTTCTACGAATTCAAATTTTATAATCCTTTGATGTGAACATGTATACCAGTAATCAAAGGTTGAAAAGGAAATTAATATATGATATTTTATATTCTATCGATGATAAAAGAAAAATCTAAAATTTCTTAGAATACTGCACATGATTTTCTTCAACAAAATCTTCTCGATTATTTATAAGTTTAAGTTTTACGAGAAAAAGGGATAAATATATTTATGATCCTTCCACATTAATTAGGTTTTATAGCTTTAGTTTACTCGTTAATAATTTTCATTATTTTTCAAATGATTTCTTTTAAAATCACTAAAATGTTGTGGAACCATCTTTAATTTTAATCTCCTCAGCGAGGCTCACGGTTTTGTTAAAAAGCTCTCATTTTCACTTGGTTTTATATAAATGCCGAACAGCTCAAAACTATGCCATCTCCCTGAGAACATTAGCTGGAAACGCTGTAATCATATTTTCACACACGCACATGTACGAGTATGTAGATGGGCGCGTGAGTATTAACATTTACAGTTATACTGTTAATTAATTGAACTCATTGATTTTTATTATACTCAAAGAATGAGATAGCTCGCGCTACAATCGCACATTCAACCCAATGAACAGCAATAATGATTGGCGCTGTTATCATCCGAATGCGTGCACACACCTCATAACTAATGAGGTCCATCTTTCATACCCGTGCACAATGCCAAGCCCCTTTAGGGCGTTAAGCAAAGTGTGATTTTCACACAACAACGAAATCGGATCGTATGCGTATGGCGTTCCGACACCAGGCCGTGGTCTATGGTATAATGTCCAAATGTGGATGCTACAAGCTGCAAAGCATACAAATTGTAAACTTTTTAGTTGCTGAGCCTTCACGAGGGAGATAGAAAAAACACGCAAACTAACTTTTGTTATATGCATTGAAGTATGTATGTATGTATGTATGTATGTGCGCTTGGATGAATTGAGAACTAGCATGCTTTGGCAATTTGAGCTCTGCTAGACCACAATGATCTGCTGGCATGCGATTGAAATCAATAAATTTGTGTGATACCCATATTCTTTGTATGCGAGTATATATTTGGCATTGGGCATACATATAACGGTTAGGGAAAATTCATAAGACTATAAAAACATGCATATCTGTATATACATATGTATGCATATATGTACTCGTATGTGTATCTGTTTGCATTTTTATGCAGGCATGCGAACCTACATTAAAACTCGCTAACATTTACACTGCTCAAGATTTTTTATTTCCTTTTATCGGTCGGAAATGAATGAACTCAATTAATTTCAATATTATTTGTAGAATTTTGAAGCGTGCTTTAGCTCAGAGCACTCGTGCACATGCGTGTGCATATACGAGTATGAACATATACATATGTATGTATGTATGTATGCTTGTAGGAATGCATATACTTTGTAACGATGTGGCTTACCCTGAGAACTGGTTGCTCTAATGAAGATGACGATGGTGTACCATATGATGATATTGATGATTAGATTTTTTTCTTGATTTTTCTTGGGAATTTTCTGCTTAATTTGTTCGCTAAGGTACTGTATTTCAAATGCAGAAGAGAATTGACACAATTCTATACAAAAAAAAAAACACAAAGAACATACATACATACATTGTTTAAACATTAGTTTTACGTACTTGTTCCATGGAGTAGTTATCTTGCTATCGAGAGAGATTCTGACATCGACGAAGAGGTCACGTCTAAGGGCACATCTAAGATCAATTCTTTGGGTTTTAATCTTTTACGTTGAATCTTCTCACTATACAATTTTTATGGGAAAAACTTCGAATGTTATTCACCTATTCTATGGATGGGTGCTACTTTTCAGGAATGGTGTGTGCGGCTTAAGAAGCAACAGTTTCGCAACGTATTCCTTTCTTCATAAAGTTAATATTTCGTGCTAGTGATATCGCGGGTTCAAGAATTACCTAGTAATTATTTAGTATCATTTTTGTCGGCGCAGAGGTTTTTCATCCCAAACCCCAAACCGAAATAGTACAAATATAAGACTCTAAATTCCCCGTCACGGCAAACAGCAAAAGAGTAATTTTTTCTACAACAAAGTTTCTGCATGACGGTGATTTTTGCTTTCCAGGAAAGTGGTCAAGTCATCATTGCTCCGTGGACACCCCCGCTTTGCAAATACTGTTGTTCCCCCGATGGTACTCCAGAATCGTTAGTAGAGGGTTTCCCCATAAGAGGTGTTATTCTGAATAGCCTGCTATTCCGGTAGATGTCACTTTTGAATCTGTAATTTTTTGACATTTGAGAAGTAAAAACCATTATACAATAATTTCAAGGTAGTTTCATGTTTTCTTCGCAGTCGGCTTCATAGCTATCTGACATTAAACGTGTTTCGTCTGTTTCGTGTTACCCTCTTCTCTTAAAAAAATTATAAATTTAAAAAAAAAAAAATATGTGGAGAATTTAAAAATTTTTCAATTATTTAAACGTTCAAAAATCACGTCTTATATTTTATTTTCCAACAATATGCTCATGAGGGGGTTGTTTTGCAATTTTAGTAAATTGTTAGAAAGTATCAGAAGACGAAGAGATTGGCCCACCAAATTTTAAATTGAATTCAAGAAAATAAGGAGCTAACTGGTTTCGCTACATCTACATCTGAAAATCAGTCTCACGGTGTTAGAGATGTTTCAAGAAAATTGTTTTACCAATTGTTGGTTTTTTTTAGAGCAGTGCAAATTCATTATAAAAAATCTCATAATTACGCTTAAAGTAGGCTAAATTTCCAAACACTTTTGAATTCAATCTAAACGCTAATTACATATGTATATTGATATTCGTTAATCTGATCAGTTAGTTAGTTAAACAGGTTGTTTGATCGCGGGGCTCTGATCCTATGATGATAACTATGTTGGCAGAAAAATTGTTTGAGAAACAGCCCATCCTTCTAACACTTTTAGAAGGTTGGTTTCACTCTAACATATGCTGTTGGCCCTTCTGGGCCGAGGAAAGTGGTATGCGTACGTTATGTGCAGAGTTTACCGGGGTTGTGACTGTTCCCTATCCGGTCACCTCATCAACCCGTAGTGTCCCTATGACCAGGTACCCAAACCATTTTATTTATAATGAAAAGCATCTAGGAACTTCTTGAAACAAATATTCAATATTATAGCATATCCTTATATGATAACTTCAAAAATAATTTAAAAATCTCCAAATTGAATATTTTATTAGTGGCAAGATACAACATTTCTGACCTCACGGTTTAGTGTCAAAAATGTCGAAGTGGAACTGGAAAGATACACGCTTCAACAACGAATTGAAATTATTAAAATTCGATTTAAAAATGGTGAAAACCTGGTAGAGACGGTTCGTAAAACTACATTTTTCGGTCGTCGTGAAGCTCGGTCGACCGCAATGCAGAAATTAGTAGAAAAAATCACATGAAAAGCTCTTCATCCTCAACGTGTAACTGTTTGGTGTGGTTTGTACTCCGGCGGGGTCATTGGCTGAGGCTGGAACAACAGCCGCGGTGAATGGATTGCGCTATCTTTTTTTTATGGCTGGAATTGGATGGTATTCATCTGTACAAGGTTTAATTTCAACAAAACGGTGCAACGTTACACACAAGAGGAACAAGCAACGAAACCATCGATCTTTTAAGGGATAAGTTTTCTCTCGAAGAGGTGCGACTTCTTCCTTTCCGACCACGTGAAAGATAAGGTCGAGGTCAACAGGCCAACGTCGATTCAAGACATCAAAGATTGAAATCGTGAGGTAACTAAGGGCCTACAGCAGCCACTTTGCGATTTGCTTATTGAAAATTTCATAAAAAGGATAAGGTCCTGTAATCATAACCGTGGCGGTCATTTAGCTGGCATTGTTTTCCATTATTAATGGCACATTTTCCTCTTAACATTGAAAGAAACATCCGATCATTGATCTCAAAAAATGCCATAATATCAGTTGATATTGGAAAACCTTGCATATTCTAAGACCATAACTATGTATAATATGTTGCATATTTGTTTGTGTCAATGCTTTTTCTTCTTTTCCCCTACTGTATGGAATATTCAAATCGAATTTATTAATTTCCATAGCTTACTGCTGATGGGAAATTTTTCCGGGTTATTGTTATGCTGCACAGCAAATCTATTTAAATTTGTGCCTTTAACAATTGAATCAAATACAGTTTTAACGCTATTAATATACCGAAAAGTTTAAAAAATTTCATTTCGCATAAATATTAATTTACGTTCATTAAATAGACGCCGCTCGGATGATGGGTGCAATTGGCCTGTGTGTCCTTGTCAAAATAGGTTAAATGAACATTTTTCCTTACCACTTAAAAACATTTATTTTTCATTAAAATGCACATGCTGCAAGAAGTCAACCCCTGAATTACTTCAATACTCACACGCTCTCTTTCTCATTGCAGTGCGCGCAGACGGAGAGCATAGGAAAATTGGCAACACAGTACCGCCAGATGTCAACATTATCATCAGCTGTCGTTGAGCGGGCAATAACAAATACATACGTGTACGTGTAGTGGTGGCAAAGTCACTGCGCCGAAGAGCGAATGTTGAAACGAAAATGTTAGCGTCGGACGACGCCGCCGCCGTCATTACAACAGTAGTCAGTGCGCGACCGTTGAAGGGTTTGGTAGTGTTTGTGGTGTGTTGAGCGTGAGTACAGGTAGAAAGTGTGTTTCGAACGCGCATTTCGTGTTTTAAGAATATTTCAACTCGCATACAGAGGAATAATAAAGATTTCGACTTCAACTTAAGCGGAAAGTGACTAAGAAAGTACTTGTATATTGTTATGATAATTTTTATTACTATTTCGCTTGAGTATATTTATATTAAAGAAAGTGCAAAATTGAATGAAATGCTATGGCGTGTGTGTCCTCGTCGCGTACCGCGTATCCTGTGTGTATCTTGTGCTGCCTGAATGTCATATGGCAGGTCTAGCGTGTGAGTGTAGATTTTAATTTTATTTAATGCCGGCTCGGGCAGAGCAACACATTCATGCCACATGCTACCAAAAAACAAGAGTGTTATAAAATTTTATCTTTGCACGCGCGTTTGTAAAATCTTGTGAGCGACGTCATTAAAGAGCGTTTTCGGTGACGAAACGAGTGCACGAGAAAGAAGGTTGGAAAGAATTATAAAAACGAAAAATTGAAGAAAAAAAAAATGGAAATCGTTTTGCCAATTGGCATTTTTTCTTAAGTCGTCTACAAAAATCATTTTTACTCTGCGCACTGTGTCCTATGTGTGTGAGCGCGGGCGCCTAGGTGAAATTGCCGCGCACTTAACGATGAAAGTGTATATGTTCATGTGCTTGCCGCCAAATTGATTTAAACTGCCACTTATGTTTATAGAAGAGGCAGAAAGTGTAAAAAATGGAAAAAATTGTAAATGGATTAGCGCGCCCAGTGAAATTGCGGTGAACAGCTGAAAAAGTAGAATAAAAATCGCAAGTATCAAAAACGTAACATTCCACCCTCCATTGCGCCTCTTCAAACAACGGTAATTGAGAATATTTTCGCGGAAATTGCATGCCGTGCAACATTTACCACCGATGCCCATTAAAAGCTGCCCACTTCCCATTCTACAAGGTGTGCGTGTGTTTACAAAAATATTTGTATGTGGCGTTCAGTAGCCAAATTACGCCTGTTGGCGGTTAATAGTGCAACAAAGCGGCAATAGAGTGAAAGAATAAATTTGAAGTTTGAAAAATAAACAAAAACCAAAAAAAATTTTGTATAAAATTAAATAAAGTGTTATAGAAAGCGATACAATCGCATGAGAGCTACAAGCCGCGCCACATTGCGTTGCTGGTCAAAAATATATGCAATTCAAGTTCAACTTATTTGCTTGTTTGTGTGTGCAATCTGAATACCATTACGCCCAAACGACCAACCAACCCGCCGTCAACAAAACGTCAACAACAGTTACGCGCGCGTAAATTAGTCCCGTTTCGGCATTTTGTAGCGCGTTAATTGCCGCATACACGCTAAATTCGCACTTCAACAACTCGCGCGTACTACGAAAACTTCTCGCCATTATAGACGGCGTACCACAATCTCCCAAGGCACCTGTACGAGTGCTGTAAGTTTGTTGCGATAGTGTACTTAGACCACCACCACCCCCCGCTGCCCGTTAGACGGCATCATACTCAGAATGGCCGTTAGTAATATCGTCTGCGAGTGGCTACGTGCCCTTGGTCTGGCACAATATGCAGAAAGTTTTCTTGATAATGGTTATGATGATTTGGAAATTTGCAAGCAAGTCGGTGATCCCGATTTAGATGCAATTGGTGTTGAAAATCCCGTACATCGACATAAGCTGCTGAAGAGCATACGACAATTGCGTGAGAAAGGTGCCGCTTCTGTTTATTTCATGTTGAACGATCCGAGCTCGTTATCGGGCAGCATGGAGATTTTATGTGAAACACCGCCGAACGAGTTAGATATTGTTCTTCGCGAGCAGTTGGAAACCGATGGAATTCGCCTGACAGCGCATCCATATTCGACACCGGTAAGTGCAATAAAGTATACTTTACTGATTTTTAGAATACACACTAATTTCTGAGACCCTTTTCTACCGTACACACATACCGGTTTTCATATTTTATAAATCGGAAAATGCCCTTTAGTCGGCTGATAAGTTCGCGGCCTAAATAAAGCATATAATGAAACAAATGTAAAGATTTATGTATTTTATATTTCAATACATTCTCCCTCAAGTGGAAGACAGTTTTCACATCGTGAATATAATGCCTTTATACCACTGAAAAAATATTCTTTAAATTTCTCTTCAAAATGGTTTTCTACGACCTTTTTCTTTTTACTGTCGTCTGATAATCTTTGTCCCCATAACTCCTTTTTTTAAATTTAAAGAGAAAAAATTCACTGGGGGTCAGGTCGGGACTGTAGGATGAATGGTCACTTTATGTAAATCCAGTAGCTTTCAAAACATCTATCACAAACCGAGCAGGGGAAATGGGTGCCTTGTCTTGAAGAAACAGCACTCCACGCGCTAACATGCCATGTCTGAATCAACCAATTAGCGTAATAGGTACTGGCCGTTCATGGTGGGACCCTTTGGCAAGTAATTAATTAATAACATTCCTAGAAAATGGTAGCCATAACCTTCGACGCCGACTTTTCCACCACGAAGTTTTTGGTGGCCTTTCCCCGTTTTTTATTTTTAGCCACTACATCGACTCTTGTTTGGACTCGGGATCATAGTGACGAACCCAAATTCCATCAACTGTTACAAATCGGTTGCAAATTTCATCCAAATCATCTTAACACAACTCCAAAAAGCTTTACAACTCTAATCATCGCTGCTTGTCGAGCGGTAGAAGATTTCGCGGTACCCAACGCACACTAATTCTTTTCATATTCAAATATTCATGCATAATCTCTCGAGTTCGTTCTTTGCTAAGATGTAATCCTTCTGCTATGTGCCACAATTTAATTTTTCGATCAGCTAGTACTTATTTTTCGACTTTCTGAACATTTTCTTCGGTCACGACAGTCACAGGTCTCTCTTCTTTGTTGATACAGCCGAGCTCATTTTTTCACCATCTTATATGAAGGGACAGAGTTCTGAAGAATCGATGACATCTCTTTAAACATTTCTTTCGGCATACTTCATTTGCTTACAGGAATTTAATCACAGCGCGGTTGTACAAATTGGGAAAATTTCCCGTTTCCGTCGACACAGTGTGGTTCCTAGTTCTAGGAACATAATGTTAATGAACCTTAATGAACCTAATAAAAAAAGTTTGGTTATTTATACCAATAATGAATGCCGCAATTAGTATTGTCAGTAACGAAATGATGTATCATCTCTAACTACCTTGGATGACGCACTAATTAAACGCTTATCAGCCACTTATAGTTTTAAATGAAGGCCCCTAATATAAATATTTTAATCTCGGTGATGTTTGGTCAAACTGTTTTGAAGACCATGTATGTACATATAAATAACCTCGTTCCCCTCTTAAGGAGCATCAAATAAGACCTGACCGTTAACTCTGAGTATTTGTAACTCTATGTTTGTCGAAAAAGCTTCAATTTTCACACTAAATATATTCTTCAAGGCGTAAAACTGTAGAAGAGTCCAGTGTAGAGCGACACATCCGGTCTTGGATTACTACAGGGGTTTTCAATAAGAGGTGTTTTTTGATATTCAAGGAAAAATGGCATATTTTGAGATACCATAAATGTCCGGATGTTTATTTCAATGTAAAGAGGAAATTATGCCATTAATAATGGCCGGCAGGCACGGCTACGCTTGCAGGACCGTATCCTCCCTCACCAAATCGTATGCCCTCAAAGCTTCACAAATTCCCTCTTTGAGGTCTCGGATCGACGTTGTCCTTTTGTTGCAGATCTTATCTTTCATTTTGCTCAAAAGGTATAAGTCTCATGGTGTTAAATCATAAGACCTCGGTGGTCAATTGTGATCACATCTTCAAGAGATAACATAGTCCAGAAACTTTTACCTTAAATATGGTTTCGTTGCTTGTTCGGCTTGTGTGTAACGTTGCAACGTCTTGTTGAAAGTAATCGTTGTCTAGATAAATACTATCCAGTTACCACAAAAAATCATTAATCATCTCTCGATAGCGTGATCCATTTACCGCAACTGTTGCACCAGCTTCATTTTCGACCATAAACCGCACCAAACAATTACACCTTGAGGATGGAGAGGCTTTTTAATAATATATTTCATGGAGTTTTCCGACCCCCGGATGCGACAATTTTACTTACTGACGTAGTCATCGAGATGGAAATGGGCCTCATCAGTCAAGATGATTTTTTTTTTTTTTTTGAAATTCTTGTAGGGAATTTTGGTTACTGGCGTAATCCTCCAATTTGTAGTTTTGCGTCTTGATGTTATAACATATGACACAACATTGGCCAGCAATTCTGGCGTTATAGCACCTTTTTCTGCTCGTATGTTATCTTTTAGTTCGTTGATTGTCTTTGGCTTTCTGGCATAAACTTTACTCTTTCAATAGCCCCAACGGAAAAAGTCATAACTGAACGATTGTTTTCAATGTAAAGCGCTACAATTTCGGCGCGTTCTTTCGATGTGTATTGGCTCATGGTTAAAATGGGACTGAATGTCGTTTGAGAATCATGCACATTTGTCACAATCGGCTAAAAGCCGACAGAGTTATTCAATGTTAAAATATCTAAAGTGTAGATGGCGCACCCTGTATTTGTCAAATGTCAAAAATTACAGCTTGAAAAGTGACATCTACCGGAATATCGGGCTATTCAAAATCACACGTCTTATTGGAAAATCTTTCATTTTAAACTATTTCATATTTTCCGAATTGCTGAGGTAATTAAAATGTTATTGATTTATTAATGGAAATCTCACGCCTTGATCAAAAATGTATGTATTGTATTACAAATGCATTGGTTTGGTGAGATTGCTTTACTGTGAATCACAACATCAGTGACGCAGAAATCACGCTCCATCACACACGATTCCATCAACACGGCATGACATGAAAAACATACATATATGTATGTATGTACCATACACCACACCACACTCCCTAGGTCAGTAGAAGACTGCTCTTAACCAACTACAACAGCTAATGAAACAACAACAAAAACCAATATCAAAGTTGCATGACAACATCCGACAGCCGACGCCACCATGTGGGCGCTCTTACCCACATACACACATACACGTATGTACATAAAAAGGTTTGCATGCTGGTATGTGCCTTTCGGTGTTGCTGCTGTTGAGTTTTAAGCTTGATTTATTATGTAAAATCTGCAGAATGCCATCAACTAACCAACAAACCACAATAACAAGAGAAATAGCAATAACTTCAACTTCAAGGCAAATTAATGTCTGTCCACAAAATTTTATGATTTATATCTATTTCACATGGTTTGATTATACGTGTATGCATGCACGTATGTATGTATGTGCGAGTATAGGTACATTGCAAAGAAGTTGAGGTTATGCTAAAAGAAGCAGAGCTGAAAGACGACGCGTCTGACTATGACGACAATGACCAGAATGATGAGTCGAAGACGCTCACTCATACAGACGAACGTACGAGTACGTAAGGCTCATGAATGGCTCACGCTCGTACCTACGCATGTATGTACAGATACTTGTAACATATGTAGGTATAGATGTCCTCTTGCTGCCACTAAACACTCATATTCGCATTTACCTATGCCGCCGCCTACACAAATAAATATTTGCTATCTGGCAAATTTACTTATTTGATTGCTGCCACAAGTGGATGCCCGAACATACATACGTGTACATATGTATGTACATAAATGCATGCTTAAGCCTTTCTGCAGTAAATATTTTTGCTACGAGCAGCCGGAAGGTACCTGCTCTCCGCCTTCGTGACCTGACAAATTCCCATCCCTACTCACCTGTGGGTATATGCATATGTATGTGTGTGTTTGCTGGTATTTTCGTAATATGTTTATTATTCATTCAACTGCAAAATTGTTCCTTAATTGCCCATATCAGACGAAATGAAATTTATTACCTGCTGTTCTCCTTCACTTTATCATCGTCATTAAGTTTCTCATGCATTTGTTGTACATAAAATATATATGTATACATATGTATGTTGTGTAAACGCGTACAACATGTAGTCGATTAGCCCCATCAGTTGATGGGTTACCTCAAGCTCACCTCACCCCATCTCTTGTAGGCGCGCCCTGTTCCTCGTAGTTAGCCGTTCCTTTGCTTACCTTCTGTTTCTTGCTCTAGTTCTCAGCGTTTTAAGCCCTTCGGCGGTACCCTCTGCTCTGTTCTATAATATTGATTTTTTTTTTTTTGATTTTGCCTTCCTACTCTCCACTTTACCTAAGATTTACAAGTTCTTTGTCCACTTACTTTTATGCCATCAACCTATGGATCAAAAGAGACTCAAAAGACATTTACTTGAATTTCCTGCTGCTGACATGTCTTTCTCTTTTTCGCATTTTTTCACATTTTGTTGTCTTTCTTCTCCTTCAGTCTTATGCTCTGCTTGATTTTATTACCTTTACGTGCAACCTTGACCAGGTCAAACAGTTATTTGCACACGAGTTTGCTTGTATTGATTTGCCTTTTGAACCTTACTTTGAATGGCACAGATGACATCGACTGTGTATGAAATCTTGATGTATGGGAGCAGTTGTGGTGTGACTTTGAATTTACATGAATATTTATTTAGAGATTATAAAGTAGATACGAGTACAACGTGTAGCAAATTATTTATTTATTTTACATTTGCAATTTACATTCTTTCACCAAAAAGTGATCCATGATGTGGAGTGAAAAGGGTCAATTAATATAAGCTGCTAGTAAATTTTAACATTTTACTATTTAAGGAAATCAGATAGATTCAAGAACGTTGATAAATTTCAAAACGTTCTTTTGTAGGTCACATCTTGAATCTAATATCAGATCATTATTAACGCGAAATATTTGTTCGGAGCTAATTTCGTAGTCAGAGTTTTTAATGTGGAATTAAAAAGTACATACATTCGATGTTATCAATCTCATTATTTTATATGTTTCAATTGTGCTAATGGTTTTTTATGAGGAGATTTTATTTCATGTTGTAGGGCTAGACATTCCTTGCCGAGGGATGTCTACAATTAAAAAAACTAATTTTCATTAATTCCGAATGTTGGTCGAATCAGGACTCGAATTTTAAGTCTTACAATATTTCGTCCAATTTTTATTCTATTTGGTATAGTAAAGCATGATTAGAAATCATAATTGAGCTTGAGCATCATCCAATACAGAATATTAAATTTTTTATTATGTTATTGATTCAGCTAAACCAGAAAAAAATGTACAATCTGCCGGGGATCTGATCCCTTCTGCGTAAGGAAAGTATCATCCGATTCCTAGCCGCTGGTCAATTTATTCTAATTAAGCTGACATATCATCTAAAAATTGTTCACTTCCTGGAAAAAAGTACGATTTATTCGAATATGTCGTTCCTTAATCCGATTCATTTTAAACTGAGCAAAATGCTACCTAAGTACCAAATTTCTTAACCTAAAATCGCTTCAGGACCTAAAAAGCGCTTCCTATTTTTGTTCTTCTTTACTGGCAAAGACACCGCACCATTCGTTTCTTCTTTTCACTGTTTCCACTGGAAATACCAAGTAGAGCCAGGTTCTTCTTCATTTGATCTTTCCAACGGAGTCCTTTCACTAGCGGGTACTACGTCGAATACTTTTGAAGATGGAATATTTTTATCCATTCGGATCGCAGTCTCTTATTTCGTTGACTTATCAGATGTTGTCATCGTCCATGCTCCCGCACTATATGGCAAGACGTGAATCATGTGCGACTTATACAGCTTGGTTTCTGTCCGTCTAGAGAAGACTTCACTTTTCCTTTGCCTACACTGTCCGTAGTAGCACCAAGCTGACATTATAGTTAGTGTTAATAGTGGTTCCAAAATAGAGGAAGTTATCAGTGATTTCAACAGTGAAAAGGGAGCCGAGTCCCGAATAAAATAATTGTTTGTTTGATGACAGAAGTTATTTCGCCTTACCTGCGTTCACTGTCTTATTCAGTCTGGAGAAAGCAGAACACATCATTGAGGCCAATAGTGCTAATAACATCGACACACCTACAATTGTACACTCTTATAGAAGATTGTACCTGCTCTATTCAGCTTTGCATGTCATATTATTTTTTTCATCAACACATTAAATAAGTCACTCGATGAGGAGTCACCTTAGTTGAAACCTCGTTTGGTATTGAACGGCTCGGTAGAAATATCTTAAACAGACATAGTGGCGAAAAGGCAGTTCCTTATCGGTCCCTGATGCTTTGTTGTTTTTCAAGCAGACGATATCTTTTCGAACTTCTTCATAGTGGGGAAATTAAACGTTTGTTTCATCGTCACCGATTGGAGAATAGGGTTTTCTATTTCTTGGTGTTGCTGTTTGCTTTAGGCGTCAATCGCCAGATCACTTATTTGAGTTTGCTTTGCTCTTGAAACTTTCTGTAGGTCGCCGTGTTTTTCCGTAAAAATTTCTGCAAATGCACGTGTGGTGGTCGATCGTTTCGTTTTGAGGTAAGCAGCTTGATTTCGTTCCGATAACGAATAGTTACGCAGAATTGCTAATGAATGTTCTCAGAGGGTAGGAAAACCGTTTGGCTGTTTGTGTGTTGCTGTATACTTTCTGACGTATTTTTACTGCTACAAGATAATGGTCCGAGTCAATATTGGTTCCGGGGAGCGTACACACGTCAAGAACTCTGGAGAAATGTCCTTCGTCTATGTTTTTGGACGCTTTTGGAATTTCACGAATTTTTTATCTCAACGAAGGACAATTAATTACTTATTTGACAGACCCACCCCAAAATGTGGATTTTTTGTTTTCTTATAAAAAGCAGTAATCAAGTTAAACGGCAGCATGATGATGGCTAAAACCATTCTCGTATCAAATTTTCACTTTTTATTCCCCTTCCTACTTTTATTTGAACTATTTATATAATACACAAATAATAATAATATGTAAGGGGATTAATCTTTGTTCCTTCATAATGTTCATTGATTCAAGTTCAGCATTGACCGCATTAATTATCTCCTTGTTGCTATTAAAGACCTTTCCTTTAAAATTTTTTTTTTTAATTTTTGAAACAACCAGAAACCATATTCTGAGGAATCGATGCGAGAGATCGCAATAAAATTACTTTTGGTAGGCATTCTTCGGTCAACCATTTTGCAGTTATCGTCTGACCCTTTTTCAGAGGAATAGCGATACGATTTTAAATCGGGCGAAGTCAACTGACATCAATACTTTTGATTTTTGTTGCCTAGATTTTACGGGTGGGCTCGCTATTGTTGGGCTCCATACCATGGACTGCTGTTTGGTTTCTGGATTGTACTTATAGGACCAATATTCCTCACCAGTAACGACTTTACTAAAGGGGCTAGACTGGCCATTTTTGAATTTGTATATGAAAAATTGAGCAAAATGCACTCGAGCCTCTTTTTGGGTCTTAGATGATTACTTAATAATGGCGATACAGCCATGGCATTCAAGTCCAATTCATTAGGAATCATTTCTTGTGTCAATCGTGGATCTTCATCAATTTTGGACTTTACCAGAGGTACAGTGACGCCATCAGTGGAAGATTTTGGTCGATTTTCTCGGGGCTCGTCCTCCATGGAAAAAGGTCCGGCCTGGAATCTTCGGAACCACTTAGAAATAGTCTTTAAAGCTGGTGCAATCGTTCCATATACAATTTGGCATTAACTGAATATTTGTATTGGCTGTAAATTACGCCGAAACCCGAAGAGAACCAGATGGCGAATTTCTGTTTGCGTTGGTCGTGAATTTCGTCTGACCTCTTCTCAGCTATCTCTTCATTTTAGCCGATAATTCTAAAATTTGAAAGGAAGACTAATAAAGTTAGTGCAAAGGCTTTGGTGTTTTTAAATTTAACAAAAAAAAAAATTAAAAGTCACCAACTTTCAGAGCTTTTGTTAACTATGCTCAGGTCTCATCACCTGAAGCTCCTCTAACAATATTTTAAAACAATTATCTAAACGGAAGCAAGCATTTCATTTAGTCCAACTAACACCAGTTCAACTTTTTTTAAAGCAACTTCAACCCTATTTAATCAAATTCAGAGGATAAATAATGAAGCGAACAATTTTCGAGTTTACTTCGAACTCATCGTGCAGCATTTGGACATGCAGCCAATAAGCGGAAAAGAGACGTATAAAAGCAAACAACAGAAAGTGTAAGAAACATTGAAATGAATAAAAGTTACAAAAATGTTAGTTGTTGAAAAAAGCGCCAGCAAAATATATAATTAATTTAATTGCAAACTAATTACGTTTGCTATTTAATTAAAGTTAGGTGGGAAACCGAAAGAACCCAGGGAGAGTTACAATATCAACTAAGCATTTACCATGTAATGGAATGGCTGCATTGATGGATATCAACGTATTTGCATTCAATGAACAATTGACGAAGCTCTGATTGACATTATCTTTTAACGAGTGCAATTTATCTAACGTGAGCGAAGTGGGAATGAAAGGCAAGCGGTTGGTGTGTCTCTTGGTATCGCTGTTTTTGGACATGTGCAGTTTGTTGGTTTTAAGAATTAGGTCAACTACATGTATGAATGATGCAAGTACAGATACATACACGTATACATATGTAGTATGTATCAGTGCGGATATTAAACAATCTATTTGAGAATATATTTTTTCTTTTAATTTTTATTGGCGTTAAACCTGAAAATAATATTATATTATTATATTAATGTCTAAAAAACAGAAATTCATTATAAATAATTTTCCAAAAATTTTAAGATAATATTTAAAAAAGAACGAAAATAACGAAATCTCAAATAGGAGAATCATTCAATAAACATTTGCTTACTTAAATGCTGTAAGAATTTTTTCGTTATTTAAAATTTAAAAAGAAAATAGACTTTACAGCAATTAATCTAAAAAAGCACATCCATTTTCTTGTTAGAAACAAAAAAAATTTGCTGAAGTTGTAGTAATCAAACTAAAATACAATTAGAAAAGATAAATTAAAACAACAATAAAAATGAAAAACCGTTAAGTTGAGTTGAGTTCATGCGGTTGCTGGTCATTACCAGCTCAGTTAGGTCAGTGTGACAGTCGAAGAAGAGTTTTCCGGAGAATTTGTGTCGCGCAGATGTCAGGGCTGGGTACTGCTCGATGGATCCCGCGTCTTCTTCATCCTTACAGTAATGGCAAAATCATTAGAGTGATAACCCTTTTTTTTCCGTGAAGTCCTATTAAACACTTGCCCGTTAATGCACCTGTTGTTACGTTAAAAAACAGTTGCAGTATACTAAATTGAAACCAGAATAGTTACCTTTTAAAATTTTGAAACTAGAGAATAAAAACAAATATTAATCACTTTCAATCGCATATAGGTATTCTACCAGATCTATACTATACTTTTGAATGCGTTCGAAAGCAGGGATGTTCAACTAACAAAACGATGTCATTTCGTTTTGTTAGTATGAAAAATAATCTAACGATATGAGTTTGTTTCGTTTCGGCGCCCTGTTAGGAAAACGAAATAAAATTGTTAATGTTCACTCATCGTTAAAGTTAATTTTTAAATGGTTCCCTGCTTTAATTTAACATCACACTTCAATTTTAACGTTTAACACTATCTGCTAACAAATTTAATTTAACTGCAGCAGTAGAAGCGAAATTAATTTAATTTTTATAACTGCTGTAACGATAACATTTCCAAATATTTCACACGATTTGATTGCAACCTTTTGTTTATCGTTAAATTTATCGTTACGATGCAGCTTTGGTTTCAACCAATTGTCGCAGGACTTTTTCAAACTCTGATCGAGTTATCTCCAAAATATCCAACGTGCTTAAATTTTTTTACAGACAAATGTTCTTGCAATATTGAATGTATGCTGGTCCCACTAAAGCCTTTAGTTGTATCATCCTCACGATGGGTCAACTAACGATCTGGCAATATCAGTTTATGGCATCATTAGTTTCCGAAACAGCGACTGATTTGGGAAAATCTTAAAGAAATTCACCTTGGAGTGATCCACGACCTCGATAGAATTCATCATACCATCGATGAACACTGCTCCTTGATGGAGCTTTGTCGTCAAAAATTTAAATAAGTTCATCGATGAACGGTTGCTGAGTCAATTCACGTCAAAAATTGTAAAAAAAAAAAATAATCGCGAAAATCGGGATTTAATTCCATTGCTTGGACATTAGGAATATTTGATGTTCGTATTAAGTTACTGCAAACAACACAAATATCGCTTAATGTAGTTATAAAGAACTTATAAAAAAACAGGTTGAATTTGCTTTACTCAAAGAAGAAAATGAAACAGAAAGTAATCACTTATAAGGTAATCAGTAGCTATTTAAAATTAAAATGCTATATTAACTAATATATTATCAAGAAATAATTTTTATTTTTACCACTGAGTTAGTCAGACATTTCACAATTTTTTTTTTTTTTTTGTAAATGTACTATTACTTGGGCAGTATTTATTTTGATACTTGTCCCAGGCAAACCGTTCAAGACCACATCCATAAGCCCGAGGTTCAGAATCCAAGACAAAACACAATCTCGATATTTTTTTTTTTACCTACATATATTCTATAACTCAAATGTTATACATATATATTAAAAAAAAAAATATTAAAAATGATGTATTCAGTTTTAGGAAAAATCGGTCCTTATGTTCGTTATCCAGATAGGATTACTCATTATAGCTTTTATTATATACATTTAGTTCATACTGCTAACAAAACCGGAATTCATATAATCAGACTAAATAAATAACTATAACTAACATTTGTTGAAAGCGCATATTCCTTTCACAAAGGAGGAATTTATTTGTCGACTCCCAATGCATCATTAAGACAATTTGGTAGCTTCCAATGTTTTAATCCAGAATCTTATTCAAATTTGATCCCAGCATCGGGACTTCAGTCCTCTTAAATGCTTCCATTCTTATCTAACTCACGTAAACTTTCTAGAACCACACAGAAAATATCTCCAAGAACATTTGACCATAATTCTTAATCTATGTAGAACCATTGCACGCATATGCAAATATCTTTATAATAAATATACTTTATGTCAGCCACAATAGCTTGGCACATTTTCCCATAACTGTGTTAATATAGACCACGCTGTCTCATTCCTGTCGTTTTAAATTTATAACCTTGGCTTTTGAGTTCAACGATTCCCCAGCTTAGTTGCAGTAATGCGGTCATTTAGTGACATATAATAGCAAGGACTTGCAGCAATGATTTATTATAAGCAAATGTTCTCTTATCCAGTGTGAGTAACCGTACGGGCAACAATGCCGAGTGGTAGTAGCCGCAGCATCAACAACAAACATTCCGCATTCGTCGTTGAGTTGAGTATAAAGTACAATAAATTTCTTGGCAAACAAACCATTGTACAATACATCTTGGCTGCTTTCTTCCTCAAGCTAATGTATCTGCAGTTATAATAATCTGCGCTATTCCCAAATGGTCGTCGGCTCTTGGACGTCTGGCGGTGTAGCAAGCAAGCTACTAACTGATATGATGCTCTGCGCCCTGCTCAAAGGGTCGAAATGGCATTTTTGCAGACAATACGCCTAATTGTCTTGTTCAAGCTGAGCACTGCGCTGTCGGACGAATGAAACTGGAAGTAGCTAAAATATGTATTTCAAAGTTCTCAGCAGCAATGCACTTTCTTAACTTCTAAGTCATGCATCCACAAGTTAAGTTATTTAGAAATAAATTTTTGTTAAAATTTCTGTGTATGCATATGTATGTACATACTAGTATGTGTTTCCAAATTGAAACAAATATTTTCAAAAACATTATTATGTTATTTAAGTAACACTTAATGTGCTTAAGGATTTATTTTTTTTGGCTAAAATGAAATTCTCTTTTGTTATTTTTTCTTATTTCTTTGACACAAAGTTTCAACGAACCAATTATACTTTAAAGTTTCTTTTTCTGTCTGTACAATGATAATATTTCATAGTCTGACTACACTGACTGTCAGCTTCTCCCTCGAGTAACTATAAAGTTCTTCTGCTTACAAATAGCTCACACAAACGCTTCTGTCTACAACTACGTGAAGTTTATAAGACTTTCTTACATATGAATCAGCTGCCAATATAGCTCAATGAGGAATTTGTTCAATGATGTTTGTTGGAAGTGTAATAAAATAACGCGAATCCAAACTAACCCAAATAAAAATAAAATTAAATTAAATGAAGTTAAATTAAATTAATTAGGTTAAGTTGAATTAAATTAATCAAGTTTAATCGAATTCAATTAAAAAGTACATTAAATTAAATAAAATAGAAATAAACCAAATAAAATCTAATGAAAATAACTAAAATTAAAAAAAAAAATAAAAAAAAATTAATTAAAATAAATAAAACGAAATCAAATAAAATTGACTAAAATTAAATTAAATAAATTAAATGAATAAAATAAAGCAAAATAAAAAACAAAATATAATAAAATAAAAAAAATATAATTTAATAAAATAAAATTAAATTGAATTGAATTAAACTAAATTAAATTAAATTAAGTTAAATTAAATTAAATTAAATTAAATTAAATTAAATTAAATTAAATTAAATTAAATTAAATTAAATAAAATAAAATAAAATAAAATAAAACAAAAAAATAAAAATAAAATAAAATAAAATAAAATAAAATAAAATAAAATAAAATAAAATAAAATAAAATAAAATAAAATTCAATAAAATAAAATAAAATAAAATAAAATAAAAAAAATAAAACTAAATTAAATTAAATTGAGTTAAATTAAATTAAATTAAATTAAATTAAATAAAACAAAATAAAATAATATAATATAAAATAAAATAAAATAAAATAAAATAAAATAATACAATATAAAATAAAATAAAATAAAATAAAATAAAATAAAATAAAATAAAATAAAATAAAATAAAATAAAATAAAATAAAATAAAATAAAATAAAATAAAATAAAATAAAATAAAATGAAATAAAATAAAATAAAATAAAATAAAATAAAATAAAATAAAATAAAATAAAATAAAAATAAATAAAATAAAATAAAATAAAATAAAATAAAATAAAATAAAATAAAATAAAATAAAATAAAATAAAATAAAATAAAATAAAATAAAATAAAATAAAATAAAATAAAATAAAATAAAATAAAATAAAATAAAATCAAATAAAATAAAATAAAATAAAATAAAATAAAATAAAATAAAATAAAATAAAATCAAATAAAATAAATTAAAATAAAATAAAATAATATAAAATAAAATAAAATAAAATAAAATAAAATAAAATAAAATAAAATAAAATAAAATAAAATAAAATAAAATAAAATAAAATAAAATAAAATAAAATAAAATAAAATAAAATAAAATAAAATAAAATAAAATAAAATAAAATAAAATAAAATAGAATAAAATGAAATAAAATAAAATAATACAAAATAAAATAAATGCTGTTAGAAAATACCTTATATCTTTATGATATTTTGAAAATAAAATTGATTTTTTCGGAAGTTGGGTTGTATTAACTCTAATTTCTAACAAGATGTTCCAATTAGTCTTAGATGAGCATTTAAATGTATTCTAAACTATTAAATTGTATTTTAATCGCGGTTTTGACATTTGGGATTACTATGATAAAAAAACTTATTTGATCAAAATTTTCCTGCTGGGTATCCCTTGGAACTAAGATTGTAACAAACGCTTACGTACAAAATTTGGTTTAATTTCAGTTGACAACAAATTAACAAGCTCTTAGCAATTGCTACACATTTTCGATTAAATGTACATATGTATGTAGTTTTAGCAGAAAATCTTCAAATGATAAATAATTCAATGCTTGAGTTGTAAGTTGTAAGTTACGCGAATGAAACGCTCAGCACTTTGTTGTGTCATTGTGTGTAATTGTAATTCATTTTCTTTACCTTTCCGATTTGATTAAATATATTTAAAAGTTTTAGGCTGTATGTGTATAAAGGAATGGACACTTCAGGTTTGGTCAACGACTTGCCATAACCGCCAACAAGACTACCCACGTTCGCGACTACTGTTGAGGATGAAAAACCGATTGACAGCTTTTGCTGACTGAGCGCTGTCAACGCCGCAGCGCACTTGAAACTTGACATTGTCATTCTCTGTTGTAAACAATTTTGACATTCATTATACTTGACGGAAATTTTTGTACTTAACTGACATATTTGGGAAAATTAGGAGAATTGAACTCGACATCCTGCAGACGACTAGTAAGCGTGTGAGTGTAGGATGACAGGCATTGTATTTCCTCGTAAAATGTCACTGCCCTAGCGGCGACATATCCGCTCAATACACAAAAAAAAAATAACAAAAGTTACTTCACATGTTATCAGCTTTACTCCATTTGGTGGTTCAAATACTTTTACTCACTTGGAGAATGTCTCTTTTTTTTATTTATGCCATTTAATGTCACGGATGTCACGTTGCCTGTCCTTATATCAATTATTAAACATTTTATTTTCAAAAAACTCTTTTTACAAACTTTGAAAAACTTAAAAAACCTAAATGGGTTTTTCCGCATTATTAGGTACATACATAATAGACGCTTTGCAACCGCTGAAGTGATTATCGGCCGAGCTCCGATTTGTGGTATGCGTGTTGATGTTTTTCCAACAAATGGAGGGACCTCGAGTTCCGCATCATTACTTCAAAAAATATTTACATACATATGTATATAACCCAATACCAAGCAAATTTTGATATTTTCAAATCGCAGTCGAATAATAAAAAAGGACTGTACTGAATCACTGGCTGACGGATTAACGCTTATCGCCTATCGTAGAGATCTAAAATCTGGCGGGTGGGTTCTATGTATTTGTCATAAATGGTCGACGAATCTACCCAAAGACTTAACTACTGTTATTGATGGTGTCTTAAATAAATAGTAACGACTGGATAGAATGTCAAACAGCAAGTGATTTAAGATTTTTAAACATACATCCGGAAGTATACGAAGATAAGGGATCGAAGAAATGCAGTGGAATGGGAGCAAAACGAATAAACCTACGTTGGACGGTTTCAGGTCTAGAGGAATGTGTAGAAAACTTGGACTGCAAATTAAGCTAGCTTATTCCGGTTTTCAACGAACTAAGAAATTATAAAGAATCTTACATTTTTAGGCATCTCTGCATTCCACCACTATATTGCTGAAAGAAGGCAAGGTTAGAAAAATCTTTAGAAATAATACAGTTGATGTGATTAGCGATGGTAAATCACGCATCAAACAATACACCAACATCCAAAAATTTGTAACAGAAGAAAGTCTATTATCAAGCAGATGATGAGTCGAACTAGGCACATTTTGGCACTTTGAGGAAGGGAAAATTATTCCTAATGCCCCAATCCACTAAATTGTTAAGTTCCCCCTGTAAAAGTAAGAGCATAAGAAATACAACTAATGCATTTTGACGAATCACGTGTGAGTCGTTGTTAAGCTGTCATATTTGTTTTGTTCAGTATTGTTTGGCATTTTATTATAGAAAGACTTACGCCTGAACAACGTTTACAAATGGTTCAACTTTATTGAGAAAATTCACGTCCTGTAAAAAAGTGTTTTGCGCGCTTCGCTGGAATTATGGTCAACATAATTGGCCTACTAAGCGCCCTATTCGCAACATCATCACTCATCTTGTGACCCAGCATTCATTATTGGATAATATTCGACCGAATAGACCACGTCCAGCATGCAGTGAAGAAAATATAGCGGCCTTAGCTGAGAGTGTAAACGAATACCGTGGCGACGTTTACATAAACTGGGACTGACGTATGGAACGACTTGGAGCATTTTAGGTTGAGATCTTAAATTGAAAGCTTACAAAATACGGTTTGTGCAAGAACTGAATCCGCTCGACCTTCCCAAGCGACATCGCTTCGCTCTATCCGACGTTTCGAGCCAAATTTTGTTCAGCAATGAAGCCCATTTCTGGCTCATTCAAGAGCTGTCATTTCATCCAGAAAAAATAATGGTTTGGTGTGGTTTGTGGGCCGGTGGAATGATAGGTCTATATTTCTTCAAAAATTATGCCGTTGAAAAAGTAACCGTCAATGGCAACCGTTATGGCGCTATGATAACCGACTATTTGATTGCTGAAATTGAAGCTCGTAATCTAGGCGGTGCTTTCCACATATTGCATCAATCAATGAATTTATTGAGAGAACACTTCGGTGAGCAGATAGTTTCATGTTTTGAGTCGGTCGATTGGTCATCCATATCGTGTGATATCACAGCGTTTGACTTTTTCCTGTAGGGATATGTAAAGTCCGAAGTCTATGCGAACAAAGACGGTTCGATTCAGGTCTCTGAGCAAAACATCATGCGTGTCATTCGCTAGTTACCAATCGAAATGCTCAAACGAGTCATCGAAAATTGAACTCAACGGATGGACCATCTGAGACGTAGCCGCCATATTCCCAAAAATGTTATTTCGATAATAAACATTGTCCAATAAATTTGAATGTTTTCTGTGTTTTTTTCTTTTAAAAAAGTGGGGAACCTCGAAATGAATAACCCTTTGTTTAAACAATCTATATTTTAATACCGTTTCACCCTTACCTTTAAAGCATGAAAGCTCGAGAAGCTTTTTGCCATTCCAAATTAAATACTGAAAATAAAATTCGTTTAGTAGGAAAGTCTTAAATATTTAAATTGTTTCTAGGATCCGCTAATAAATATGCATATATATTTATAGGTATATATTTAATACCCCACAATGTGCATTGTCTATTAATCATTGTTTTAATGGCTTCACGTCTCGTGTGATCTTTCGTTAATACTTGTTAGTTTTATGCTTCGGTATTAGAATTCGAAACTTTATCCAAATTTTAATATGTGGTCTGAAAATGTGAAATAATATTTCAATGGTCACCACAAATGAGTCAACCACAAATTTAAAGTTCTATATTTGAATGTATGTATAGTATTTCGCACGCACACACACATGTGAATTTCACAGATAAACCAGTAAATTGACATAGAGAAGCTGTACGCCTCCATAAAAGTCCTCACTCCATGGTGAAATGTCAAATAAACTGACTGAGAAGAGTTTAACTGGTTATGTACGATATGCATATGTACGTGTATGAGTGTTTGTTTGTATTGAAATATGTTAGTTTTTATGTATTTATCCAAGAGAAGCATACATACCTATATACGTACAAACAAACGTTTATAGAATAGTAATCACCCGCTTAAAGCACTCAGCAAGCACTAAAATTGGGCAAATATATGGGTAATCTTGTTAGAGCGTAGCCTGCGGCCGCAGCAGCAGGGGCCTCAGAGGCAGCCGTGGGTTGGCAATCAAGGAAACGAGGCAACTAACATGACATGGTCGTCGGTCGTCATAAAGCTTAATGACGTTCATTTGAAATGTTCATAAATGGCGCTGAGTTGAAATGTTGACAGGAGTACATCCGTTAACCGCCTGGATTCGTAAGACCGACACGCTCCATGCCCCACACCGCACCACGCTCCACTCTTCCTGTGAGTGCTGCAGTTTTCGTTCATAAATACAATCAGCTGTTGCCCCAAACTCAAGCCAACCATGATGGCCTAAACGAGAATACACGAAATAATCAGTAATCTGGTATTTTCGTTTGTCGTCATACGATTTATGAGCGACAACATCGACGAAGTTAGTTGACAATTTCCCAGCATATAAGCAAGCCAAAGCCATGGACTCGCACTTTTGCCAATGTTATTGCATAAAAGTGCATGAATGTGTTGTGTGTATGTGTGATTAAAGCGTTGGCTCTCAGCCTGACGTCCGCATGTAGAATTAATATTATGCTTTGACTCTCGACTTTAAAGCTACAGTCTCAAATAATGTTGAAAATTGCAATTTTTCGGTGCGGCGTATTTTGCAATTTGCCATTGTGCCTCACAAATGCGCACATATGGATGTGTATGCAGCTGTAACCCAGTCAACCATCAGCTGAACGTTTATTTAAGTTGTGCTTACAACACTCTGACTACCAAGAAGTAGGCGCAGCCAGCAGTGGATTCCGAAGACATTTGTTACTTAGTTGGTTGGAAAGAAAATAATCATTTGATTATCCACCTAATCTTTCTAGGGAGTGGACGTTTTCCACTGCCTCCATCAGTGGGTATTGCATCGAATGTTATCAAAGCTAAAAGGTAATCTTGCTTCTGGGTATATAATTAGAATCACAGGGCTATTTTCTTACTACTATTCTTAAATTCTCTTTGCGAACCTTGAAAATGAGATATGGAGCCCATTGATACGGCTAAAATAGTGTAAGCTTCACTTCGGCCTATTCGGTTTAAGAGTTCGCTGAAGTGTAATTGCCGGGTCTGTTCAACAGAGGTATGGCCGTGAGTAGGTGACGGTCTTTAAGCAAACGGCTCGTGTTAAAAATGTATACTGAGTAGCTACCAGCTTTCATAGCCACGTAAAATAAAAAAAGATAGTCCAACAAAAATTCAACTAAAGCGACCTTACTTAATTTCTGGCGATAATCTCTTTGCTATATTTCAATAATAGCCCAGTTTGTTCAAGCAATATTTCCCGCCAGTGGCAATATGCTTCTCGCCTCCCTTACTTTGAATCTTTTAAATCCAATAGGCATCCTTATTAAAACGTAAGTCCATTTGTCAACTTCAATAGTAATCACCATCTTAGCTTTGTGATTGCAATAAAATCAGCCAATTGTCCGAAAACGAAGGAACGTCCTTATGGTTTGTGAAATCCCCTTCTTGTTCGAAGTAAGCGCGATGAAATGACTTGGATTGCTTCTTGTAAGCACACACTTGCGAAAATTTTGGGGTATTTCCTTTCTCTTCAACTTTGTAACCACAGCCAGTAGAGATGTTGCTGTAGAATCCCGATCCCATGACGCCTTCGTCGCGCACCATATTTGGCTGATTGGGATGTCTGTCCCGTTTGTCAATTTGCTCGTGCGCCTGTTTGAGTGCCTAAGCAAATGTAAACGTAGAGAAATGTAAATGAGGACATTTTCCACTTGCTACTCTGCACCGTCCACATACCCTGCTGCTCCTGTCGGGAGTCTTCCTGGACGTTCAGTCAGTCAGTTCGTTTGTTTTGCAGGACCGTCGCAACGGTGGTAACAACTTTGATTCAAATGCAACTGTAATGTTCTTTCTGTAATGGAAAAGTATTTCATTTAGGTATCCCTTTTTGTTGTTGTTTCTGCTGCTGTAGCTCAGTTGGTACTAATTTTTGGTTGCCTGCTTTTAGTTTTCATTTAGCTTTTATTTGGTGCATTTGCAACTTGGAACTTTTTCGTCCATTTTTGACACACATACTCATACACTTACTTACCATACTTGCATACATATGTAGGTAGCATTCATATGTACATGTGTAGGTGTTTTGTGCTTTAATCGCTTCATATTCCGTTAATTACAGCAAACAAGTGTGTGCCCTGTTTTCAGCGCACCTCAGCGCCTCAGTGCAGCATGCCTTCCAGGCGCACATGCCACACGTTGGCATACTTGTATATACATATCCAGCTGTATATCTACAGGCACATATGTACATGCACACATATGTATGTATGTATGTTTACTGGCATTTCCATGTGCATATTTGATTTGTTGAACTGTCCTAATTAGGCGGCCTATTTTTGTTGTTGAAAGGATGCACCCGTGCAACCTGCCACTAACTCACTCTCAGCTCAACTGCATACACTCCCTCCCCCCCTATCTACTGCCGTCCAATTTTAACTAAGTAGTAAAGACTCACGCCCAGCAATAATTTCTTTTACTTTGACACCATGTGAGAAATGGTAGCTCAAGCTGAAGTGCGAGCATAAACGAGTAAGTGTTCCAAAAATGTAAAATATATGTACGTGTGTGTGTATGTGATGTGTACATACTCTGCCTCTGAATATGCATATGAAGTGTTGCTTTGGCGCTCGGCTGCTCGGTTACTGATGATGATGGATTCTGGTGTGTGTTGAAGTGGCAGGTTTGTTTTGGGCTGTCTACTTTGTCGGCTTATTCGGCTGAGCGTTTTTAAAGTTTGTTAGTAATTAGGATTTCCTTCGTACCGGTTTGGATGTTCAGAATTGGGCCAACAAGATATTTTACCATAAATAAGTACCCGTGGGATGTTGGTTGTGGGGTCAAAACTGCTGCCCGAAATGTAGACAGATCTTTGTACGTTTTTCTTTAGTCGAAGCAGAAGTATTTGCTCGTGTGAGCTGACATTAAAGTGTCGCTGAGTTGTCTTAATTTGTCTGTAGAGTCAAATATCTGAAGACTTTAAACATTCGCACACTTTGAATTATTTAATTAGGCAAGAGGCGGTGGAGAATATATTATCAACAATTTAATTTGAATTTGTGTTTATTATACTTATAGTTAAATAGACTAGTTCTATTTGCATTGAGATGTGAATCCCGTTTCGGTTCGCTCTCGGGATGAATGTTTCTTCAAGTAATTAATTTTTGATATAATGATATTATGATGTAGCGGCCGCAATAACCCCGAGTAGATAACATTGCGTGCTGCCATTCTGAAGTCCAGTATTCGAGTCCTGGTCTGACCTCAATTCAAACTGCAGAAAATTTATTTTTCTAATTGCGATCGCCACTCGTCAGGGAGTGTCAAAACTTCCGAGTGTATATCTGACATGAAAATCAAAGCTCCTCATAAAAATCCATCGGCCATTCGGAAGCGGCTCAGAATATAGGTCCCTATTTTTGTTGGAAAAACGTTTACAAAATGCCAATGATAAATATATTGGAGCGAAAATGCCAAATACGAATGATAGATTAAAAGTAGATGCCGATAACTAAAGCACATTCTAGAGCGTGAGTATCGAATATTCTGTATATCGTAAGAGCATGAAAGAAGCTACTAAAACTGAGTACGAGCAATTGATCGGGCATAAAAGAGAGCGACCAACGCAAAGTTCGTTAGTTGCAAAGTGAACTGGTTGGTGACAACATCGATGCCAAGTGAAAATAGTAAAATCTCAAATTTGTAATGATTTATTTAGTAGTAAATAGGCATTGATTGAATTCTTTACAATTAAGAAATTGTCCAATAACCTTGGGTGACTTATGTAACAATCCAGTGTTTGAACTCGAAATCGTTAAAATATATATTCTTATAAATACGATTATTATTATTCTATCAATATTTTCCGGGAATTTTTTTTTTAATAATACCAAGGGGCGCCCGAATGGTTAAAATTTTCTATGGAATTCTTCATAAAGGCTTCCGAATGATTTTTTATACTTCATTGTGCAATAACCAGAAGCAAGTAATGTGAGGATCAAGGCAACAAAGAAGTATATAACTCGCGAGTGTCAGTCCTTTCATTCTAATGGTTGCGGCTCCAATCTGGGCTAATGCTACACTGATACCGGCATATATGAGAGCACCACCTTCGGTACATAGATTGGCGTCGCAAAGGGTATGTAGGGCATTCGTGACAGTGTCAGTGGAAGCCGCAAACCTACTGTACGGAAGATGTCCAGTAGATATAGCAGCCAGAGAGGCTTTAGAAGTTAGGCGCAATTCCACTAAACGTAAAGAAATCATTCAACAAAGTATAAATGAGTGGAAACTAGGCGTTTCGGCCTACCCTACCTCGATTTGAGACATTCTTTGTGACGTTAATATGGATCGGAAACAATCTTACTAATATCTCTAGGAAAGCAAGGAGCGGAAACTAGGACTCTCCGCACACAGTAAAAGATCATAGACTAGAGTCTTGGGCACGCCAGCTATCTAAGTAATTTATTATATAATGTTCAGAAAATATGACGCTAAAATGCAGTAACGCGTGAGATCCATAGTGCTAACAAAACCCGTGAAGTAATAGCTCTTTGATAATTCACCGAGAAGAGAGGTGGAGAGTTGTTTAGTACGTAGTTGTAACTGTGAGGTTGAAAGTCGTACATACTGTTATGTCAGTATTGCAGTATTCATGATCATTTCTTCTTCTCGGGAGTGGCAGCTGGCAACATTTTGCCGATATAAGCTACGTCCACAACTTTTGACTACATATTCCTCTGGCAGTCGGTTGGTACGGTTGGGAGGTACCAAAGGTCTCAATATGAGACCCTAAAGAAAGATGAGTCAGCCGCTCTTCGGTGATGGCTTACACCTTAGACCTACGCTAATTACAAGGCTCAAGAATTCAAACCCTCTTTTCACCGAAGCAAACAACTAGTGGAGAGTTTGTTGTGTTTATTCGAGAATTTTCTTATTTTAGAAATAGTAAAAGTTACAATATTAAAGCCCAAACGCAGTATGCATTTCTCCAATGAATTTTGTTATCCTTTTTTGTACATAAAAATTATCTAATTAACTATAAATGTATGTATTTGAGTAAAACCTATTTCGTGAGCTTTCGAAATGCACCTGTAAAATTCCACAGAAATTTCCTTTTTAAGTGGAGTCGTTTCCGTACGAAACAAATTCACTTATGAGCGTTCCATACTTCTTCTTCGAATTAATTATAATTTCAGAAACCAATATTTTACAACCCTTTGAAGTTTGTATACAAAGTGAAAGCAATAAATAGGAGTAAGAGAGGAGAAATAAAAATAAAAACAAAAAGGAAAACATTTTACAAGTCAGCAAACAACATTGGCTGCAACTCGACACTGAGATGCGTTTCCGCCAAAAAATTTAGTTGTCAAAGTCATACACAATTCGCACAGTTAAATGGCAGCAGAAACGGCTGCAGCAATGCAACAAAAGCACAGGGCCGATGATGCTGTGCCACAAAACATACATAAATCGTCGTCGACACGCTGTAATGTTCAAATAAAAAAAGCGGCGCTGCACGTTTCACGCAATTACCACATCTGTGCCGCGGCGGCGAGACCGCTGTTTGCAACTAAGGACATGCCACATGCGGCATCGCCACAGAATTGCGCATGCAAATGTTGTTCACGTTCGTGTGGCAATAAATTTCGTTGCTACGACATTTTGGCATTTTTATGTACTTTTGTGTATGTATATATATATATAGATGTATTTATATTTACATTTATTTATAAATACAAACATATTTTGCAAAGTTCATATTTTTCCTGCGACAATTTCAAACGCATTGGTGGCATTTTCATTGTATACAACACGCTCGAGTGCAACAACAACACGATTTGTATGCTCGTATCCATATTTGCCAGCAGTTGAATGTGGCAATGCGAGGTGCACTCATTGATTGCAATCTCAACCACCCATCTTGCCACCTCCGTCACTGACTAATTTAGTTTTTACATTTTTTTTGCTTTGTCACAATGACTGACTCTCCGTTTGGTAGTATTTCGAGCGCCATTACGAACATTAACAAAATGTGAATATATATTTATTGCCACATTTGCATTTACATGCATTTCCAACTAAATGATTGTCGTCGGAACTGAACTTTTCGCGGTGGCTGCTCGCGCATAATCCGAACATTTAACGGGTGATTAGTTGACTATTCAGATGGTGCTATCCTTATATACGTAAGTATGTATGTACATATATTCATCGAAATGTGTATTTGTACGCCTGGCCTGCAAAAATAATAATTGCTCATTCGTTTTTAACAAATTTTCGTGGAAATGTTTTTTTAAGACGCTGGCATCTTAGGGGACGCTGAACAAAATCTTAAAGTAATCATTTGAAATTTTTCGGTAAATCGATCTTGAAATATTTAAAATTATTTTTTATTTTATTCTATTTAATTTTGTTTTTTTTTTTATCTAATTTATTTTATTTCATTTTACTTAATTTTTTTTGTATTTTATTTTATTTCATTATTTCATTTTATTTTATTTCATTTTACTTAATTTATTTTTGTATTTTATTTTATTTCATTATTTCATTTTATTTTATTTCATTTTATTTTTTAAATTATTTAATTTAATTTTAATTTATTTTATATTACTTTAGTTTTATGTTTTTATATCCTGTATTTATTTATTTTGTTTCATTTTATTTAGATTGATTTAATATAATTTAACTTTTTTTTGATTTAATTTAATTTAATTTAATTTTTTTTCTTTCATTTTATTTTAATTTATTTCATTTTGTTTTATTTTATTTTATATTATTTTATTTTTATTATTTTATGTTATTTTACTTTATTGCATTTTATTTTATTTTATGTTTGTTTTATTTTATTCTGTTTAGTTTTTCTCTGTATTTTACTCGATTTCATTTTATTTTCTTTGATATAATGTATTTTATTTTATTTAATATTGCTTTTTATTATTATTTTACATGATTACTTTTTACTTTTCATTCATACTTTTTCATTTTATTTTCTTTTATATTACTTATTTATTTGATTTTATTTATCTTAATTTAATATAATTTATTTTAATTTCATTTAATTTTAATTCATTTATTTTATACTTTTTAATTTTAGTTAACTTTGTTAATTTATTATATATTATTTTATTTTATTTTATAACCTAAATATTATTTGTTGAAATATACTTCACATGTAAATACTTTGAAGTATAAAAATACATCAAATTCATTGATTTCGAGATAGTATGCCATGATTTTTAGAAAATAAAAAAATGTACGGATTTTAAATTTATGCTTTGTTTATAGTCTCTTTGTTTTGTTGCTTGAATAAAGTCGTCAAATGGATTTCTGCGCGTTTGTATTGGTCGGTCCGAAATCGATTCCCCTAATATTGTTATTATATTTTTATTATTTTATTTTAATTAATTCTATTTTAGATAATTTAATTAATTTTATTTTATTTTATATTATTTAGTTTAATTTATTTTATTTTATTTCACTTAATTGTTTTTTATATTATGTTATTTTACTTAAGTTTAATTTATATTTGTTTATTTTATTTTTTTTTTATTTTACATTATTTTGTCTTATTTATTTTTAATATTAAATATTTTTTTTGTTTTATTTTCTTTTATTATTTATTTTATATTATTATTTTGATTTTATTTTATTTGATATTTTTTACCTTATTTCATTGTAAGTATTTTAATTACTATAATTTTTTATATTTAATTTAATTTTATTTTATATATATTTTTATTTTTATTTTATTTCAATATGTTTAGTTTAGTTTAAGTTGCTCTTATTTTACTTTATTTATTTTTGTTATTTATTTTATTTATGAATTTTAATTCGTTTTATTGCTTATTTCAATTTATTTTCTGATATAATTGATAAATAAAGTATAAGTTAAGGATCCTAAACACTTACATTTATTTTATATCTTGGCAATGTAACATTTATAATTGCGTGGATTAGGTATTAATTGAGTGCAATACACGCTGCACAAAGCCATATTCAACTCTATAATGATAACAACAACAACAACAAAAAAACGAGTAGGTATTTATACCCACACAGAAATTTAATCCAACAAATCACTTTTTCCACAACAAACATATCCGTATAGTAAAAGCTGTTGAATTGTTGCATACAAATGATGTTGCACGCCAATGCACCTGCGCGACATGCAACAAGGGACAGCTTCCTGTAGAGCGCCATCAATTGCTAGCCCCAACAAGAGCGTGACAAATACGCAGAGGCAGCAAATATTTAATGCAGCAAATTAGCGCCTTGAGCACATTGCCGCCTACATAGAGGTATGCTATATATATTATAAATATATACATGTGTATACTATAGTGATAAGTATGCATATATGTATGCTGTAGTGATATATATATACATATATGTTATGCACAATATATTCACTTACAAATTTCTGTGGAGATATTCGACAAAATTATGCAAACACATGCACCAAAAACAATTATAAACTGCAAAGCAGCAAACAAGAGAATTAGCATTGCAATAGAGCCAGCTTGTTAGTGCCACCATCCACTGTTAATGCAACCAAATGCGTAATTCCATTTTCGGACGTGCTGTAATCCCATATATGTCCTGATATTTATATACCTATTGCATGGCATATGGCAATGATTGAGTTAGTGTAATGCTGACGTCCACCGCCTCCGCCTAAGCTCAATCAACCTGCTAAAAGCCTGGGACAATGACAATCCCTCGCCGGTCGTCGCTCTGCCGGAAGTGCGATGTATGACCACTACTGATCTAATTACTTGCAAATAAGCCGCAAACATTATCAAGCAACACCAACAGCATTTTATAGCTTTGTATGCCAGTATGTATGAAAATGATGGCCTGTCTAACTTATTGAATGACTGACTCACACTCCGTTTGACTGATGGGGTAGCAAACCGCCAACAGCGTGCAGCGTTAATTCCTCGTTAGCTGCCTTTGTACTAAGTTCACATGTGCATTCTCGTCTATATAGGTATTTGTACATATCTACATGTCCTGCAAGGTAAATGTCCTGCAGCAGCTGTAGGAACTCACTGAAATTGAGCCGTCTTACTTAGTTATTTGTGTGGTCGCCATAATGATGGTTTGATGGTTTCATTGTCGGCTGCCAGCATGAATCAGTCAATTATAGCACTCAACTCCATACATACATACATTTATAAACCCATATTACGAAGCTTGCAAATAACGTCTGACCTCCACGTCGACTGTTTGATTAATTTATGAATTTGTTTGTCAGGTACGTGACTCATGCAGCTGTTGTTGTCTTGCGACCATCGTTCGTAGAAATCTGCCAAACAACAAGCAGTTTATAGAGTTTCTCAGTAATACCACATACAGACATACATAGCTTTGAGCTAAGCTTAGTGATGTCTTGCTTTTGGTTTTGCCATCATATCGAATTTCATTACTCCTCTGCTAAGCATGCGCGTGTGTATATATGTATGTATATACATTTACTCGTATGTAAGTGCATGTATATGCACGTATGAGTATTCAATCGACTAATGCAAAACACTTCCCTTTGTGTCACCTGAACTTCAACTTTAATGTTTGGCACTATTGCCCACCTTCTGGGGTAACTACATACTACATATATTATATATACTCGTACATACATACATGTTCACGTATGTTAACCACCTGGCGTTTATCTACGTATCCTACAACATAATGAACCATTACCTTTTCTAATTGCCACCAATCAGAAGTATCCGTAATTCATATAATAAAACGAATAGTCCATTTAGAGCTCAGTGTTAGTTATTTACGTCGGATTTTCGTGTTAAGTGGCCGAGAAGGAAAGGTCATGTCTTTCTTTATGAAAAACAAAAAACCACAAGAAATGGCTAAAGTTCGCAATCTGCGACATTTCCCTTCAAAATCTGAATTTTGTATTTAGTGCTACTAATGGATATTGCGGATTCTTCTTTACTGCGGGGAGTTGAAAAAAGTGAGCTGTGGGCTACCTGTGTGGTCGACAGTCATCGGTCAAACTTCCTAGTACCGTACGAATAAACAAAAGGTTTCGCAGGGTGGTGTACTATCGCCGCAATGAGGTTTTCTAGATTAAAATTCAATATCCAATCTGCAACTCCTCAAGTCGTCTAAATATCGTGAAATCTACGGTGTAGGGAACTCACAAGGGAGGTGTCTTAAAGTTTGAAGTTCTTCTTCTCTGCATCTTCTACAGAAGCCGTTTGATAGTTTTCCCAACCACTCTGCCCAGGGGATGCCTTGTAAAAAGAACCATAATTTTAGATAACTCGTTTTTTTTTTAGCGTGATAAGTTTTCGTGCCTTTCTTTTATCACATGCTGACCACATTATCTTATCCCGTTCACATTGCAACCATTTTCCACGAAAGTTGAAGATAAGCAAAAATGGTTTGAACTCGTCTTGCATCCACACATGTTTTAGTTTCAAATAAAAAATCATTACACACTCATTTCTTCAACTTTCAAGGATTTAAAAAATAGCAACATTTTAAACAGCCTTAATTAACGCACAACAATAAAATACGAAAAATTGCATTTAGCTGTAGAATACAAAAAAAAAAAAAACGCTAAATGCAAACCACAGCCAACTTAGCATATCAGAAGTAATTTCCTGCGAAATTGTACATGCCAATTCCCATATCACGATGTTTTAGTCATGTAACCCTCGTTTTCACTACTTTCGCGGCAACAGAAACACATTCGGATCACTTTATTACTTAGCCAGCCCCAATGTAAGTATTGTATCATACACACATATGTACATATGAATTTATACGAATATATATGTATGCATTTGATGTGTGAACTACTTTTGCTTATCTGCTGACATGCAAACAAGCGAGAAATTAACCTGTTGCCCCTCATTTTTCAGCGAAACATGCAATCGGCATACCACAATACATACACATACACATATGTAAATATGCATGAAGGGAATGTGCAAAATAAAAGTGGAAAATGTAGGTAAAAAAAAGGAATTTTGTAAACATGTATACTTACATAAATACATACATATGCACTTTTATTGCAAATCCCAATGTATACAAGAACATACATACTTACTGTACAATACATTGTTATTCATGTATGTTTATATACGTGTATGTAGGTGTACACTGTAGCGAATATTTCCCGTAATTACTTGTAGTATCCACTATGACCTTTTTTGTGTCAGTTTGAGGATTTCTTGGTAGCACACTAACAACACAATATTTGCAACATTGTCATTAGAATGCAGCTCAAGAGTAGAGCAAAAAAAATAACTTTAAAAAATTTAAAAAAAATTTTATATATTTAATTAACGTCAATCTCTCTTACATTTTCAGGTAAGTTTCCTTGTTTACACATTTTATGCGAAAACTATGCAATCAACCAAGAGGTTATAGGTAAGTGTATGTAGATTTATGTAGATATATGGACAACTGGTAATCAATTGCCAATTGATAACTCAGATTTAGAATTGGTTGGTTGATTGAAAAAGGGAGGTTAAAGGCTAAGCAAAGGTCTGAAACATGCAGACAAAGATTTCATGCATTGAAAATGGTTTTGAAAGGAGCGGCGGCTTCAGTTTACTGCACCCAACAAGAGATAAGAAAGTATTTTCCAAGCCGAAATATTTACTATAAACATGGCGGCAGAGCTACTGCAATTTGCTGGCTTTCAAATGAAAGGAAAACACATCTATGTGGATAGCCAAGCGGCTATACAGGCGTTAATTTCATACAGCGTGAAGTCAGCTGTGGTCGCATTATGTAAAGAGGCGAATCAAGTATTATCCAGAAACAGAATAGTTTACATTTACTGTGTGGAAGGCCATACAAGACAAGACATTGAAGCTAATGAGAACTGGCTAGGGAGGGGTTTATTTAGAACAGGACATAATAATGAACCTTGCAGTTCCAGTCAGTCAGTCATTCGACTAGACTCTGGAACGAGCTAAGCGCTGCAGAATCGGGAAAACTATGTACAAACTATGTGAAACGTATGAAGTTTTTACTATCTGTAAAGAGGCCGAACTCCAGGCTGCTGATAAGACTATTAATATAGGTCCGAATGTGTGGAGACAGTGAAGCACGTTCGGCAGACAAAGGATATGCTTACTTAGCGCGCAGAAAGGCTAGAGAATCTTCAACCGGCAATAGCCAAGGGGTCAGAACGACTACTTCAATTTACAAAGATAAAAGCAATGTTCCACTGGAAATACAATTACGAGTATAACAGTCGCTTGTAGCGTGCCTGGCAACACTTTGGATGCATTATCGTCAGTTCAACCTAGCATATATCATAAAGAACGAACGGCTTATAGAGTATGGGCTTGCGAGATTGTCATTAAGTGAAATACACGTAGTATGACAGTTAAATCAAACATTTCCATCACTTTTCATTTGAAAGAAAAATAAAGTGCATCAATTTCTCTACGGACAACGATCTTGCCTTCTAAATGTGACTTTAATAAATGCTTCACTGCGTCACGTCGTCGAGCGATTAACGTCAACTGAACTGTAAATGTGACTGTGAGCCGGTGCATTGGCGCAGCTTGAGGCCATTTCTTTATTAGCACATGCGTTTATCCACTTAAGCCTTTCAATCCTTACGACATTTTCGCTGAATGCACTTGAAGTTGGATGCCAATATCTCTATTCTTCCCTATCTCACTCTATCTCTTCAACAGTTTCACCGATTCGCATATTCTTTCATACTTTGAACTTCCACGAACACTATATTGCAATTAGTCAGTGCACTGTGTTTGCTTTGCCTTGCCACATCCGATTCACAACACTCATCAGTCGTCCTGCAAAGGATCGTCAGCTGAATTAAGTTGAAATTAGTAGCCCAATCTAAAGCAGAAGCTTACAGTAGTTAGTTGCGATGAATAGCTGACAGCTGGTGGCCTTTCTGCTTCACTTCACGCAAAGAAGGGAGAGCGAGAGGGGGAATGCTTGTATGAGTAGTGGCAACTCGTGCAAATGCAATTAAGAAACCAATTTCAACAAGGAAATTCACAAATTCTCACACACAAGATAATTAACTATTTTCAAAGGCGCAATGACACCAACTCATACATATCTCTTTGCTCTACTGCATTTATGTATGTATGTATGTTTGTGTCGTGTAAATGTGTGCCTAATTTTAGGCGATATCCATCAACGGCTGTAAGTAAGTGAAAAGCCACTATCAAAGGCTGCGTTTGAGGTAAAAAGGTATGTGACTTCTTGATAAAAAAAAGAAAAGTGGAAGATAAAAAACTACACAAAAGACATACATACAGACAAGTCAGCGAAATGAGCTTTGCGCGACTTAGGGATGTAACTATTTGAAGTGCTTCAACCAAAGCGAAAATTACACAAAGGACTCACTTATACACCAGTAGGTTCCGAAAGAAAGAAATCGAACAATAGGCATACAAGCACCCACGCCACACTATGATGATATGTATATACTCGTACATACATACATGTGAGCCATTCAAACAACGCTGATGCAAGCGATTGCGAAGTGAAGGAGCCCCCCAACAACCAGTCTCTACTCCTGCGACGCACAGAAAACGCGCCAATGTGTCAAATCATATGAGTTTTCGTTGACAATGTGTAAATGTGTGTGTGTGTGCATCAGCGGTTGAGAAATAGCGCACAGTCATTGCCCAAGCACCACAATATGTCACTACTTTGGTGGCAATGTAGCTTTGAGGTCGAAACTTTCACCACGACGAGTGTGCTCCGGCACGGCGACGGCGACGGCGACGACGATGACGACGACGAGGACGACGAAAACGTGAACGATATCGACGCTGAGCTTGACGACACGGTTGTCGGCCAGTGTGATGGAGTACTTCTAATTGGAAAAGCATGAAAACGCAGGAAAATTGCAATTGAATTTGTTGAGTGGCGTGCAATGCAATTAACCTAGTCGCATTCATACGAAACTGCACACCCGCGTCCATATATAGTCACATGAACGGATGCATATGTGCACAATTGGCAACATCAACTGTCGCGAAGCTTTTCATGCAATCTCAACCTGGCACGTCTGCTGCCCTCTGACTGTTGTAGTTAGTTGCGCGCGCTCAACACTGCGTGGGTGGAATGCTGCACATGCAGCATGTAGCATGTAGCATGTAGCATTTGGCGAGTTCGAAGTGACAAACACGAAAACCAGCCAACTGCAAAAATGTGCGTATGAAAAAAGGCAGCTAAAATAGCTGTCTGGATTTGGAGAGACGACTGGGTACGTCGGTGCGTGGGTGCACCGGTAGTTAACTCTATGCGACTTACTGATGGGCTGACTAGCAGGTTTTGACTGGCAACTGCCTGCATGGCCAACATATGCGTTCGTCTGGTTGGCTGAATTGGCAGGCAATATGTAACAGACTGAGCCGAAAAAGAAAAGAAAATGTTTTGTGGTTTGGTGCCTGCGAGTTCAAAAAACTCGATTAGGGGTGTGTGAGGTACTGCGATGATTTGATAGCTTTTTGCTTAAATATAATCTGGATATACCAAAAAGCTTTAAATAGAAAAGGAGAGAACGTCAAAATCTGAAGATGAGATAAGTCCATGGTGCTTTTGAGTGGAATGTACTTTTTTTATTTTTAGAATTATAACTTAGATGAAGAACAGCTAAAAAAAACACTATCCCGCAAGATTTTGATAAGTGCTGGAACTAAAAAAGTACCGCCCAGAGATCTCCTCTCTCAGCTGAAGCGATTTTCCTTCAGTTTATGGCATGCGTTTTGAAGGATTCCTAGCAACTGGAGGGACCTACAGTTTATTCCAGGCCGAAGGAATTCCATGAGGAGCTTTTTATTTAATGCCAGAAATACTCTCGGAGAGGTTGACATTTCCTGCCGAGGGGCGTCCGCAATTAGAAAAATTATTTTTCCATAATTTTGGATGTAGATCGAAGTAGGATTCGAAATTATCTTCAAAAAGTGTAATACTGCAACTCCTCAGGTATTTGCTTAAAGCACATATGGTAGTATATTGGGAAACCTACATTTTTGTGCCCCCTTCGAACGCCTTGACATATTGAGATATTCTTCCGATAGGCCGCAATATGAAGAAATGTTTCAATTATTAGTCCAATTAGAACTCGAACTCTTGAATTCGCAGCTTATAGCACATACTGCCATTCACTCTGTGTTCTCTGTGAGATGAAGTCGATGGCTTATGACAAAACTGCTCGCTCTTGCTTGATCTACAAATGTCTTCGTCTGCTATTGCCTCTACCCTAGAAAGCATTACAGGAGGTTGGACTCGGCAGAGGTATATGCCATTAGGCGACTTACTGTTTACTCAGTTGGGTGTTTGGTACTTATTTTTTTTTGTTGTCGCATTTTCATTGGACTCCAACAATCATAAGCCGGAAGCAGATGCAATTACCTCGACTACATAAAGAAACGTAGATGAAAAATTTATGCAAAATTGTGGATTTTAATTTGCACAGACATACATAGATTTCAACAAATATATGCAACCTTAATGAGCATCAAAATTCCTAAGAGTATGCAATGTTTATAAGCTAGTCGGTTCGTTGGTTGGTTAAGCGACCTTTTATTTGTAAGGTTTTAAATTCGACAGCAAAATTGCATAGTTTCACACGTCCCAGCGCAACTCCATAGCCTTTACTTACACCATCCGTTGACTGCCCGATTTGTACCAGCCGTTCAGTCCGGGAGCTCAGTGTGCATTTGCCAGTCAGTTCGTCACGTGTTTGAAGCTTAATTAAAACCAACGGCAACATCCCCACATATGTATGTATGTATGTATGTACACATCAGTGCAGTTAGTGAGGTCTGATCGTGTGGGACATGTGTGGCATATACACGTACATATGTAGCTTATGGATGTGGCGAACAAGCAACGATACCTTCACTACTCCTCACCTCATTTCACCTCACGTGGCTGGCTCGCGCTTACACTCTGTCATCATTTACAATCAGTGTTGACTGCTGACAACTTTATTTCTGTGTTCTGGCCGCCCTTTCTTTGCGTCAACAGCTCAGCACCTGCGCGGCAATGTTTGCTTTCTTTTTCCCGTTTTTTTTAAATTCTCAGTCACACACATACTCACACACATTTTGCTGCTATTTTACCGCTACATCTTTGACTTCTATCTACCAAAGTTAGTAGTCTCCCACACTGTTGCTGCCGCTGTTGTTGTTGTTGTTGTGGTCGCTACTGTTGCTGCGGCATTTGTTGCAAAGGGCACAATGATGTCGGGTCCCGCGTGTAAATTCTTTTCAGTTTGTTTGCGGACTGTTTTGTTGCACCGAAAATATGCACCAGGTCGTACGTGGAACACGAAATAGCTACTTCATTCTGTTTTGATTTTCACGGTTTTTTTTTTTCATTTCCTTTTGCTTAGTCGTTGTTGTTGTTGTGCGAAAAAAGCGCACTCACATTTTACAATTTAGTTGCACGCCCACTCATTCGTTTAATTAACAGCAAGCGCAGTCAGCAGCGGTATGTGGCAGGATGACTTAGTTGGCGTTGGTTTGTCGACTGCACGTCCGCCCACCTTCCGGCTGCTGCTGCTGCTGCTGCTGATATTTCTTTCGTTGCTGGTCGTTTGTTGTTCATTTAATGCCATATGTGGCTTACTCCAATCATGCCACACCGTCGCTCTCCCCCTTCAGTTGCGGCAGCAGCACTGACTTTATGACTCTTTCTGGAGCATTTAGATTTGTATGTATGCGTGAGTGTGTGTGTGTGTGTGTGCATATGCTGACTCCTGGGCGCAACTTCGTTTCTGCTTCTTTTCACATACTTTAATTCTTTCACATGATGCTGCTACTGCTGGTGCTGTTGCATTTGCTGCCTTTGGAGTTTTTGCCGCATTTTTCCTCTTCACCCATTTTTTTCCACGCCAGTTGAGGTACTAACTGTATATCGTTAGATCTTAATTATGAATTATAGTTTTCGGAGTGCATGTAAATGAGATAATTATACGCAACTTGCTGCTAGCCCTGCATGTGTGAGTGAGTGTTTTTGGGTCCTCGGGGAAGGCAATACGCGTATGAAGTCTATGAAATTCCTTTATTATGTGCATGTGAATTTTTACTTCTCTAAAGAATATGTTTACCATTTTTCCTGCTTCTTACTCTCCTTACAAAAAAAAGTTCGCACAAAAGCGTCGTTGAATAAAATTGCGGAAATGAAGTGTAAATAAATTCCAATTACGGTTGCGTGTAGTGAAGTCAAAACTCTCGACCTCTCTCTCTTACTCTCAAATAAGCAGTTCATGCAATTCATTGAAATCTTTTGGCCTTTATTTTATTTCGCTTTGTTTGTTAATTTAAAATTAGTGTAATGTTAAATTTTAAATTATACCAACTTCACATATTTGGCACAAGAAATGTAAATATTTTTGTTAGAAAAGAGCCTTCATTACGCCGCATCTCAAAATACTGCAAATGTTGAAATATTCCAAAACTAAATTTATATACCTAAGTTTATCATCATATTCGCAGCTTTTGCTTTGGATTCGGAAAGTGAAAGGATGGACCTCTAAAATTGTTTTTTCGGCACCATGGATCAAATACCTAAATATCCAGTAGTAAATTTCATCAACCGATTTAAATCAACTGGAATCTAAAAAAAATTAGTCTGACTGAAATACTGAAGCTGACCAGACGAATGAAACTGAGGTTTAAATTTTAAGGTTTGCATTGGCCTTTAAGCAAGAAATCTGGCCTCAGCCTTGAAAATCAAGTCAATCTTTATAATGCGACTATAAAACCGATATGGATGTATGGTATCCAGTTGAGGGGCTCAGCTTTCGCGACGAATCTATAAAATATATATAATTCAAAGATTCCAGTCGAAAACACCATGGTACATCTCCTTCTTCTTTATTAACTTTGGCACCGTTCACGCGATCATAGTCGAATCAATATTAGCGCGCCAATCTTTTCTTCTTTTCGCGTGTTTGGCGTCAGTTGGAAATACCAAGTGAAGCCAGGTCACTTTCCGCCCGATCCTTCCAATGGAGTGCAGATCTTCCTCTATCTCTGCTTCCATCAGCAGGTACTACATCGAATGCTTTCAAAGCTGGAGTGCTTTCTTCCATTCGGACAGCATGTTCTAGCCAGCGTAGCTCATGTCTCTTTGTACGCTGAACAATGTCAATATCATCGTATAGCTCGTACAGCTCATCGTACCGTCGTCGGCGGTACTCGCAGTTGCCAATACGCAAAGGACCATAAATCGTTCGCAAAACTTTTCTCTCGAAGACTTCTAGAGCCGACTCATGAGATGTTGATATCGTCCACGTCTCTGCGCAATATAGTAGGACCTTGAATTTATGACAACAGAGATAAGAGTGCCGAGTTGCGAATGCTATGACTGTTTGTTTGAAGACAGGAGATATTTCGTCTTGCCCTCGTTCATTAACAGATCCATTCGCTTCGCTTCTTTATCAAGTTTGGTTGTTCAATATCATCGGCGTACGACAGCAGCTTACACTCTTATAGAAGAGTGTGCCTTCCCTATTCAGCTGTACAGCTAGTTTTATTTTCTCTAGCAATAAGTTAAAAAAGTCACCCGATAAGGAATCACCCTGTCTGAAACCTCGTTTTATATCGAACGGCTCGGAGAGGTCCTTCCCGATCCTGACGGAGCTGCTTAAGGTCAGTTTACATAACCGTATAAGTTTTGCGGGGATACCAAATTCAGACATAGCGGCGTAAAGGCAGCTCTTAACTTGCATTGCCCTGCATTATCAATAGTTGTAAGTAGGTCGCTAACTCCACACCTCCATCATCTAGGCGACCGGTCACTGGAATGAAATGGCTAATAAATGGACAATATCAGGAGAGAAATAATAGTACTACACACACCTAGAAGTAAACCCTAATTTTTGATAAAACGGCCCATAGCAGAGGGATATCCGCTCCTCTTTATGAGATATTGAATTAGTTTTAGACGAAATATAAAAGCACAAGAACAAGTGGGTTACTAAAGAGGTTTCTCGTACTACCAGAGTATTTTTTCCAGAAAAAGGAGAACTTTTTCCATATACTGTAGCAAAACATAACGATAAAACTAAATCGTAAAACTTTCTCTAATACCAGATCTATCAGTAGAGCGATGCTATCTTGTATAGTGGGCGAAGCATACGAAAAATTTGAAAGATTAACTTGAACTTTCTGATCTCTGTGGGAGATGGCCAAACAGAACAGACTGTCTCTCGAGTGGGATTGGAGGGAAATTGTAAATTGGATTTACGAGTACTTGCTAGGCAAGGTACAACCAAGCATATTGTTCTCGATTAAAAACACATTTGTATGCCTTTTGCCACTTGCAGACTGCTTCTCAAGGAATTTACCTAAGAACAAGCTGAATCAATGCTGAATGATACTACAACCTGCCGAAAATCCCGACACATCTGGCCATAATGATATAAGTAGAGATCAAGGGATATGTATTCCATAAAAAGAGCGAGCATGTCCAAAGTAATAGGAGTTCTGATAGGCCACAGTCTGATAGGAAGACACGCGGTGAAACTAAAAGCTGCTGCAGAAGCTGCAATGATGATATGGAACTGTACTGCTCTATGCAGGGCTATGTCTCGGAGTTTCGGGACCCTACTGTTGGATGATCTATCGAAGATAGCTGACGTCAAAGTCATGGAGATTCGTCACGAGGTTCATTAGATAATCAAAATAGCTGGATTACGAAACCTGATGGTTAGTTTTTTGTGGCCTAAGTGTAATCGATACGATAGATCGGTAGCGATTACAATCCAACCTAACCTTGATTAAACTTTAATTTTAGCCCTTTTTTATGTATATTTCTTCTATAAGAAAAGCATACCCTGTTTCTAAATGTTTATAGCTCCATCAGAAGTAATCACAATCGTCCTCTACGCAAATCTGAATCTAATGTACCGAACCGAAGAACAAAGTATGGGTCGTAAAAATATAAATGTACTTGCTTTGTAAATATGTATGTATATACACGTATGTGTAGGCATATAAAATGTTACGATTACGCCGAATCAATTCCAGACAGGTGTACCACTGGGCCGAAATCAACAGCAACCCAATAGTCGATCGTAAAATTGACTACCTACCTAAAGATGGAGTCACACACGGCACTGCAAGGCGGATAGGCAGTAAAAACTTGGATGGAAATTTTAATGTGGCAAATTAATTGGATAGCTTGTTGCGCACTTATGAGTTGTGTGTAAATGTATTTGCACGTATGTATGAATGCAGCAACCGACACGTACGCGGTATTTACAACATTTGCAAATATTTTAGGAACAATAAAAACTCATTTCGGCATTTGGCAGCAATAAAGTTATGCCATGCCGCTTTGACTGAGCGCGAAACCTGGTAGATGGGGGCGGCTTTTGAGATTGAATAGCATCAAATTCCTAATCATGTGTGTGTGTGTGTGTGCCATCGATATGGTAAATTTGCAATTAATACTAACATTTTATTGGCATATTTTATGAGATGGTACTAAAATTGTTTAACAACCCTCAAGTGCGTGGGGCGGACAATAAGTAAGCTATTCGGAAAACCACAAATGAACTGGATGTGGCTGGAGCTGCGGAGGCACACGTGTATAAATCATAAAAACGGCATTAAGTGGCGGATACCGAAATGCAGGAATGTGATTTGATAACATTTATACAAAAATCCCAAAAAATATTAAAGGCAGGCGATACTGGAAGTTGCTTTAAATATGGTGAGGTTGCACAGTGAACATTACATTCCACGTGATATTTTTTTTATAATTATGCTGATGTTATGCAATGTTATTTTATGTAATCAAAATTCCTTTAGTCAAGGCATACGTTGCATCCTTTGCAACATAGCAGACATATAACTTACATATGCATGTGGATGCATTAAAATTTCTCTAAAAAAAGCATAACTATTTGAAAGTTCTTATTATCATTTAATAACAAATGCAAAGAAAAAAACTAAAAGCAACCTTTCAGCCGTGACCAGCTGAAATAGGAATTGGAGAGCGGCTGGAGTGGCGTCTGTAATGCCGCCACTGAAGCGTTAAAAATGACTGCGCCGTCACACGCATAATCCATTTTATTACCACCAAATATATGCACATATTTGAATATTTGCTAGAGTGCTCTTCCAAAAAAAATAATAATAAAAAAAACTAGAATGTAAAAAATATTTTATGTTTTGGGGAAAAAAGCTACTTGTTATAAGTATATGTATGTATGGTATGTGTATAAATGTCAGTACGCCCATTTCTCATTTCTCACTCCCCCACAAATGCTCAACATACTCACATACATACCAACATATTTGTCAGTGCAAGTTCAATGCCAAAAATTCGCGCCAAACCAAAAAGAAAACCCCACAATAGCGAAGAGCCTGACTTTGTGTTGGATCCTGCTCTTCTTCGTACATTTTTTTTTCACCAGACTCATGTGCGCATGGATATTTTGGTTTAAGTTTTTATGTGAACACATAATTTTACATATAGGTTATGTCTGTATGTAGAAATGTATGTGTTTCATGTGTGGAGTATGCCCAAAAAAATGACATCGAAATGTGCCGTCACCAACCAGAATACCATAAAGCCAGCTAACCGATGCGCATTGCAGGCATTTTTTGCTGCTGGCAGATACAGCGTGGCAGGAGAGAAAGGAAATAGTGGCTTATAATCAGTAGATAGCAAAAAAGGTTGTTGTGGTGAGCTCGTATTGTATACACATATGAATATATGAGCAGAATAAAACCATTCAGTTGTGAGGCATACATATACCATACATATAATATATATGCTTATAGGTATAGGCATATGTAGCCGTATCCATGAGTAACCCTATAGGACGTATTTAGTGCTTTTATTCCTTTTCCGTCTAAACGACCGACATTCTATATTGAAATCCATCACAAACATACCAGAGAAATACCAGTTCTTTCTTATCACTTAATAAATATAGGCAAATTACTTTCTGATGTTCTTATTATCTCTGTTAATGCTGGACAGCCATTTATAGACTTGTATCATACACACCAGTGAATTTCGCGATACTTTCTGAATAAATCTGCGAAATATTTACCACCAGCGGTCTCGGACTCACGTTTTTAGAACTTTCTTGTCTTTTGTTCAATTTAGGTATTATAATTTTTATTACTTGCGAATGGAATCATAACAAAATAATGTTCAACTGTAGGCAGCGTTTTGATGGTGGATGGTCAACTATGGTATGTTTTTTAGCTGAGAACCACTTACCACACAAATTCCATTCTTTCGGCCAATGAAAAGACGAGAAAACTTTTTAAAATTTAATATTAGTATATGCTTGAGGGCTGATTTATAATTAATCAACCTCTTTTTGTAGCAGATTTAGTTCACCTGAACTTACTAATGCAACTAAGATTGAAAAAACAACTTGATTTTTAATATTTTTCAGAATAAAAAAGGATCCCAAGATAAAGAAAACCTAAAAATTTTGCATTTATAATGTGCTTGTAATTAGAATCAGCAAAGCGAACTAAAGGAATAGGAATGGAACCGCAAGCCGGGATTCTTCTCATCCTAAAATGTGGTCTTTCCAGTGCCCGATGAAACGTAGTTTTGTTTCACACCCCTTTTCGATTTCTATTACATACATATTTATTAAAAAAAATGTATTTATTTTTAATGAGTAAATATAATATAATATTAAATATATGTATTTGTACATTAAGTATTTTTTTAATATAGTAATTGTGTATATTGAATATTTGTTTTACCTAAAGAAAACTCCATAGCATGCATTTGGCAAACGAATCAACATTTGAATCATTTTGCGTTTTAAAAATGTTATACATACATATATAATTGGCGTTTTCTAACCGCTGAAGCGATTTTCGGCCGAGCTCCTCCTCCAATTTGTTGTTTTGCGTCTTGATGTTTTCCAACAAATGGAGGGACCTAGAATTTAATTTTTTGATAAAAAAGTGTAATGCCAGATATATTAATAAGAATTATTTCAACCAACATTAATGTCTATGGTTCGTCTCATAGCCAATGCCTACGTTGAAGTTTCTCAATTCTATCCTATTCAATTACTTATTTTTTCAAATAACACAGACGCTCAATATTATGTTTGCAAATACCTATAATACTCTTAGCGGAGTAGCACTTTTTTTTAATTTTTTCTCAATCAACTAGGATTCGAAAATATTTCGGAAAGTTTTTGTTAAAGAAAAATTTATTTTGTTTAATGAATAAAACAAATAACACTGCGCAAAAATTTTATCATTTTGTTTTGCAGTGTTAAAAAAAAACAACATGCCACGGAAATTTGGAAATTTAGTTAATAATTTTTTTACGTTCGTGGCGAAATAACTTGCTTGACTTCGTCTAAAACAAAACTAACCCGAATACTCTAAGTGATTGCTATACTCTTAGGGATGGAATTAGGGTATACAACATACTGTTGCTTTTTATGTATGTGGGATAGCAGGGATAGAAAATCACATTATATTGAAACAAATTTTAGCCCTAGTGAGAAAAAAAGTAATTGCCGAGCCACTTATATATCCAAAAAGTGGTCTCCTTCCAAAATTACATACCGAGAAGGCCAAGCTTTTAAATACTTAAGAGACAAATTTCTTAAATTGAGTGATCCAAAGATCAAGGAAGGCAATACGTCAACTTGTAAGAAACATTGCATTCGATACGATTGAGACGCTCTCAAGAGAATTATACAAAAGAGATGATAGCTACCCTCAATTGATTACCGAACTTCTACAAAAATACTCTCAACTCGGTAGCAATATGTCCCTAAAAATCAAATATCATTAGTGAAAGTGTAATCTCACCTTGTTTTATTAGAATAAACTTAGAGCTAATAAGTTCTTTTCTTTGCCATATTCGTATTTCTTAACCCAAATTAGTTAGAATTGATTCGGAAAGTAAAGGAAACATCCAACTTTTTTTTTGTTGCGCAGTGTAATTAATTGATAATTTTCAATGAATTTTAGCCAGCATTTTTTTTTTGAATTTTTTAAACAACTCTTATTGAAGCAAAAATGACAACAAATAAATATTTCAGACAAAAAAAAAACAAAATATAAAATTATGTATAGTATTTAGCTTAGTCTAAAATAAAATTAAGTCATCTTGAAGATTTGTGCTGCGAAATCGTTACATTTCAATGGCCCAGTCACACCTACATTGAACAGTCATCAGGTTTAACCCATATCTGATCAAATTCCGTAAATTTGTTTCCACGCTTTAATTGTCAAAAACGAACGCTCTGTAATAATAAGAAGCAATGTTTGCAAAAAAAAAATTTAATGAACAGTAAATATTTGGAAAAGTTGCAGTTGTTAGGTGACTAGCAATCTCTAACTGTTGCTATTTATTTTCACATATAGAAAATTGTATGGCAAAATTGACTTTTCCTGATTTGCTCACGGGCATTTTTGAGATGGTGATTTCATGATGAACAAAATTTTGTTGTAATTGTATGAAGATTTCATTAACAAAGGCACTGTAATGGATCCAACCCACCATAGGAGTGAGATTACTATTTAGTACCCGATAAAAATTGCGCGTTCTTCAAGTAGAGCAGATAAGATTTTAAACAAATAAAAGCAAGCTAAACTTAAGTATATGCTATTCTTTTTACTCTACAAACATTTAATAGGTTTTACCATTTAAATCAAAAAATATTTATTAAAGAAATAATGACTTGCAACTAACCAATTTTAAATTTTATATTTCCTGTCGGGTCATTTCGGACATAATAGCACTTTTTCATGAAATATTATATTTTTTCCATCGAATATCCAGCTATTTAAGGAATTATTCTGGGTGTTTCAGGAATATTTTTTCCGCTCTTCTATCCCCTGCATTTGGTTGCTAATAACCGTTAAAGGAGATTATTGTAAGCTTTTTATTTCATTATTTAACTATTCATAGCAATTTTTTCTCACGCCAACACATTAGCTCGCTCACTCATTGGTTCAATAAGGCAATAAGGCGATAAAAAAATACGAAAGAACAGAAATAAAATCGTGGAAATAATGATTGACAACTGCTCAATAATGCGGAACACTTTTATTGCACTTTAATTATAAATATCTGTTAGTGATAGCCAACTGCATTAAGCTGCAGCTGCAGTTCTCTTTTTGAATGCAATGACCTTAATCGCAAAATGGCTGTATAATTCATAAATATGTTATGATTGTATGCATATCGGTATGTTTGGTTGCTTATATACAAAGCGATGTGTCACAAATGATTTGCTGGCAATTCATCATAAGCGTTTCTGCTATTACCACAACTTTAATATGGATTTCATTTGCCGTTGCCACTAATTGCACCACTTGGCTTATTGCCTGTATTATGGCCATACACACTTACATAATGCATGCACGTATACTCGTATATCATATATAAATGCTTGGTATTACTAGTGATATTGCATTTATCCAATATCATTGCATTGGCATTGTAGGGCTTAAAGAGTCCTTCAAATGGCAGCCAGTAAATCGATAAAAGTTGAATGCCTTCAAACGCATGCACGCACGCATACATACAGAGCGACGCATATTAAAATGCATATTCACATATGTATGCATGTGTGTATAGCTGTAAATAAGGTTGCAAGTATGCGAATTTTTCCATATTTATTTAAATACCACAAGATTTTCGTTTTCCCATATCTGTATGTACATATGTACATATGTACTTTGGTACATACATTTGTACGTGAAGTAATAAAAGTGCAATTTAATATCTCCATCTCCATATGCTATAACTCCAGCCAATGCAGCATATGCAGTATGTACTTACTACCGCCAAAACATTCCCTTGCATTTGTCTGTCATCATGTAGTCCGTGGTACCGCTCAGTTTTGCATGCCATTACAGCCACCAGCCATGGGGGTTCATCCGGTCATCTGACAGTCGCCAATGTTTGTGGCTGCCTATCGACTTCACTCGGTCGCTTATCAATTCCCTTAAATACGTACATATTTACATTTGTATCACCATTCACTCTTTGCATCACAATAAACCTTCAAAGAAATATTTCATCTTTGAGAAAATCATAATGCGCGAGCTGATTTCCAAAAGTAAGCCCCAAATTGCTCTCATGCGCTTCAGATTATTGGAAAGAATGGAGTTTTATGTATAAGAGGTATTATTTTGAAAAAGAGGAAGAAAATGAAATTTTTTTGAGATAAATGATCGGATGTTTCTTTCAATGTAAAGAGGAAGTTAGGACCGTATCCTTTTTAGGAAATTTTCCATCGGCTGCTGTAAGTTCTCAATAGCTTCGCGAATTCCATTTTTGAGGTCTTGAATCGAGGTTGGCCTGTTGGCGCAGACCTTACCTTTTACGTGGCCCCAAAGAAAAAAGAAGCAAGGTGTTAAATTACATGATCTCATTGACCGTTTGGGTTCATATCTTCGAGAGATAACACGATCTGAAGACTTTTCCCTTAAAAGATCGATGGTTTCGTTGTTTGTGTGGTATGTAGCGCCGTTGTTGAACGTAAACGTTGTCCAGATCAAAACCATCCAATTCCAGCCATAAAAAAGCATTAATCATATCTTAATAGCGCCATCCATTCACCGTAACTGTTGCTTCAGCATCACTTTCAAAAGAGTAAGGTCCAATGACCACTCTGGACCATAAGCCGCACCAAACAGTTACTCTTTGGAGAGGCTTTACGACATTAAATCTTGGGTGTTCCGAGCCCCAGATGTGACAGTTTTGCTTATTGACATATCCACCGAGGTGGAAATGTGCCTCATCAGTCAAGATGATTTTTCAATGAATTCCGGATAATTTTCATGCATTTCAAGGACCCAATCAGCAAAGAGACAACGTTGTTAATGAGTTCTTGTGTTATCTTATCTTTATAAGCGTTAAGAGCCAAGTCTTTAAGCAAAATACGGCGTAATGACGTTTGTAGAATACCCAATTCCAAAGAACGATGAGGAATGGACAAAGCAGGGATTTCTTCAACACTTTGGACTGCAGCAGCAATATTTTCAGTCGTTCTTGAGCGACATGCATTTTTTTTAGTTTTGCGAACACACTGATCTGCCAGGTTTTCACCACTCTTCTATCGATTCAAGACACATTACTTTTACAGTTCATTCAGAGAAACCAACCTCTCGTCTCGCATTCGAGGTGAACTCTTTGTGTTTATTGGGATCAAAGTATAATTATGCATATATTTGTTTTGCAATACCTCCACAGCGGTCGACATGCACCTTCAGCAACAAATTCTGCCTACAACTTCAATCGCCACAACTCGTTTCACATTTTACACAATATTGTGGCCGTCAAGGCATTTATCCCTGATACTACGCTTTTAACGATCCAGATTTTTCATGCTATTGCATTCATATTTTTATTGGTGATTATTGTTATTGTTGTTGTTGTGTAAGTTTTGTTGTGGTATTACTTAATGCCGCTGTAACTGTTGCAGCTGCGGTGCCTATAACGATTTAATCGCTGGAATTCATATCCTTAATGATGTGAAATATATAGCACACTTTAAAGTGGAATTTGTGAGAGTAGAAAGAAGGGGAAGAGAAACAGCAGTGCTGCTCATTCACTTTTATTATCATTAATAATAATGGTCACATGCCCGAAATTCTCAACGGTGTTAATAATCTTTTTATAAGCAAACTTTAGATTTTTGATGAGTTTTATTTTTTTATTTTTTTGTTATCAAATATTTGTTTATGTTTCGTCATAAAATCAAATTTTAAATCAATGCGTATATACCTATGCACATAAATTCATTTTTTTTTCTTATACATACATACATATATAGATATGTACATACGAGTATGTGGCGTAAAATAATTGCATAAATATAGATATATACATATCAAACTTCATCAAATGACTATGTCTGGCCAAGTCTGGAATTCTAAATGGATAGAGATTTAAAAAATATACAAAAGTTTACAAATATTAAAAAAAAAATATTATAATTTTTTATTTTAATTCTCTTGCATTTAAACATTTGCATATTATTGTATTTTTGTATCAAAATTTCATTGAAATTTATTTTTCTATAATTCTATGTCTCAATAGAAGCTCTTACTCGTTTTTATTATTTTTCACAGCTAACGAAAGCTCTGCATTTAATGCTGAAATTAACTTTCGCGCATATCCATTGGTAAGACTGCCTAAGGCTCCACTGTCAGTTGCTTAAGTTCGCGAAATCGCTACTAATTTCATGCTGATTAATGAATAAAACTCTTCGTTAAAATTTCGCATTGCTCACGCAAAGTTGGAGTAGTCCTTTACGACTTGTATTCTAGCGTAATTATGTATAAATCCTTTCTGCCTTTTCCCTAGCTCATTTGTCATTCGTTGCATAAATACGCGGGATTTTTTCCAAAAGACTGTTTCCCAGTTAGTTAAATATTTCAATACAAAACTCATTACTCTTGTTCACTGCTGTCATGAAAGCGCTTAAATTGGAGAATATTTTTTATAATGGTTTTTTGCATAAGCATTTGTACGTATAAATATTTAAATATATGCAGAAAAAGTATTTAGCGGATAGCCAGACACTTGCAAAATTATAAATATATTTTATGATATAGTCACGTATTTAAGCGCAATCGTTCGTTCACCCATTCAATTGTGGAAGCAATCATGCAATTATCCATTTAATCATTCACTTTAGTTTTTTCTCACTTGATTTCCCCGCTACACTTCCTTACGTATCTACATACATCTGTATCTCATTCTCCAACTCTACACATTCATAGTGTGGCGCTCGCGGCGATAATCAAGTTAATGAGCTGCGCCACACAACGCTTATGCACCGCGCGCACCGTAACCAGCGTCAGTAGCATTTTCACACACTGATTGGCCCATTTGGTGCTAATCCGCGTCGCCAAACTGTCGCATTAAATCAATAAAATTAATTATTTTATTTTATCGTAATTGTTTAACCAGAAAATGTCCTTTCATTAGAGCCTCGATCCATTAAAACTCAGCGCTGGGTATTTGAGTTTGTGGCATATGTTATATTTCCATGACAAATAATTGCTTTTGAAAGTGTGTGTTGAAGTGGAAGCTCGTATGTGTGATTATATGCACATATATATATTCATATTGCACATAATTTGTTATTCATAATCACGCGCATTGATAAATAATTATGGCATGTCTGCCACTTTACTCCCTCCAACGTCACTTTCAAACTTGTTGTAATAGCAGAAACACTATTACAAATGGCATGGACCACATGTTAGAGCCGCAAATTCCGCATAATTTATATTGGAAGGAATTATTTCTTCGATTGAGTTAAATAAGAACCAAAATACTTTTTTATATATTTTCCTTTCAATTCAAATAAATCTCTTATAAATATAGTTCGAAGGATTTTCTTTGTCTAAAGGAATGAAATGGTGCTAGATGAAGCTAGTCAACATAAACCGAGCGAGGGCAAGAGTAAACCGTTCTCGGCTATGCTTCTCTACTGCATTTGTAAATACCATACGTAATTTTATTTGAATCTTTTTCGATCATTATTGTATAATATAGCTTTTCGATATTTTTTTTCTATTGAAAACACGATTTTTCAGACAATGCATATACATATTCTTACGATAAGAAATTTCACCATTCCATTCCGAAGTTGCCTCTCCAAATTCCAAGCGGCAACGTCCCTGAAAGATATAAAATATGAAAGCTTCCTTATTTTCTTTTTGCTGTGAAATTTACAATTGCAAAAATAGCCAAAGTTGCCTTTTAAAGTCTCTAGCATCTGTTAAATGATGATTTTTGCACAGAAATTTCAAACGAAGTCAGAGTTTTGATTAAGCCGGACTAATATACTCAAAGTGAATATCATTTCGAGCCAAACTAAAATAAAGTAAATTAGCCATTTGCAGCACAAGAGTGTTCCCAACGTTCGGCGGTACTTACTCAAGCGACAAAGCCAACTACATAAAGTCAGTCAGATGCAAAATACACCATGAATAAGTGATATCAACTAAAAACAATTAAATAAAAACCATCATTGAAAATTATACATTATGGAATAATTACGGAGGAATATCCGTATTTCAAGTACAACCGCAACAAATTTAAAAAAAAAAAAAAGTTATACTTGGATCGATCAAGCCTCGCGACACAACAACTCCGAGACTGGAAACTGGAAAAAGTTGATTTAAATACAATAACTGTATCATCTACGTAAATTATTTCGATAATAATATAAAAGATATGAAAAAAAAGAAAAATAAAATAAAATAAAACAAAATAAAATAAAATAAAATAAAATAAAATAAAATAAAATAAATTAAAATAAAATAAAATAAAATAAAATAAAATAAAATAAAATAAAATAAAATAAAATAAAATAAATAAAATAAAATAAAATAAAATAAAATAAAATAAAATAAAATAAAATAAAATAAAATAAAATAAAATAAAATAAAATAAAATTAAATTAAATAAAACAAATAAAATAAAATAAAATTAAATAAAACAAATAAAATAAAATAAAATAAAATAAAATAAAATAAAATAAAATAAAATAAAATAAAATAAAATAAAATAAAATAAAATAAAATAAAATAAAATAAAATAAAATAAAATAAAATAAAATAAAATAAAATAAAATAAAATAAAATAAAATAAAATAAAATAAAATAAAATAAAATAAAATAAAATAAAATAAAATAAAATAAAATAAAATAAAATAAAATAAAATAAAATAAAATAAAATAAAATAAAATAAAATAAAATAAATAGAATAAAATAAAATAAAATAAATTAAAATAAAATGAAATAATATAAAATAAAATAAAACAAAACAAAATATAATAAAATAAAATAAAATAAATTAAAGTAAAATAAAATGATAAAAAAATAAAATAACCTAAATTAAAATAAAATAAAATAAAATGAAATAATATATAATAAATAAATAAAATATAGTAACACAGAATAAAATAAAATTAAATTACATTAAATAATTTAAAAAAAAATGAAATAAAATAAAATATAGTAAAATAAAACAAAATAAAATAAAATAGCATAATTTAAAAAAAAATTAATTAAATTAAATATAATAGAACTAAATGAATTGAAATTAAATGAAGTAGTGTAAAATAAAATAAAACAAAATAAACAATTTAAACTAACAAATAACAAATAAATATAAAATGCAATGAGTAAAATAAAGTCACATGAAATTAAATATGTAAAACCAAATAAAATAAAAACAAATTAAAGGAAACTAATTAAAATAAAAAAAATACATTAAACTTAAATGAAAATAAAGGAATTGAAATGAAACAGGTTGGGTTACCAATGCGGGCGAGTACAATATGTATGTATATAAAACATAATTGTATTATGTGCGCTAATTAAGCTTACGCTTTGTAACCATAGCAATAACCACTATATATCATCTGCTTTTATACATAAATATATCCAAAAACATACATACGAGTATATATTACCTGCCTAGCCTGCTTTTCAGCCTTCTTCTTCGACTCCATTTATGCATTTTTTACATTTTCAGTAGTCATTGGCGTTTAATTAGCTATTAGAGCTTATTTTTTTATAATTATTAAAGGCTTTTGAATTGATAAGTGCATGTGTTTGCGTGTAGGTATGTGTGTGTGTGTCTATACATTTCCTGTTGGCCGAATGAAATTCATTATTCATTGAACTATTGCATTCTTTCTATAATCGTTTATGTTTTAATTGATATTCTTTCCAATTTCATTGCATACTTTACTGGTCAACAGGAGATTTACATAAATATTTCATAACTAAATTACGTTAAAGCGATTATTAGTTGAATAATTCATTGTGCACCAATTGAGTGAATTCTCAAGCATATTTTCATTGTACTCTGAAAACAGGTGTCAGTGTAAAAATTATGTGATTTTTATTTTCATCGAATTACTCGTTTACAAAATCTTCTTTTCATTTAATTAAGTTTTGAAAAGTTACAAATTATGATTGTATTATGAATATTTAACTGTAGTCTGAAGAATTTTAATTAAATCTAAATATTACACTTTAAAGCAATATTTGGAAGTATATAATCCTAATACAAATTTATCACAAAGCTATTTTAATCTGGAAGTATGTAGGTCGGTCTTCATAGTTTGAATAATTAATTATTACTGAAGGATTTTTAGTACTTTTTGGCTTTGGATTGTAAGCCTGCTTAAGTGAAATGAATTTTCAATTTAATATATATATATTTTATTAAAACTTGCATTATATATATATATGTAATTGGCACTTTTTAACCGCTGAAGCGATTTTGGCCGAGCCTCCAATTTGTGGTATACTCGTACGTCTTGATGTTTTCCCAAAGAATGAAGGAACCTACAGTTTATACCAAGTCGCCTCCGAACAGCTGATGGTTTTTTATGAGGAGCTTTAATTTGAAATCGAAAATACACTTCGATGGGTTGACATTCCCTACCGAGGGGCGACCACAATTAGAAAATTTAACTTAATTTTTTTTTTATTTAAATTACTTTTCTGTAAGTTTCTGGATGTTAAAACGACACCGGGATATGAACCCGCTGCTTCCGAATGGCAGCATGCAATGCTAAACTTGCATTAGACGAATTTAAAGTGATTTTTAATTTAATTTGAGTGTATTTTATTGTAAATTCCCAAAAGCAATTTATTAAATTATAATTTTCTATAAAATAATCCAAATTCATAAAGTGTTTTCGAAATTATGTAAATTGGCATAAATCACACCCCCATGCGCCAATAAATTACATGTAAGTCCCACTAAATATTTACATACGTGTATGTATATACTCACGTCCTTGTATTTCTATTAGTATGTTTACGCATACTTACGTATATGAGCTTCTATTCATGCAATTCATTGATAACAGTTTCGCATAAAAATCTGCATTCAATCGAAATTCGTTAATAATTTTCAACTTTTCATTTGTATAGAATTTTTCGCTGAGTCCTACTCTTCACTTTATTTTACATACATACGTACATACATACACTCGTAATCTATCTTAAATTTTTCCACTTTATTTTACTGTTGATTGGCAATATTTGCATTTGCAACGCATGAGAGCTTTGCTTTTCAGCTAAAGTGCTCATGTTATTTTTTAGTTTATTTTCTCGAAATATATGTACGAGTATGTATGTGCACTTAATACATATGTGTAAATCGATTGTTGTTACTTTGCACACTCAATTGCTCAATTTGGCAATCGAAATTATTTACAAAATTCGTAAATTTTAATGAATATTCATAAAAGATTGGTGAACAAGAGTAAAATTTTAAGCGCATATTAGCAAAAACAAAAAAAAAATTCGAAAAGTTGCTTTTATTGGCGCTTAATAATGAAGCGTAGCGAAAAACGGTTGATACTAGAATGAATTGTGCAATAAAAAAGAGCTGAGTGGCAATAATATTTTAGGTTTTGTCTTTTTTCTGTTTTTTGTTTTTTTTTTTGTTAATAATAAAACATATGTTTTGCCAGAAATTCGAAATTTCTGTTGTTTTCGTTGTTCAGATTCATTAGCTTTAGTATGGGAAATTTTAATTTTTAATAAAATTTTGTGGCATTTTTATGGCGGATTAAAAAAATATACTCGCATATTCATTTTTAAATTTTTAATTTCAAATTTATTGAAAGCAAGGAAATTGCAGTGTTAGATGTTTTGCGTGGAAAAATATTAGTTTTAAATATCAAAAATTTACATTTTATGGAAATAATTTATTCGTTGGCGAAAAGATATAGATGCTAGCATTGATTTGATATTTTTTATTTCGAAAGTGTGCGAAACTTAATCCTTATATAATAGACTTTATCGGCTTACTTATACCTATGATATATAATTTTCGTTTTGTATCCAATTTCCGGCCAAGCTCCTCTTCTAATTTGTGGTTTGCGTCCTGATGTTTCTCCAAAATATGTAGGGGCCTACAGTTTATTCTGCGCTGCCTCCGTACGGATGATGGACTGTTTGAGAAGTTTTTATTTCATGTCAAATATATACACTCGGAGGACTCGGGCGAACGCGATTAGAAAAATTGATTTTCTATAATTTTGGATATTGGTTGAACTAGGACTCGAACCCTGGTCCTTAGAATAGCAGTACGCAAAAGCTAACCACTTGGCTTTCGCGGCCGTCGTGTATATGTACCATAGATGTATAAGTTATCCAATGTATTTTTGTTAATAATTCTTTCTTTTATTTTTTTATTGTTATGAAAATTTTTGAATATAAGAATGCTTCAAGTTGATGTCTTTTTTGTTACTACCCACCCAATATAGTGAAATGCATTCCTTTTTTATTGTGGACAAATTAAAATCACCAAATTTTTGATTGAAGGTGTTTTTAAATAAAAACTAAGTCCAAATTGCAAAAAAAAAAAAATATAAACAAAACTAAAAAATAATGATATAGTTGTTTCATAACCATATGAGAAGTAATAAATTTCGTTATATTACGGTGTTTCTCAAGAATAAATTGTTTCCAAGAAAATATATTTTCCTTTGAAATAGGCTTACCAGAGCAAGCAGAATTTTTCATACGTGAATTTTGCAAAATTAAAAATCATAGAGTAATTTCAACGATAATTGCAATAAATAATCTTCTCTACTGTGCATATATCTACATTTTTGTACGTATGTACATTAG
>JAWMAG010000047.1:155000-190000 GCA_037013455.1 Ceratitis rosa
AGTTCGCAATTGTCACAGTGTCTACAAGCAGAGGATTTATGCATTCACTAACTTGCCACATGTTCGCAAATGAACAATTGTGTATGTTTGTGTGTTTTGATGTGTATGTGTATGTATGTTTGAGCGGGATACGCGTAAAACTTCTTGTAAATTCTCCGCTACTTTAATTTAATTCCTCTGTAAATTCTGTTAATTTGTCAAAATGTGACATTACGTTGAGCGCCCATAAATATGCAACAATTACCTGTCAACTTTTCACAATATAAATTTTCATTGAAAAAAACACCTTTTTATCCTTCATAAGCATTAACTTACAATAATTTTTTGTTTATCGCTCGGTATAAATACTGCTGATACGAGCAAAGCTCAAATGCTTTTCGTTTAAAGTTGACGCTTAAAAAGAAAAACAACAACACGTTTTTGCTGACCTGCAATTTTTCACCAACATTTTTTATTCATAAAAAATAAATTAAAATTTAATAACGAAATTATCGGGATTTATATTATATACATGAGGATCAAGATATGTGTGCCCGTAAACACATTTACATACATATATATTATAACTATGTATATATTGCTTTGTAGTCTATGCTTATAAATAAAGACACTTGAAATAGAAATTATATATTATAAAATAATAATTGATAATTAATAATTAATTTTTTTTATATTATGTTTTTACAGTTTAAAAACTTCCTGAGTAATATGAAAAACATACGTCGAATACTTGAATAAGCATATATTTAATCATTTGTTATTTAATCTTTTTTTTTTTTAAATATAATACATGTATACTCGTATAGAGAAGATAAAATATTTTTCATGGCCTCAGCTGGGTCTTACGTTCGTCATTTCTGGAAATATCGGTACTTAGACTGAAAAATCAAAATTTTCCCAAGATCAAGAAACAATTTCACTTTTAGGGCCTTGTGGAGCGATTTTTCCAAATAGTGGATATGTTTTAGGCAAGGCTGCAACGTAGCGATAAATTTCATGTTTATCAAAAAATGTCAATCGATTCAGTTGAAACATGTGTTATCGTTAGAGTAGTTAAATATAATAAGTAATAAGTAGTTAAAATAAATTTATTTCGTTTTACCCCAAACGAAAAGCTGTCGTTAATGTTAAATCGTTCACAGATAATGTTAAATCGTTAACAAATAATGTTAAATCATTAAAAGATAATGTAATATTGTTAACAGATAATGTTGTTGTTAAAATTTAAGTACGCTGTTAATACCATAGCAGGCAGCCATTTTAAAATTATCGTTAACACCCAGTTTCTGCGGTTCAACATTAATAATTTCTTTTCGTTTCGATAACATGGCGCCGAAGGGAAACAAAATCATTTCGTTATGTTTATCCTTCATATTAACAAAACGAAATAATATCATTTCGTTTGTTGAGCATCTCTGGTTTTAGGTGGTAATGGTGGTTTCTAAGAAACTAATTAAAATATATATCGGTTAAAAATTTTCGTGTTTTTAGTTTATGAACTAATCACACTATATATATATATATATATATTCTAGACCCATGCGCTTCGCTTTTATCCACCTTCATATATTTGCTACAGGAATACTAGCTAACTCATTAAATTGTTGACTATTATTGGCTTAAAAATAATTGAGCAAAGTGCAATGTGGTTAATAAACTATTTATAAAATCGGTGGAGCAGAAACATTAATTTAAAACTGCTTAAATTTCTTCCAACTATGTGTGTCAACCTAAGGTTTCGGCTGAAGACCGAATGCTCGAGCGTTTCGTCATTTATTGTAAATACTCTGCACCCAGTCAATTCCACTTTACCTACCTTAAGGGTATATGCCCTATCAATACACCGACAGTTAAACTAAGTTTTCATTTTCTTAATGTTAGCAACAGTTTGGTCTGCCTACAGTCCACACAGCGCCACAATAATTTGGTGGTACGTCCTACGGTGGAATTCTTCCAGGATCTTAAGAGCTCCCCATGTTCATGTTAATATTTAAGATTTATACAATATTTTAAAAGTTTGCTCAATATTGTCTAATTCATGTCTTTTTCTATCTTCTTTCAGGTAAGTTTTTCGCACTTTATTGTTAAACTGTGGTTTGGAATGATTTGTAAGTATGAATGTATACGTATAGTATTAAAAATGAGTGAAGTAAATCGGTCTTTTGTAGCAACAAAATCTCAAAATATACGAAAACTTTCAAAAAATCAACAAAAACCTGCATTCACCAAATATCAATTTCAAAATTTATGCAATAAATTAAAACAAAACTATTTACAGCTCTCTTGACATTTGGCGCCTTAGCACTCATTATCTATTTAAAAAAAAAAAACACACACTTAAATCTAAACGGCAGATATTTAGTTACAAACAAAAACGTAAAGTGCGAGTTCCAACTGATGGGAACACTGATTAACAACAACAGCACTGACAAGTTATGTGACAGCGCCAGTGCATTTTTATGTGGTATTTAAAAATGCATTTCTTCGAATTGGATGCCTCAAAAAAAAAAAAAGATGTGTTTGCCTTTGTTTATTGCTTTGTGCGCGGAGCAAATGTCAACGAGTACATTCCTGTTTTTGTGAGCAATAAAAATTAGTAAATTGTTTTCCGTATTTTTATTTTTTTATTTTTTTATTTTTTATTTCTGTTTTGAGTTGCAGATGACAGTGGTTTGATATTTTGTTTAAAAAGTCATAAATACAGGAAAAAAATATCAAATTACGAGAGCAACACGCACACAACGTAATTGTCTGGGGTAGAGTTTATTAGAGGTGTTTTGGTGTAAATGAGATTGTTGGAAGTGCAGAGTTCAAAATGGTTTTGAACTCGTTTGTTAGTCAAAGCAATTTGTTAAAATTGGAAAACGAAGGAAATTTAAGGCGGCTGCAGCTGATTTTTGTACATATTTATGTTGACTTGCGGAGGTAAACCTTTCCAAATACTAACGCCAACGCTTTTTTGGGCAGCGCATAAAAATTTATTTTCGTTTCAAGTAACAGTTTGTGGTTAAATTGAAATTCTGCTTGCATTGCTAACAAGGCACTAGGCGTGTTCGTCGCACAGCTGGATACATTATAACGGTAACTTAAAGTTCTAAAATCATTATAGGTTTTGTTTTTGTATTTCGTTTTTTATTTTTATTTTTTATTTTTATTTTTTTGCTTTCGTTTTTTGTTAACAAACCCACGATATTTAAACTCGTACACATGGTTGTATTTGGTGATCATCGAAATCATCTCATTTAAGTTTGGAACATTCCGATTTTTTTTTGTTTTTTTTTTTTTTGGTATCGGCTTTATTATAGTTTTATTTTCTTTCACAGTTGTCCTACAAAACAGTATTTCTTTTGATATCGTTTAATTTTTAACAACTTTTACGTTTTTTTTTTACTTTTTTTTGGATTAACTAACAACACACCCCAAACACAGCAATTGTTTAAACAATTCATGCATTGACAGCGGCGCTAGTCATGTACCCATCCGATGCATAATAAATTTGTAACCGCAATCTCCGTCCGTCGCTCAACACACGCTCCCAGCGCCAATTCGCTTCGCACACTGCTTAAGCGGCCTTACATTGATATTATCTTCGTTTGCCTTTCTTCCGCCTTGTTTCCCAATTAAAACTGTGTTAGTTCGTATTTGTTGTGCGCCAACAAGCTCAAAAACAACCAAATGTAGCAGAATTAATGAAAAACCCACCAATCATTGTTGTTGTTTTCATTGTGTCGATTGCGGCTGCTGGCCAGTTAATTGATGATGTGCGCATGCGCAACAGTGTTTCTCACATTTATTCTTTGTTTTTCGTTTAACTTTGCTGTTCTGCCGTTGCCCATTTACTTAGTTATCTCAACCATTCAAATGGCTCGTTTTGTATTTATGTGCTTTTTAATGGTGAATTAATCACATTGAACAATACGAAATCGAACTCATACATATTTATTGTATTTAAATACAACTCAGCTGGTTATCGTGTCCAAGTCAATTTATTTACTAAAAAAAAAATTTGTATTTGTAATTTTGGTTTAGTCTTTATGTATGATTTATAAAGCTTTTAATAGTTAATTTGCATGAAAAAGTTATTTTATACCATACTTAAAAAATAATTATTTATTTTTAATGAATTACCTTTTATAAACACAAATCGAACTACACTAGTTGATTTTTAATAATCGTTCTTAAATATTTTAGAGACAAGTTTTTTTTCGGGCGAATCTGTTTTTTGAGATTTCTTCAAAAAATCAATAGTCAAGTATTTATTTATTGAATGAACAAATTCAAATGATCGCAGTAGTAGCTACAGAACTTTTCTGGAACAATTAAGAATGTGCCTTCATAACGGTCTATTTTCCAAATATTTTTTCGCATATTATTAAATTATTTTGAACATTTTTCTCATTAAAATAAAATATTTATTTTGGAACAATTACATATAAAATTGTTAGTTTTGTGAATCGGTTTTCGAACGAAACCCAGCCCATAAGGACAACAATGCAAGAAAAATTATTTTTGCACTTTTTCAGTTTATTTACACGAAAATTGAGAAAATTTCATGTAGTTTATTATGATGGACTATACAAAATAAATAAATAAATAAAATAAAAATAAAAATCTTTTATTGTGAGAAACAAATATTTATATTTCATATTTTTTTATTATCTATTATATAAAATTCTCGTTTAACAGTGTTAGACCCGATTCTCCTTCGAAACGGCTTGACCGATTTTAATGAAATTTTATGAACATATTCAATAGGTTTGAGAATAACATAACATTTATTTTTCACACCGGGAAGGGGACCTGGGACTGATCTATTCGAAAAATTTTAATTTATATTTCGGTTTACTTGAAATTTGAAACATAGGTAGCCATTTGCTTAGTTTAGCAGGAACATTAATTTTCAAGGAATAGTACCTAGGACCTATCTATTCGAAAAAATTGTCTCTATGGTTTGAATTAATATATAAAAAATTTCGGAAATGGACCAAGGGTCACCGAGCAGATATTTAATTGGCTTAGTTCATTCCATAACCCGATAGATGGCTTCATTCGTTGACTTATGCAGAAGCTTTGTTGGGAGGCACGCCCGTGCATATACGGGATCCATTTCCTTGTATTTACGTGCGTAAATTCCATGGCGTGCGCTATGACAATTGTCATTTCAATGAATTATGCAGAATAGATATACATAAATAAAATTCAACTTTATTAAGAGAATTTCGGCGACTGATTCATGCGATTCATCTTAGTTACGATTTGATTCACTTGAAATATAATTTGTTGGCAGCTTATCCTTTAGATTAACATTCAGTAACAGGTTCTTAATAATCTTATTTATGGTTCAATTTGCTTGAATTTTCTTCGTTCATAAGAGTTGTATGAACTTTTCTTATCTGAAACCGATTGGTTTAATAGAAGTAATTTTATGAGAACTGCCCATGTTAACGTGTTGACAAACCATCTTTGTTGTTTGTTCTTGCTTTCCTACTAGCATATTGCTTTCTGCTGATCGAGTTAATTCAAATAATTCACATTCAGATTTCAACTATCTATACCTATATGTTTTATTATCACTCTTAATGTAATTAAGGCGAGGCGAAGTTTGCTGAGTCTGCTAGTATATATATATATAAACTAAAACATAAATCCCCTTGACAGGAGTGGGCTGCTGGATTGACGTTGCTCTTTAGAAGACTAGTTTGTCTCTACTGCTTAGGTGGGTTTGACTTATTGCAGCCACATTATTGTTGCATTATATAAATAGACTTTGTTGTTTAGTCTAGGTCCAAACTTCAGTTGTGTTTTAACTGAATCTTTTTAGCGCCGTTTCGTTCCCATGTTAAGCACCTGTCTAACAGGATTCTGAGGTATATAATTTCGTCAGCTTGCGGAATGGGTACATTCTTGAGCTTGAAAATAGGGCATGTTTACAATTTAAATGTAAGTGTGATTTGTTCGCATTTATTTTCTTTAGCTTTAATTACTTTAAGGTGCTACTCTAACACTTTTTTGGCTGTAATGGGGCATTAATGTCGACTTATCATAGCAGAATCATCCGCATATGTTGACATAATTACTTTGTCACTCGGAGGAATATCTGCGGTGAACAGTAAGTGTGTACAATAATGAACAAAGAACACTACTTTTCGGAACAGTTGCTGTTATCAGATACTCCTCAGTTACGTACTCATTTACTTTTACTGTAAATTGCCTGTTGGAAAAGTAGGATTCAAGGGTTTTGTGGAATTTAGAAGATAGTATTTTTTTAATTTTATGAAAAAGACCATTATGCCACAGTTTGTCAAATGCTTGCGCAACATCTAGAAATCCCGATGATTTTTATTACATAACTTGTGCTGCAGAAGTGCGTCCAACAGATTCTTCTGATTCTCATGTTGTGGAAAAAATTTCGATAAATTGTCACCTTAAAAAAAAAATTGAACTTTTGAAGGTAATAAATAAATATTTTCATCATTTGGAATATGACTTTGACAGCTTGCTGTAGCGAGTCGCAGAAAGTGATAGAGGCTGGGTTAACCCTCAAGTATGAAAGGATGCCAAGAACTTTCCTTGAAGACTTTAATTTTGTGGATAAATGTCTGTAAGCTTAGCACCTTCTTTTTAAGTTTTTTTTTACAGTATGAATGATGTAGACTTTCGGCCGAGCTTCGTTTCCAGTTTGTGGTATGCAGTTTTCAAAATAAATTTTGTTTCGTTTTTACCCGAAACGAAATGCTGCCGTTAATGTTAAATCGGTAACAGATAATGTTAAACGTTTACATTGGAGAATGCTATGAATATCATAGCAGCAGGCCGACATTTTAAAATTATCGTTAACGATGAGTTTGTGCGGTTTCAACATGAAAAAATTTTATATAAGAAAATATAAGAAATTCAAAGCAAAACTAATACGCGTAATGCCGAACAAAATATTTTTTTAAGATTTCTTTCTATTTCAAAAGATGAATAGTAATAAAATATTGACTAAATTTTACTTAAATTTTATAAATATGTGTAAACTTTTACTACTAAAAAACCCTTTCCATGCTCGGAAATATTTTTTATTTAAAAGCATCAGTCTCCCTTACCACTCATACGTATAAAAAAAAGTGAAATAAAAACTACTAAAAATCACCGTCAATTGCCAATAAATATTTAAACTGCAATCTTGTTGCAGTTTTCTGAGCTTCGACTTTGATTAATAAACGACCTCAACGAAATTCGTGTGCTTTTGAAAAATTGATGAAACACTTTCAGCAAGCTGACAGCCGACAAGCAAGTTGTAAGCTGCTGGGCTGCTGACGAGAGTGAGCAGTTTAAATTTGCTATGAATTTCCAAAAAGGGAGTACTGCAATATTATGCGCGAGTGAATTTAGAAATCTGCAAAAGAGTATAAATACTTGCATTCCACCAAAATATTGTATGCACATATGTGCATATGTACGTGTATGTGAAGAAATATATAGTAATATGTATGTTCCTATATTAGGGTGCTGCTTTCGAATATTTAGTTGGCTTATTGCAATACCGTTACGCCGCATCTACCCATAAAAGCGCATATCACACAGAAATTGCATAAATAAATCATTTATAATGCCGCAAGGAAAATGCAGTGTATACATATGTGTATATGTACATATGTATACTCTTAAATTCAGTGCTGTATAAGAGCATATGTGACACACGTCCACCTACAACACAAAACATAAATGTACCAGCAGTATTTGCCACGTCAGCAAGGGCGCAAATAAGCAACTGTTTGTCTCGGGTCTCGGTGCAAAAATGAAATTAGAAGCATGTACTCGTATGTGTGTATGTATACGAGTATGTGTACGTCTACGTGGTGGCAGTTCGAAAAGCAATCAATATCTAACACTGCCGCCGTTATAGCACCAACCACATCAATGGTCCTTTTGCAACTGATACATACACGTACATACATATATACATGCACAAATATGTAAGTGTATGTGTATATACGGAGTAGCGTTACAATTGCAAATTGCTATCAATGGTGGCCATTCACCGATGTATTGTGGCCGTGACCATAAAAAGGCGACTGACTGATTGCCAATCTCGTTGTTTTTGTACATTTTCCTGTGCTGCCTCAGCCCACAGTCGTCTACTGCAGCACCTAATTCGTCACTAAATGTTTTCCGCACTTCATTTTTTCCAATTTTCCCAGACGTGCTGAGGAGTAAAACAATGAGATTTTTGTTTGTTTCGTTTCTCGTTTGCTGGTCAGTATGTTTCGAATAACCAGCAGGATTTGCTGGTGGAAACAATGGCGAAATGAGCAAGAACATTATTCCCCCAATAAACCAACGATGTGAATTTGATCAAATGAGTAAATATTTAATAATAAAATGTATATTTTCATAAATATGTGTATGAAGTGAAAATATCAATAAGGGTTCTTCAATAAGAGGTGTTATTTTGATAGTCAAAGAAAACTTACATTAATTGGGATAAATGATCGGATATTTATTTCAGTGCAAAGGGAACTTATGCCATTAATAATGGAAAACAATATCAGCCACTGCTGCGCTTACAGAACCGTATCCTTTTTATGAAATTTTCCATCACCAAATTCTAAAATGGCTGCTTTATGTCCTCAATAGCTTCACGAACTCCATTTTTGAGGTCTTGAATCTACGTTAGCGTAGACCTTATATTTCACGTGGCCCCAAAGGAAGAATTTGCAAGGTGTTAAATCACAAGATCTTGGTGGCAAATTGCAATCACCTCTTCGAGAGATAACACGATCAGGTAACTTTTGATGGTTTCGTTGCTTGTGTGGCACGTAGCGCCATCTTGTTGAAAGCAATCGTTTTTTAGATCTATACCATCCAATTCAAGCCATTAAAAACCATTAATCATCTCTCGATAGCGCAATCCATTCACCGTAACTAAAATTCGGGATCATTTTCCGTAATTTCAACGACCAATCAGCAAGGACACGACGTTGTTGATGATCAGTCGGCTTGAGTTCCTATATTAGCTGAACTTTATAAGCTTTAAGACCCAAGTCTTTATGCGAAATACGGTGTAATGACGTTTGTGGAATGCCCATTTCTAAAGAACGATGAGGAATGGACAAAGCAGGGATTTCTTCAACACTTTGGGCTGCAGCAGTAATATTTAAAGATGTTCTTGAGCCACTAACACATCACTAATTTGTCCCAACAGCTCCTTTCTTCCACCAATTCCTGTACTGCGGTCCTACAAGTTGCTTCACGACGATCCAAAAATGTTTTAGTTTAACAAAACGTCTCTGCCAGTTTTTCACCATTTTTATGGTGAATTTTAATAATTGTAAAGTGTTGTTGAAGCGTGTATCGTTCCATTTTTAATATTGGCGTAGCTTTTACTTGTCAAATGTGAAAAAATTACATGCATATTCTGCATACATATAAGAATATTCTTCTCAACTCGAGCTCCACTGTAGCACAACGGGACCAATCATTGAACAATCATTCTCCCCGATGTTTGTTGGGTTTAAGCTTGCAAATGTGTGATCATACCTCTCTCCTCCCACTCCCCACTATTTTACACGATGAACTGGGCTTGGCCAGAATGTTGCTAAGCAATTTGCGGCACATGGAGGCAACTCTGCCAAAAGTGCAGACACTTCATAGACACATTCTGACGTAGGCGACCTTCATATGCCGTTAATGCTGCCTGCTACATCAGACAATAACAACAACAACAACAACAAGCAATAGCCACTTTGCAATATCAGCGTGAAATTGCAACGCCAAATCGAATCAGTCCGCATGGGAAATTCGATTTTCAGCAACGATTACGAACAGACAATTGCCAGCCGAAGAGCAAACATAATGTACTCGCATGTGTGAGCGGTCGCTGGAAGAAGGATGAGGATGAGCTGAATGATAGTGATGATGATGCGAATAGAAGTGAACACAAGATGAAAGTGGAAAATGAGCAAAAATAAAAAATAAAAGGGTAATGTGTTTCAGCAGAGATATCAACAGCAGCCGCAGCGGCTGCAGAAAAAGGCGAGCGTGTGGGTGTAGAAAGTGACGGCTGAGTTGAAAATTGTGGCGCATTGTTGAATGCCGATTTGCGCCTCTCTCACCCTAGCACCAACTGAGCCTGGACAACCGACCGGCGAACCACAATAGTCAGTTTGGTCGTTTACTAACAATGCAATTTGCCAAGCGGAAAATCATTTTTACACGCTGGAAAAATGCCTCGCTGCTACATACACATACCCGTATGTTACATGCACTGTATCTCAAATTTGTGCGCCTGAATATTTGTAATCAGAGTTTTGCCAAAGTGTTGAGGAACACACGTACTTACTATGTATATACATACGTGTATATGATACATAAAAAGCAATATGGAGCAATAAAATTCGCTTCGAAATAAAAACATATACATATGTACTCTCACATAACATAAACAAAATCACTTTTGTGCAATTTGGCGCATTCGTATGTATGCATTGTATGTAAGTATGTGTATGCTTGCAAAAACAAAAAAGGATTATAACGAGTTTTATGGCCAGCCACCTAACATCAGCCAATTCACTAAATGAGATTTTTTCGGCTCAAAATATATTTTGTAATAGAACAACAAAAACTATTTGGACGCTCAGTATATATTTTTTAATGTCTCATTTTATGGCTGTTGTGCTGCTACAAAATTTTACACAAGACCCATGTACACACATATTTATGCACAACTCTATATTAATGTGTGGGTGTTGGGTTGCTCTTGTGTGCTGCCATTTTCGCAAAAAGCCATCAGGCATGCCTTGGCGGCGACATCAGGTGCTCTTGGCTTTGAAATGATCGAGTCTGGCGTGGACACATTATCTGCGTCGGTTCTCATCACTTTGTATGTGTATGTGTGTGTGTTGATGATTATGAAATGCAATGAAATGAGATTGCACAAACTAAACAGATGATGAACATAAAATGTATGTCCTGTCGCTTACGAAATAATACTCGCAGCAATATTTTTTTATTTTGTAATTGCATAAGTGAATTGCAGCTGCCGTTATTAGTAAGTAAGAGTAATAAGATTTTCATAGTTTATACTAAAAACACAATTTTTACAACTAACTCAGGCGAAATTGTTAAAGTAATTGATTTGATTGAATTTCAGTGAAGCTTTTAAAATGCTTGAACAAAAAGATCAGGTAAACTGTCGAAAGAGACCTGTTTATGAATTTGCTTTCTTTTGTAATATCTTCATGTAATTTTCCGTCAGTGACTATGAGATGACAATTTCCCCTCTCCTATAACTTTTGTGTGCTTTTTCTATATCTCAAGCAACGTTTATGCAACCGAATCCCTTTGACGCCATTATGAATTATGTTTTATGCAACTTCCTTACAGTTTGCCACTTTTAAAAACCTAAATCAGGTCTCTTAAAGTTAACCGTGGATGCCTTCTTTCTGGCCCAAAGAGAAGTAAAGCAATACCAGGCTCAGATAGAACTTCTCAATATTCTCAGATTAAGTTCTTGCCACAAAATGTTGCTTAACCTGAAATATTATTTTACATACAGTCTTGCTTAACAAAAAATATTGCTAAGCAAAAAATGTTGCTAAACAAAATAATGTTGCTAAACAAAAAATGCTGCTAAGCAAAAAATTTTGCCAAACGAAAAATGTTGCTAAACAAAAAATGTTGCTAAACAAAAAATGTTGCTAAACGAAAAATGTTGCAAAACTAAAAATGTTGCTAAACAAGAAATGTAAAACATAACGTGAATTGCTGCTTAACATGAACTGTTTCCTAAGATGAAATATTGCTTAGCATGAGGTATTGCTAAACATAAAATGTTTATATGTAGGTATATTTCAGAAAATCCCTTTTTATATTTTGCGACCCCTGATAGTGAACCTCATCGAGTATATACCTTTCATAAGCATTGCATATGTATGAAAATATCAGAAAGGGTAAAAAATAAATTGATTTCGCCCATTTGTTTTTGTGCATGCTTAAAATTAATAATGAAAATTTCAAAGTTTTTAAAATCTAACCGCTACCTACAATACATCGAGAGTTGAAAATCGAAGTTTCGAAAATATTTCAACTTTTTTTTTTAGTTTATTAATAATAAAAAGCAGATATCAATTACATTTCTCACTTCGGCCGTCTTAGAAAAACCATATGTGCTCTATATATATTGAACTGATGCTTGGAAAATAATCTCAAGAGTAATTTAAAAAATTTTCAAGTTGAATATCTTACAAGTGGCAAGTTAAAACAACTCTGGGCAATCATGTTTAGAATCAAAAATTTCGTAGTGACACTATCTTATAGCACTTTTGTATCATGAGTTTACCTATTAAAATATCTCTAACTGCTGTTGCACTCAAATGAAAGTTCGAGAATTTTCCAATAATGCCTTATACTCGTAGGTGATAAAGGCAAGTAGAGGATTAAAGTTTTTGGATTATTATTCGAAGTATAACTTTTAGGACTTTTTAACCAATGACCAGTTGAACTTTGCTTTTCAGGGTAAATGGAAACAAATGTGTAGGCTAAAATAAGAATTGATAATTCGAACTGACCTTAAAAAAGCATTTATGGATTTTCTTACTAGATGTGTGTACTTTCTGAAAATATTAACTAAATCCGCGTTTTTGTTTTTTTTTACTGTGTAACTTAATTCAAGTAATCATAGCAAAATGTTGAACATTTTTTATTTAATCTTAAATGACAAGTATGCTCGAATGTATGTATGTATATACCTATATCTTCGATGCTCACCCAAGCGCATAGTGTCGAGCAGACTACTGACCAGTCCTCGTCTAAAAAGCAAGCGCAAATTCCATAATGCTGGCAATTAAGCAGCGACAATGCTGAAATCCCGATACTCCAATTATCTGGCTTTTGCTGAGACATTTTTCATTTATTCTAACGGCAAGAATGTGAAATTCCAATTCGCTCAACAACTACCGCCACCACTACCAATTTTTCCTCTCTGTTTCAGTCTTCCTTGCTGCTTCTATAGTTGCTTGCTTTGCTGCTTGCAAAATGGACTAAAGGAATTTTTGGCATCGCCATTATACAGTCAATAACGGCTGATAGTAGTTGGCCAACAAGCGCCACGGGTAGGCAGCAGCCAGAATGAATGCAACAAATTCGGAAGTATAGTGAACAACAATAAAAAGCAATAAATGGCATACAGCAACGACAGCTGTTGAGTGCCACGAAAAGTCGATGAGAAGGAAAAATTAAAACAGAAAAGAGAATCAATGTAAAGTTGCTGCTATTTTTTGTTTTTTTTTTGTGTTTTTTTTTTTTTTTTTTTTTGTAAAACGACGTTTTTGTTCTTTATTTTGCTTCACTAATGATGTTGCTAACGTTTTCGAAATTAAATTGTTGCTTCGCTGTCGCGGTGAACTCGAATGCAAAATTGTTTCATGAAAGTTGCCAAGAATTTTTCATTATGCGACACAGTGGCAGTTGCTTGTGCCAAAAGCAGGCAAGTGTCAGTGGATGCCATTTCTGCCCACTGCCGATGGAGAGCCGTGATTAGGCGCAGTTAGCAAAATGAAATATTTACGCCTGGCATTTTAATGGACGGCGCAATCAATCGTCAAATAAATGCCAATGAACAGCCGGCTGATAATTATCGGAAACTAAGTACTTAATGGGCAGGCGAAATAATAACTGGAAAATTATTTTCTTTTGTTTTTTTTTTTTTATTTTAGCTTTTATGCTTTTGAACGGCAGTCTGTAATTCCCAACAAATTTACGGAAAAAAGAAACGCTATTCTTCACTTGGTTGTTTCAATAAAAATGAAAAATTGATAGATGCGCCGATTGCGAAAAAACGGTTTAATAGACGCTCATCAATACACTCATAAGGTGATGAAAAACAGGATATTATCTTAGCTCTCGTAATACACTTTTAGCCAGCTGTCCGTAGTTTTTCATTCTCGAACATATATTTGAACTTTTTTATTTGTTTTTTTTTTCTTTTTTGTTTTTTTTTTTGCATTGGACATTTGTTTCTGGACATTTGAAGAAAGCATGTAAAAGAAAAAGAACAGCATGAAATGGACAAGCAGTTGCCACTCAGCGCAACGAAATTGCAGACGCTTCGGTGATTAATGTAGCGTAGAATGGTTTTCAATCATTCGTGCAATAGCTTCCAGACGGAAAGTAGCATCCGTATTGTGGACAAAGGGAAAGCATTTCAGTTGTATCTTTGTGTTAGTCTTACTTCAAAAAAAAAGCGAATTTAAAATTTTTATTTTGGGATTTTGCTAGTTTTTGCACTGAACTTTTAGCACATTTGTAAGCTATTAAATTAGTGTTCAATTGATGATGTTTTTTAAATTGGATGCGTTCATTACTAGGCGTATCGAGGTAGGCAAATATACATACTTTTTTGGAAAAGATTTTATTAATTCTTAAGAAATATGAGATTTGAAGGATCTAAGCACTTCTGTGGAGTTTTCTCATAGCCTCAACCCTATTCGCGAGAAAAAGCTGAAATGACTGGCATTCATTCAAAACTGTATAGTTTTTGATTTATATAATAGATATTATGAATATCCAGAAACTTTCTTCATTGAGCTTACATAATATTTTTATTATAGAATATCAATCCCAAAAAAATAAAGAACACAGCTAATATTATCTTCGAACTTTTCTCAGATATTTTCGAAACATTGATATTTAACATGATCATGATGTTTAATAATTTAAGTATTTGAGTTATGTTATGCTGGCTTTTCTGAAAGATTTTCAGCCATATACTTAGAAGATCTGTTTATGCTCATTCTGTTCTATACGAAGTGTGCACCGGCCAAAGGCTAACCTCTATTCTATGAGAATTCATAATGATAATCTTAAAACAATAACTCATTTTACATCAGCTCTTCACTTTTTATAACTTTAGGTGTTTTTAAACATTGAGATATATTTGTATTTACCCGCCTCAACTAGAAAAGTTTTGCTTCGAATTTTTAATCAATGAACCATAAATATTATTCTTTCAGATAGATCAGTACCGAAAAATAATTTCTTTATGCAATAACATTTGCAAAGTGAACCATCGGATTCATTCCAAGTCCAATTCCCGTAAGAAAAAATGTTCCCGTCGTTAAAAAAGCTAACTTTGTACCAAATTTTATGTAAATCAAACGATTAATAAAAATTTTTCGAATAGATTGTTCTCTAATTCACTTCCCGGGAGGGAAAAGTTTTTTCCATATCAATTTTAGTCGAAGAGCTACCTTTGAACTAAACTTTATGTAAATCGAAGATTCAAAAGTAAATTCGATCGTTTCGAATTCTACATAACAGAAAATCCTTTCCTATAGTGCGCATATGTCACACACAAAACCCACTCTCCAAGTTTCAAATCTACGACTTAAGCTGGTCTTATAAACCTAACAGTAATGGTAATGTCAACACTCTCTGAAAATCTACAAATCATAATCACCCAAAAATATAGATTGAAAGAAAACGTTGCTAAGCTTCGGCTTATAAAAAATGCTGGATATTGGATGCTAATAACGAGACTCCTATATTTCAGCATTTTTTTATTTGTACTTTTGTAATTTAAAAATATATTATTTTATTTATATTTGTACTAACAAGGTAAACTGTCACATTGCATTCATAGTGAATTGGAATATTTAAAAATTGTCTTTTCATTTTATAAAATCGTTCTAGATCGTCCATGGCAAATTAAAAATCTTTGCTATTCACCTTTTTGAAATAAGTTATGCCACAAAAAACATATGTTGACCTTTATTTTTGACTTTAGCATTGTCAGGTTGTAGACAGTGTTGCCATTTTACCATTTTTTTCAGCTGGATAACTTTTAGTTCAGCTTGGCCTATTTTTTGCTTTTCCAGAAAAAATTTCAAAACTGATTTAAATTAAAAAAAACGTTAAAGAAAACGAAGCGTCAGATATTTATATCAATTGTTGAAACAAGCCACTTCGTTCGCATGGAATTTTAAGATGGTTGTAATAAAATTTTTATTAACTTTGCTTAAGATAGGGGCTTTCAATGTTCCAATTTTCAAGCAAATCGAACATAAATACAATTTTTACCAGTAGATCGACTCCAGACCCACTTTTCGGTAAGAAGGGGTTAATTCAAATTAATTAATTCAGACAAATCACATTCAAGAAAAAAATATGTTTCCAACTGTCAATTTCGGCAAAGAGCTACCTGTGTACCAAATTCCATGTACACCGATATTATCGAATAGATAGATCCATATACCACACCCTGAAAAATTCTTTCTTATTGGATACATGACACGCAGAACACACTACGTGTACCTATGTATATTTGAGGTCTCTACGACCAGTGGCTTAGGCTGCAGTTTTCATGGTGTAATTGGAAAATTACCGCAATTACGCAGTTAGCAGTCAACAGGCGGTAGTAAACCATCGATTTTCCACGCTATTTAAGCTTCTCCTTTGAGCTGCCAAGGCCATTTGTTTTAGCTGTAAGGTGTTGTAGTGGCCGCTTTGTGCACGTGTTAGATGACATGTTTTATAAAAGAAATATTGAATATTTACATATTATATGTACGTACTTACGAACCTACATATGTATGTGATTCTAAACTATTATTAACATTTGAATAAATAAACATATATGTAGATCGAAAAAGTAATTGTATAAATTTATTAAATAATATAATTGATGCTAACGACAGTTCAACTTAATTATTTAATAATAATTTGTGTATTGTTATATTAATAACTCGAAGGAGTTGAATTTTGGGTTCGAACCCCCGCATAGTGGGCGATTTGATGGATTTAGCGTAACAAAATTAATAACTTAAAACACAACAGGAAATTTATGATTTTTATATTTTTATGGTGCAAAGGTGCAAAGGTGCAAAATAAAAAAGTTTTTTTTTTAGTTTTTTTTTTAAATTTGTTTTTTTTTTTTTTCAAGCAGTAATTCCAGCAGATATTGGTCATCTGTTTCGGCGGGGGCTTACCATACATACACGCCATTTAAACTTCAGAAAACAATTTTTAGTATCGCTAAATATTTGAATTTTCCAATATTCTGATGAGTTTTCAAAAGCGGTTGCAGTCTAAACTCGTGAAACGGTGCTGGTACTGGGAACATTCTCGCTTTACTGCGTAAATGGAGAAATTCTAAAGTAGGCAGTGTGCAAGTCCAATTCTTATTACCGACATAAATTACTGCAGCTGCGTCCAGTACGCACCCAAATCGGTTTTCCTTTGCATCATGCTCTGCAACCGAAATTTAACGATTTTATGACAAATCTGTCCATTTTGCAGGCCGCTAATTTCACTTTTATCCCACATTCGACTGCTGCGCAATTCTGACATCCTTTCTAACACGCGCTGCAGCTGCTCGGCACTTGTCAATAGCCGCCAGCAAATTTGCGCGGAAACTTCAAATTACACTGAAAATACATTTACATTTTGTGTTTTATGCAAACAGGAAAGCGAAAATTTCCGTTTGTCTGTCCGCCCATTGTGGCATGCAATACGCGTGCAAAGCGTCCGAAAATCACTGCCGGCTTGCAAGTTTTGAAAAGTTAACTAACAATGCAAAAAAAGGCAAATCAGTGAGAAAAAAATGAAGTAAGTTATGAGAACGCATTTCAGCTGTATCACCCGCCGATGCCGGTTGCTCTCTCCAAGAATCAAACTCTAACAAAGCCCACCCGTGCCAACATCAGCCAGAACGCGCTGGTAACTACAGATATTGCAGCTTCATCAACGGCGACCGCTTCCGTCAACCACATCCTTCGTGTTATTCCTGCCAGTTCGCCCGTCCGTCCGTCCTTTCCACCACTGAATCTCTCTGTTTGTGCGTTCGACTTGGCAAGTGAATTGTGTGATTGCGTTGGTAGCTTGGTTTGCGGGTTGGCTTAGTTTCGAATTGTTGCTCACGAACGGCAGCGGTTCTCGCGGGGTGCCGCAGTTTCCTGTTGCTTATTATTTCTATACCTCAGGCATAATTTTTAAATATTTTAACTACTCGGTGAAGAGAAGGTGGATGCACTCATCAGCCGGTTCGGTTGGGGAGCCAAAAGTTCATTTGCCGTACTTGCTCACTGCCAACGTTCCGCAACCCCGCTGTGCTTATAATTGGGGTTAATATTCTCAGTGGCAGCAGTGATACTAGTTAAAATGGCAACGGCCTCACATTGAGTTCAGCTTGCAACGAGCTAATTGCACAACCCTCCTCTTGCCTTTCACAATTGTGGCAAAGGAAAGTGCAATTTCACTGATGTACGCACACGAAAATACCAACAGCAGCAGAAATTAGCGAAAGTAATCGTGAAAGTAATGTCGAGGGGAAGAAGGAAACTTAAAGAAGAATTACCTTAAATAATGTGGTTGCAATGGGTGCCGCAGCAACGTTGCTCAGAGAGTGTTATAAAAGGATGCGGAAAATTTTTGAAAGTGCATTTGCAGACAGGCCGCAAAATCTCAGTGCCCGAAAGAGTCCTGCATATTTTAGATTTCATTTGACAAAAAAAGAAACAATGATCGTTGATACCACTGAGCTGCTTTAATTAGAAAACAGAAAGTCGGCGGTAGACGAAGAATAACTGAAAAAGAAATGATAATGCGACAAAATAACTTAAAGTAACTAATGCCAAAGGTATTTATTTCAAATGAGCCAATGCTCCCAAATGTCTGTACTGTGAATACTTGAGCTACTCTGATGGCTAAAGAAATTAACGTGTTCAACGTAAATTACTGAATATTTAATTGATAAAGTTTAAATTAAGAAATTTCGGCTTTTGTAGATATGTATGTACGAGTATATGAGCAATATACATTTTTTAACATCAAGATATATTTTACTTAAGTAGTTCAAGCAAATGGAAATCACTGTAAAAAATAGAAAAAAACATTCATTGGAACTTTTATTGATATTTCTTGACTATTGTTCTAAGCTTGACATTACTATTTGCAGAACTTTAAGTAATTTAGCTTGATTAATTTGTTTGTATGCATTTTATTTATTATTTATTACCTTATTTATTTAATTTTTTCATTTAATTTTATTTCGATTTCTTAAATTTTATTTTAATTTTCTGCATTTTTTTTTATTCCATTTTACTTTATTATGTTTTATTTTCTTATTTATGTATATTATTTTATTTATTTTTAATTTAATTTTATTTATTTTTAATTTAATTTTATTTATTTTTAATATTGAATATTATATTATTTAATTGTATTTATTTAATTTAATTATATTATATTCATCATATTTTAGAATATTTTATTTTTCTATTTAAATTTATATATTATATTAATTTATATTTATTTTATGTTATTTAATTTTAGTATATTTTTTTATTGAAATTTAAGTTATTTTATTGTACTTTATTTCAATATATTATATTTAATTTTGATTACTATATTTTATTTTTATTTCTTTTATTTTGATTAATTTTATTTTAATTTAATGAAATTTATTTAACTTTATTTTATTATTTCTAACTGGAAAAAGTACAAATGCAAAAAGAAGATCAATTTATGTATCACATCCAGTTGTCTCCCAATTGCAATTTATTACTTTATAACTTTAAATTTTCTTAAACGTGTAATATATTATTATAAGTACTGGCGAAGCATAATTTACCCATATTCATGCAAGCACGAACAACTTAAGTCCAGTGTCCTTTTTGTCCTCTTGGTAGGTTATTACTGCCACAATGGTACGTGTGTTCTTCTTAGCCACAACCGCAGATATTGCTGTTGCTACTGTTTCTTGTTATATGCGGACGCTCCACATTATTCCCTTGCGTCATCATATTCATGGCGTTGGGTAAACAATTCGGCTGATAATTATTTTTGCACCGCATCTTCATTAAAAATGTAAATGGCAACACTTTGCCACTTTGCACTCGTTTTATTTTTCCACTTTACTTTGCAGAGCTCTGGTAGCAGCTGTGTGGAAGGATAATTGGATATAAAGAAATTATTGTTGATGGTATTGCTTATTGGAAACTAAACGGTTCTCTTCAACATATAGGAAATATTTCTTAGGAGAATTTTAGAATGATAAGTGTAACGAGTGGATTTTTTTTATATTTTCCATTGGATATATTATATAATCGATTCAATTCAAAAATATACCTGTGAATGGTGCGTTAACCATCTGTTATATTGGCTCATGTGAGGTATATAAATCAAAGGACATTCCTCTACCACCAAATTTGCAGAACTTCTGTACTTCGAAATAAATGTGAAAATGTAAATAAGATGGTCACAAATGTGTGCAAATATATATACACGTATATACATACATACTTCTATAAATGCACATTAATATTGGTGCGTAGGTAAATAAAATACATGCGGTATTAATACAGAGAATATGAAATCTGAAGGAAAAAATTTTTAAATAAAAAGAGCATAAAAACACTACAAAAATAATGAAAATCCATCAACTCGTTGGCATGCCATGAGCACAGTTACTTATGTATGTACATATACGTATGCGAGTGCGTACATACAATCATACATATGTATATATGTATGTATACTCCTCGTCACGTGCAACGGCACTTATGTACTTTGCGCGAATTTTCCACCATTACAAACATTGGAAAAATTAAAAAAATAAAATAAGCGGAAAGAAAATTTCATACATTATTAATTATTGCATTGGTATTACATACATATGCATACGTACATACGGCAAACACATTTTCGCATCTGCATTTATGCACGTCGACAATCGCATAGAGGAGTCGCATATCCTGATGGCATGTCACCGTTCGTCACAGTTATGCGGTCGCATTGCGTGCGAGCTTTGCATGTGCAGGAACGCGCGCGGTTTGCATGCGGGACTGTCGTGTGGCGTCAATGTTGTCATAGCTGTCGTGCGGCGACGTGCCGTTTGTGACAGCCATACGCAGACATACACGTACATGCATAAATACATAGCCATACGCACATCCATTTGCATTACACTTGTCTATAAACAAAGGCAGCATACATACATATACTCGTATACATATTAATATGTGCATTTCATTCAAAGGAACGCAGCACAAACAACAGGAAATTAATTTTGAATTAAAATTCGTTTAAAAATTAATGCATTCGCTGATGCTAGCGATTTTTTTCCCATTTTTTTTTTTTTGGCGTCGCTACAGTAATGTCGCCGCATCTTTGCTTATATGTACGAGTATGTACATATGTTACATACACATGTTTTTTAATAATACTTTTTTATTGTAGGTGCGAAATGCGGGTATTTTGTAATTCATGTTCAACACGCTGCTGTCACTATGACATCTTATGCGGCAGAGTGGTGCATGAAAAAGAAACGAATGTAATGTGAAATTAATTACCCAGCAATTGGCTGCCAAAAGGTGGGACCAAATTTGTTTGTAGAATATGAAATCTTTATAAACAAAAAATTTTATTTGAATTTATTCAACTCTAAAATTTCTCAAATAGGCTTGTCGATCAAACGTGATTTTTTTCTGTAGAAATAACTTTTGCAACAATTCGGCCTTATGCTGAATATCGCCTACGTCTTCGCTGACGATCGTCAATGTTCATCGTCACTTCTATCGCTTCGTCCTTGTTTGGGTATTCTGTACAATCAATGCAGACGAAACGTTGTGAATTGAGAAAACGCGGAACCCTGTAGAATTATGGGTTTTCAGTTATTGTTATATTTTAGATATTCAAGTCATACCTATATTAAAGCTGTGAAGTTTACTTAAATCAATAAATCCGATTTTTAAATAAATAAATATAAACCACTGAAGGTGACGATATTCTGCATAAGACCGATTATTTCAGCGTTTGACGCGGGGCGAGCATTTTACAAATAATAAAGTTTTTTAGAGGTTTAATTTTTTCACTGTAGGCCATAGCATCCACTCTACCCCTTACTTTTTTATTATCTTTAAATTGAAATTTGAAACGTTATTTCGCAGAAAAATTCGCTGAGCTCTCCTCTCCTCGAAACTAAACATTATATTATTTGCTTTAATGTTGGGAAAGAGCAAACCAAAATAAATGCTAAAATCGAGCGTGAATCAACACTTGAACACGCTAATATTTATTATATTTAAACATTTCCAAATTCAATCCCAAAAAAAATATATTATTTTTTAATGAAAAAAAAACATCGTTTATCATTCATTTTGCATTTTTCAACCAACAAACACAATATTAGCAAACATTTGTGCATAACACGATTTATTCTTTTACTTTTCTGTATTTCTCCCTTCAGTAAACATGCAAATGTATTTATACTTTCCTCGCAAGTTTATAATTAACTTATGCAAATCTTGAGTAACAATTTGCCATCGGCAATAACTGTACTTTGATATAAATTAAATTTTCAAATATCATAATTTGGATTCCCAGAAAATATTAATCCTCTTGCGTTCAGCCCTCTAGCAACAATTTAATTTGCAGCAAATAAATAGAGAAATAGTATTTTGTTGGGCAATTTGAAATGTTAATAAATAATTGGATACTTAAACTTAAATGTTTCAATGCTTCGTTTGTATAATTGTGTACCTCTCATAAAGAACTTAAAAAAATGCTTAAAAAATTAAATAATAAAACAAATAAACTAAATTTTTATAAAATAAAATAAGCAAAAATCAAATAAAAAAATATGATTTGAAATAAATAAAGTAATATAAAATACAATAAAATAAAAAATTATAAAATAAAATAATATGAAATGGAGTTAAAAAACATAAATTTAAAAACAATAAAATAAACAAAAATAAAATAACATGATGAGGAATAAGAATACAGCAAAATAAAAGAAAATAATATGAAAGAGGAAAAATATTAGTAAATATAAAAATTAAATTAAAAGGCAGTAAGCTACATTAAATTAAAACAAAAAAATTAAAAATAAAAAATATAAAAAGTAAAATGTAAAAGATTAAATCAAATTAAAATAAAATAAAATAATTAAAATAAAAATATTGAAATAAATTAAAATAGAACACACCAAATGATAAAATAATAGAAACAAAATAGAATAAATTAATCTAAAGAAAAGGAAAAATAAATTAAATAAAAATACCAAATAAAAAAATTTCAAAGTAATTAAAATAAAATAAAATATATTAATATAAAACGAAATAAGATAACGTAAAATAATATAAACTAAAACAAAATAAAATAATAAAATAATATGACATAGAAAAAATAAAAGAAAACAAAATAAAATAATATAAAATAAAATAATGTAAAAAAATAACATAAACCAAAATAAAAATAAATAAATTAAATATGAAATAAAAAAATAAAATATGATAAATTATATAAATAAAAGAAAAAATAAATAAATAATATTACAAAAATGAAATTATGTTAATTTAAATTAAATTCAATAAAATAAAATAATTAAAAAAAAATTAAATAACATAAATAGAAAAAATGAAATAGATTAAAATAAATTAAAGCAAAATAAAATAAAATAAAATAAAATAAAATAAAATAAAATAAAATAAAACAAAGTAAATTAAAATGAAGTAAAATATAATAAAATAAAATATCATATCACAAAAAAAAAAAAAAATTATCGCAGTATAAAATAATATGAAATGAAATAAAATAAAATTAAATAAAATAAAGTAAATAAAAAAAAATAAAACACACCAAATAAAAAAGCAAAAAATTAAAATAAAAAAAAATTAAATAAAATGGTATTAAATACAATAAAATAAATGAAATAAACTTAAATTAAATAAATTAAAATAAAGTTAATTAATTCAAAATAAAATAAAGTTAACTAAATTGAAACAAAATAAAATAAAATCAAAATTAAATATTATAAACGTATTTAAAATAAAATGAAACAAAGTAATATAAATTAAAAATAAGTTTTTATAGAATTATTAAAAAAAAAATAAAATAAATAGTTTAAAGTATGTTAAAGATAAAAAATTAATAATAAAAATAAAATAAATCATTAAATACATTGAAATAAAATAAATGAATAAATGTTACAAATTTAATAAATTTAAGTGTAATGAAGATGCAATTTAATATACATACATATATATAATATAAAATTGGCGCTTTGTAACCGCTGCAACGATTTTCGGCCGAGCTCCACCTTTAATTTGTGGTTTTGCGACTTGATGGTTTTCCAACAAATGGAAGGACCTACAGTTTATACTAAGCCGCGTCCGAACGGCTGACAGCTTTTTAAGAGCAGCCTCAATTTCAAATCGAAAATACACTTGGATGTATTGACATTCTCTCCCGGGGGGCGACCAAAATTAGAAAATTTAACTTAATTTAGTTTATTTAAATTAATTTCCTATAACTTTTGGATGTTGGTCGCACCACGATTTGAACCCTGGCCTTCCGAATGGCAGTACGCAATGCTAACCACTCGGCTGCCGCGGCCGCCATTTAAATATGTTTAATCAAAAATAGAAGAAATGAAATAAAAAACTAAAAAAGAAATAAAATTAAAAACTATATATAATAACAAATCTTATGTATATTAGTAAGTATTAAATGAAAAAGAAAATAAATATATGCTTGCACAAAATTTCTTGAAGTATTAGGGCTCAATTTTGAGCGTACTTGAACTTGAGTTGAAGTTTGCTACAAAAGCTGAAGCACTCAAATGACAAAATCTTATACTTCGGCTGTAATATATTATATTATTCAGAGTTCTGTTCTGACTGTAAAATTCGTATTTGCAAAAGGTGAAATCCCAGTTTTGGGATACTAATAAAAAAAATAGCTGATTCGAAGTGCGAGAGAAGAGAACATAAAATGAATTTAAATTACTGACGCGAGAAGTAATAATCAAAATGCATATGATTTCTGTATTTATGCTTTTGTAACCACCTGTAATAAATTTGTCTTTCTTTGATATTCAACTTTTGAATTTATTCTCTTCATAAATCCGGTAAGATAAATATTCATACTGAAAAGTTCAAAACTTTGCTGTAAAAATTCAATGTGGTATGCATAATTTTTTATTGAATCTGTTAAACTTTTGTAAATATTGAAAATGCATTTAGTTATGTCGATGTATATACATACTCATATACATATATATAATATATAGACATTGCGTATCCAAACAAGCAAAAAAGAAACTTTTTTTCGAGTTTTGGCTGATGGCTTTGCCGAAAAAGGTGCAAAAAATATTGTTGCTGCACACCTTGAAGACTGTGTCGAATGTGCTTACGGAGCAGCTACTATCTATTAGCTACACACATATAGATATATAAAAAAGCACACACACAAAAGAAGAATAAAACTATACAGTGTAGTAGATATGGAATTACTATTCTCTTGGGTGTCTTACGTGCGAATACAAATCATTAAAAAAAAATATCTTTCAATAGCGAAGCACACAATCGGAAAGCAGGGAAAGTAATAGTAATGTAATATATAATATATATACATGCACAATGGCGAACAGTAACAATGGTGCGAGGGGTGACAGAGCAAGGTGCAAAAGATCGAATAAGCGCAAGTGAAAACAGTAGAAGCTCAACGGTACATGCAGGGGGAATACACATGAAAAATTGCGTTGCAAAGCAACAACGGTGGTTACCTCATGTACATTTGTACAGTAAAACACGTGAACTTTACTATACTTTAAGGGATGTTTCATTTGGCCACTTAATTTTGTTGCTTCTCTATTTCCAAAGCAAATAAATGGCTTATCAACGCATTGGTGGTTGGAAAAATCGAACAGATGAATCATTTCAGCAACATTTTAATTCGAATAAGCTGAAATTTCATAGCATACGCGCCCTAAGATATGCAAGACTAAATAAAATACTAGCGAATAGAATGGTACGTAATGTGCACTGAATGAAAATGTAATGAAATTGTGAATCGTCTGGACACTACACTCGTCCCGTGAGGAAACCTGAGTTCAGCCATTGGCATTGTTGTAGTTGGCTTTGCCGTTCAAGTGGAAGTTTGAAAGAAAAAAAGTAGAAAAGTAATTTCGTTCCTCTTTCATTGCGCTGCAGAGTGTGCAAAGCCGAACAAATAATGTGTGACAGCTAATTAGATTAAGTTAATGCCGCATTTATTGGCAATAATCAAATGCACAGCTTGAATGCACCGCAACATCATAACGGTGCGTCGAATTTCACGAATTTCAAAGCCACAAAGAATATTGGAATATTAGCAACATGAAAAACTAGACCGTCTGTTTCGGGAGCGATTGTTTTTTTTTTTTTTTTGTTCGTACCATTTATGAATGCCAACTATGATTTATGTGCTTGAATTTCTGATTGGTATTGGTGGTTTTGGTGTAGGTTTGTTGAGTTTTTATAGAATTTATGCAGTTACTTTCGATTCTTTAATAATGTATTCTTTAGTCGCTTAAATCACACAAAATGCCTTGGCTGAGAGACCCACTTTTATATGAAAAATTACAATTTGAGGAGAACACACCTGGAATATCCCGACCTTTATTTGGGAAGGTACGGTTAAACAGGTGGTTGATATCCTCGAAAGATTAAAGGCATCATCGCCATCCAAGAGGTGCGATGGGTGGGACAAGAACGGAAGAAGGTTGGCGGGTTTGTGGTAGGAGAGAGTCTCTGTCGCCGAGAATTTCTAGCCACAATCCGAATTAAAGCGGAGTTTTTCAGCATGTCGCTGACTTGTGCCCCCGCCTCGATGAAGATAAGGACGATTTGACTAAGGATGCCTTTAATGAGTACCCGGAACATACCTACGTCAGAATGGGCAAATAAGGTATCTTTGCCATAACTGTCGGGAAATTCAGCCTCCAGTCCGAAACATTCCCAAAGAGCTTGAGGCTGATCGTCTTCGTCGTAACCGGAAATATGGTTGACTGCTCAAGAAAATTCACCAAGCTAACTGACTGTCTCCAGATTAAAAAACTCACAACCATATTGATCATGATAGAGGAATGACATGTCTCCACTGTTCTAGATGTGCGTACGTTCTGAAGTCCCACCATCGACTCGGGCCATTATCTTGTCGCAGCCCATCTGAGCCCGTCTGACATATGCATGCATCAGCTTCTTTGTAGAGAATGGTCGGAGGCAGGGATGGCTGGCGATAGAATTCGAGCCCGGACAATAAAAAAGGGGACACTACAGTCTGCGTCAATTATCGCATATAGCAGATCCTTTGGAACGTAATGTTTGAAAGACTATAACCAACAGTCAACAAACTGGTAAATCAAACATTGACCAGATAAGACCCGTGGCAAAAGAATCGATACACATCAACTTTTCAGTGTTTTTAAAGTTGGTTTCGACAGCGCATTTGTGTTATCAAGATGTTCTCGTAGATCACTTTTCTTCGACAGCACAAAATTTTAGAACTACAAGTTCTGTGAGCTCTAAGGATCAATTAATGATGCACTCAGCTTATAAGCTTATAGTTTAACAGTTATCAGCAGCAAGTACCAGTAAATTCGATGAGCTATGGTTTATTCTAAACTATCTCTGAATGCCTGAAGTATGGTTAATGAGAAGCTTTGTATTTAATTTCAGAAATACACTCGGAGGGGTTGAGATTCCCCGCCGTGGGGCGACTAAAATCCAAGGCTTCGGATACAGATTTGGCTAGGACTCGAACTCATGACCCATGGTAGCATACCCTGCTAAACATTATCATACCTCTTAAGGTTGCTGTAATACCAAATTGTGACAAAAGAATACCAATCGTAAGAAGGAACAAACGTGAAAAATGTGTGCCAGCCAATCTCCTTGGACTCAACTCCTCTTTGTTCGGTCAAATCATGCTTCATGCTTCTTTCATCACACATATGGATTCTTCACTGTAGCTAAAGCATAAAACTCCTCAGCGTACCAGTCGTTACATGCAACATTCTGAAAATATTTATTTTAATAAAAAAAAAATTTATTAAGCAGATACAGCTGAACGAATTTTGTAACAACAGAATAATATACATTACTTTTTATTCTGTGTTTTTTTTTTTTGGATTTCACCAAAGTTAAGTTCAGTTATTTAGTGTGTAATTTAAGTTGTTTAATACTTCAGAATCGGATGCCTGGATCTACTGCATTCATATATACATGCATACATATATAATATATATATAATATATACATATATATGAGTTTACTCCAATTTAATTCAACTCAACTCAACGTCATTGAAGTTTTGTCTTATATTCATTGGCTTCATTAAGCATGGAAATAAAATTAAATTAAAGTAAAAACAATTTTCCCTTTTCAACTCTCACACACACACACACACACACACCCACATACCTCCTCGTACATATGTATGGTATGTACATTTAACACAGTGGCATAATGAGTAATTACAACATTTATTTGCATACAAGTCTTTTCACTTTCACTTTGTGTTGTTGCTGCCTTTTGTGCTTTAGCCAATGACTGGTTGGCTGCCGACTGACAGACCTACGCGCTGCTGGCTGACTACAGTAATTTACAACTTTCCGACTTCATTCGGCCACTCTTTTTCGAAATTCAGTCAACCAGCGGTGCTAGCAGCCATCGGCAGTCCGCCATCAGCTATCAGTCAGGAGTGAATGAAATTAATTTTTTACTTAAACTAAAAATACAAACTAATTAATTTATTTAAATTGCACTCATGAGTCCTACAATAAAAGTGTGCTGCTGCAGCACGTACATTTACATTGAACATAGATAGAGGCATTATTCCACGCCCACACACGCACGTATGGTATATACCTACACCCGTTGTGCCACATTGAAGATGATAGAATTTGTGAGCAACGCGAGGGGTGAGGGTGGGCTGAAGCCTACTGCATGGGTCTTAGCTCTTTTGTTATTTGTTGGTGGTGGTAACTGCACGCCACCCACCCTTACATACGTACATGCATACAAGTTTATACATACCTATATATATTTTAAATATATTTTTGCTGTTGTTGCAATTGTCTGCCAGTCTGTCTGCATACGAAATCTTGCTTGCATTTTCCTATAGCCGGAATATACCTATGTACGTATAATTGCGTGTACCTGTAAGTATGCTTGTGTGGCAATAAGTACGTCTGTCGGCAACGCTTTTTCAGCAAAGTATTCAAATTATTGATGCAAATCGTTACGCAGTAGTCGCAGGCATAACAACCACAAAGTGTAGCTAAATACAGCAGCATCGTCGTGGCAAATTTATCACATTCATACACCTTCGCACACAACGGAACTCGCGGAGGGGTGCATATCACACTGAGAGAAATTTGGCGTGAATAAGATTTGGGAGCAGTTTCAAAGCCATACGATAGAAGAAATCAATTCTCGAAGTGGTCCTTATATAAACCAATACACTGGTTGTAGTCTAAGTGCATTAGCCAAGTGTTCCGAAGGTGAAAGTCCTTGACTTAATAAAAATTCGTATTCTTGGGCTATGAAGAAGAAATGACTATCTTTGGATCTGGGAAGCAGACTCTATACTGTTATATTACGAAACTCAAGCTAGTTTAGCGAAACAGTCGAAGAAGAGTTTCTCCGAGGAACTTGTGTCGCCCAAAAGTCAAGGCTGCACAGTGACAGAGTTAGTGTTTAATAGACTCTTCCTCTTTTTCGTCGCCACAGCAAAAATCATTAGATTGGTTGCCTATTCTTTTCCCGTGAAGCTCCACTAAAGAGTGGCCTGTTAATATGGCTGTCGTTATGTTAATGAAGGATAAAATGTTTTGATTTTTTCCAACTTTGGTCATAGCTGTCTGGTCACGCTGTACGTGAGCTAGTTCAGCTATCTAGATTCTGCTTCTTTGGCAAAGTTCTATTTAAACATATACTTTGCCGTGGGCAAAGGTAAACCTACATCGTGAGTATGATTTATGGTGGATAGAACGGTTCCTTTACTCACTAGTTTGTCTGCCATGAAACTGATGGGATGTCGCTGCGTCCGGGTACCCAGAACACAGCAGTGTTCCATTTAGTCGAGAGTTTTTTCATATTACTTCTGCATTTTATATCCACCTTTGATGTGGTACTGTTGCATTGTAGCGGCCTGTTGGCTAATTGTGTTGCATTGGAGAGTGGATTCCTCGGCCCACTTTTCCCATCAAGCTGTGAGCAGTCTGTAAAGATGGCTGGCTGCCAGGTAGAAGGCGTTGGTGTTTTCTCATTACTGGAGATGGGGTAGTCCAGCTCCTTCTGCGCTTTTGCCAGACATTTTGATTAAACTTAATATGTAGTAAAAATTTTTGTCTATAAATTTGTGTCTGTCAGAGGTGTAATTCATAAATTGTTATTGTTTGTTTTTCTAGTTTTACAGCTACGGAGTGATTTAGGCTGGTGGTTTGAGAACTATCTGCTAATATAGAATACCGCCTAATAGAACTAACTCCATAAATCAACCAATTTATTCAATTGCAGCGACATTATTTTTGTCACTGTGTACTATTTCACGGCATCACCTTCACTTCCATCACCTCAACCATCATTCATCGCCTTCACCGAAACACATACACATACATACACGTACATTGTTTATTTTTTCTTTTTGTTGCTTTACATTTATCAACGCTTCGCTGACGTCTCTTAGGGAATTTCGCATTTGGCCCTAAATTATTGCCTTCATTAAGATTGCGTTGTTGATTTGATCGGCAGGCGCACGCTCAAACACACGCACACACGTACGCAGTCAAGCAGTGCCAACTAATATACACTTCTCCTCCACAATAATTCAACCGAACAAGCAAATACACTAGACTTGGGCAAACCAGACAGGCAGCACTCATGCTCAGAAGTCACTTACTCACTTGAATAGCGTTTGTATGTAAACATGCCACCACAGCAACAGACTCGTATACGTTTTCTTTTACTTTTTCCACCGTCGTGCGCCCACTGACTGACTGATTGACTGAAAGTTGTTGCAGACTTTTACCTCTACCGGGGGCTCCTGCTGTTCTTGTGTGGGCTGAGAAATTTTCCTCCGTTTCGCTTGACTGCAACTGCAACTCGCTGAAGTTGTTTAAATATTATGGCGCATGTTGTGTGACTTCACCGTAAGAGGGTTCCTGTCGTACCACATGCAAATAAGTAAAGAAGTATGTATGTACTTGGTTGTAATGTATTTTTAGAAAAATAATAAAAACCTAATGGGTCTGCCAGTGGGAAATTGAGTAATTCATTTGTACATTCGCTCTGTATAATTGTGATGTCTCTTGATGTTTTCATAATTGCTATGCAATTCCACTTTCGTGTTAATACTTGTATTCATACATATATTATTCGAGTTTATACATATATATCTATTTTTGTGTGGTTTTATATATTAAGTTTTATTATTTTATTTATGAAAATATATTTCTAGTGCAATCAACTATATTTATCAGTTCAGACTCTTATTACTTGCCCTATTTTTGGTTTTTAATTAAAATTGGTAATAAATTATTCCTCAACTTTTCTTCCCATAAAATTGCGAATATATATTTTTAATCTTCATGCAAATAGGTACGAGATAAACAAATATCCAAAGTTGCCATTTACTTTTTTCACACACTGATTTTTATCTTTAGTGAGGTAGATTCATTGATACACTCTGCAAGCCCTCTGACATGCAGTAAACTACATTAAAAATAATGCAAATGCGGTTACCATAGTCCATGGCATACACTTTCTGATCAAACTGCTGCTTCTTCCAATAAAAATTATATCCAAATTTTATCCAGCTGTTCTGCTTACAATAAACACAAATTTATATAATAAACAAGTGTCCATCCCTATCAAAAATATTTCTGAGTAAAAGCTATCAAAAAGTTTCTCCATGATATCCTTATTTAGTGGTTCTACGTGCCTTTTCACATATACATAAAAATAAAGTGTTGCGCGCGTATAGTAATCCCATTTACCTATATCTGAATATATACATATATCTAAATTTTTGAACATGATATTATCACACTTATAACCAGAGATTCTCAATTAAGGAAGCGATGCCGTTCCGTTTCATTAACAAAAAAAAAAAAATAAAAAACTGTTAAGGTTGAAAGAGCACAAACTCATCATTAACATTAATTTTAAAATAGCAGGCTGTTTTGATATTAACAGTATACTTCAATGTAAACGTTTAACATTATCTGCTAACGTTTAACATTATCTGTTAACGTTTAACATTATCTGTTAACGTTTAACATTATCTGTTAACGTTTAACATTATCTGTTAACGGTTTAACATTAACGGCTGCATTTCGTATCGGGTAAAGACGAAATAATTTATTTTGATAACTGCTTTAACGATAACGAATTAGAATTTTTTTGATTCATGTACAATAAAATTTTTCGTTACGTGCATCCTTACTTTCAACATTTGGTAGATTTCCACCAATGGAACAATTTTCTGGATTCTTTCTTTCTGCAGAAATCTGTAGTACTGCCAAAACACAAAATTTACCACGAGTTGGAAAGTAGCAACAAATCGATTGTATTCATATTCCCAAATTAAATTGTTTTGTTTAAAAAGAAATTCCTTATAATAAATTAGAGAAATTACCTAGTACTGTAAAATAATTAATAAATTACCATTTAAATTTTTGAAAATAACTAGAAATCAGTAATCCTTCACCAAAGCGATCACGGTAAGGCTTTTTTCATAGAATTTTTTGGCATATTGTGAAAATAATTAAAAGCTATAATCTTTAATTTTTTTTTCAAATGTATATAACACCTACTATAAAAAACTAAGCTATTTTTCTTGTAAAACTATTACATAAAAAATACGAACACAAAGTCAAACAGAAATGCATAATAAATTTTGTGACTAAATACAAAAAAAAAATTAATACTTCGTTTAACCACCACGAACAATAACAGCCTTTATAATTTTAGGCATGCTATTTAAAAGGTTCTGTTCTGATGCACGATTTGACCGCTTTAGGTCATAATGCTTCCGATCATTGTTGTATGACAATAACAGTAGCATTAAATGCCAAGTCTTCCATAGTTCCAAATGAATTATTTTCTTAAATCTATATTGAGGACTCTGCTGTAATGCCTCCTTCAATTTTCGCCAGTCTACGTACTCTTTGGATGTCATGCAACCCTAAACCAAGATTGAACCCCTCCAAACCTCACCGTTGGCCTGACATGATGAGGTTGCAATTTCGAGCCGTTATTTCTCCAAACTCACTCTCGGCCTCAAATATCGCTACCGTAAGTGAGAGTACAGCCGAGAACCCGAATGTGTATATATGTCGACGTTCTCAACAGTTGGCACTTTCTTACATCGCACATAAAATACCGCTCATACAACAACTGAAGCTAGCTGACCATTCACAACACCGTACATATGTCTTTTAGTGCTTGAACCATGAGCAGTGGACGGCGATTTTTCTAATGAAGTTTTCTTCAGCGACTAGGTACAACTTACTATCCCGTGCGCTCTTTGGCCCGGAGGTGCGATTGGACCTTACTTCTTTGAAAACGACAACGGTGAGGCTTTCACTGTCGATTAGTGGTATGATAGTATGATAACCAACTTATTTTGGCTTGCAAATAAATAAACACGACTTGGACAATATGCGGTTTCATAAAGATGGAGTCACATGCCGCACAACACGAGCGAATATGTGGTTATTGCAAGAGAAGTTTCTCGTCCGCTCAACCTCTCATCTTGGCGATGCCAATTAGCCACCGCGGTAGTGCGATTTCCGTGTTTATGCGAATAAATGTTTAACTTTTGAGTACTTAAAAGTCAATATTCGTCAATTTATTGAAAATTACCTCAAACGAATCAAAGGTTGCCAAATTCGGGAGACTGTCATTGGACTGATGTAGTGTTCAAGGTTGAAATTTTATAATAAAATAGGAATTTCATAATAAAATTATATTGAATGTATTTTATTTAAGTTTATTTTCGGAACCGCAAAATGGATAACCCTATATTATATAATATATAGATATGTTTTTTTTTAACTTTGTATAGTAATCATTGTATGATTTGTTCTTATTTGAACCATAAGTTAAAATTTATTCTTAGTGAATCCAATTTATATATGTATATACGAGTATGTGAGTGGATAGATACTAAATTACCAAATTTGCGAAATAAATAAACTTACAAATAAACAATTAAAACCCTTTGTACTACTTAAAATCTCTTCTTTACCTCCTCCGATGCCAGTTTTCAGCAGTCCAATTTCATTAGTTAATCTATAAATAATTATTTTTAATTTGTTTTATAATTGAAATATATAAGTGCATTTTGCATTCGTTTAATTTAAATAGCTATTTGATCTGCATTGTTTGGAATTAAGTGCTAATTATCTATTTATAGTTAAAAACAGTGAAAAAGTAAGGAAAATAGTTTTACTAATATACATAATAAATAAATCCATTTATTTTATGTACACACAATGACGAATTGCATTATTAAATTTAACAACAATTTTGCATTTAAAATCGCATTTGACATGCATTCTCAACTATTTAGACAGATACTTAGCTACATACATACATATCTTCTGCTGTCAAATAGATATCGTTTGATTTAATAAAACAAATGAGAGAAATTGTTAAATAAAGCTTGTATCACAGGCAACATGAATTTTAATTAAAATCTCCTGTGCTGTTTGCCTCTGCCTCTCTTCCTTCTCTTCTTGCGCTCAGTGTTGGCGGTCATTTCAGACATGTGTGCTCTCCCAGAGGCTAAACATTTCGTTTAATAGTGTCTTACTCGAATTAAGTAAAATATTAATTTTAATTAATCCATATGAAGTCGATAAGCAGCAACCATTGCTCTTGTTACTATTGTTGTTGTACAATGTTAATATGCAAATCTACAGATGTTTGAATATACATATTATTTACACATTTACTCAAACAGACTTAAGGCATATTTGTCTACATACATATTGCATGTGGCATGTGGCAAGTGGCTGTTTACAAAAATACACGTATATAGTTCGTATGTGTATGTGTATGAATATGCAGGATTCGGTTTGTTAAAGACAAATAACTGCAAGCTGACGACCTTATTTAACAATGGATCTCACATGCGATACATACATACCGCCAACTAATAATAAATAATAATGTCAATAACAATTA
>JAWMAG010000047.1:792500-966435 GCA_037013455.1 Ceratitis rosa
ATTTACGCCCTTTTCCAAAAGCTTCACTAAATTTCGAACTCGTTTGCCATCTAAAATTATCTCACTGGGCATGTATGATGTTATTTTCTGAAGGTATTTATACACACCAGCGTTAAAACACACACGATAAGTTAGTTAGTAGAAGCCACGCAAGAGACTCCATCTCCAACGGACGATACTCGCCAGCAATATGGTGGTTAACAGCTTTTGCTTGCTTTACTTGCTAACTCTGCTCGTGGGCCAATGCACGGCAAGTATTGTGTCAGGTGCTTTATTACCTTTCCAAACTGTTTCGTGCCACTACAATTTTAAGTGTATTATGATTACTTTTTTACAATGTGTACAAAGTATATATACATACTTATGTATGTACATATGTATGTATGGCTTTGTGTAGTGGACAGCGTTGGTTGTTTTGCAATACATTTATTTCTTTAACATCTCTCTGTTCTCTTGCCATAACCAGCATTTGCAACTCGCCACTAATTCTTTTATTCTACTTTCACAATCTGCAAAAAAAGTAAAAAAAAAACAAATAATAACATAAAAAACAGTTGAAGAATGTTTCATCGATTACATGGCGCAGAGCTCAGCTGACTAACACAATTGGGGTGTGGTGTGTGTATGCATATAATGTACTCTTGGTAAATGCTTTTATTCGCGCATGCACATTCTATGTGTATCTAATATATTTAACCCATCAGATACATTTTGTTTAGGTACGAGTGTATAAATTTAAGTAAATACCGCATTTTCTTCTTTGAATGTAGATAAAGATATTATATTTACTGGAAAATGTGTGCATTATCAGTGAGTGATACACCTAATATCCACTTGCTGCCTGTGTACATATGTACTTACACATACGTGTATGTATATCAGACTTTATCTGTGCAAGTTAAAAGCTTAAAATGCGCTTTACATAAATAATTATGGGTATGTATATACATATATGTACTCCATGCATTTAATATGTATATGCACATGTATTGTTGCTGATCGGATTTTTCCAGCCCAATCACCCACATTGCAGCCTTCACCTTCTCACAAAAAAAAAATAAATAAATAAATAAACGACAAAAAAATGTCGTTGTACAAATTTATATATGCACCCGCATATTAATATGTAAGTAGGCATTCTCAATGAATCACAATTCGTATACTGTTAACCTTGATTGTTGGGTTTTGAATTTTACGCTGCTTTTTCCCTTTGCCATTTGAGTTCTTCATTTCCTTCATTCTACGTGAATTTGTGCAATTAACTTTCTATTTTGTGAATTGTTTTATTGCAACGTAAAGGTAACGACTACTTTAGTAACAGTAACAGCAAAACTTCACCGTTAACTCTATGTACTTCCAATAGCTACTTACATTTCTACCTTCATACATATGTATGTATGTACATAGCTTCAGCTAACACACCTGGATATTTTTTTTCGCCTCTTTTCGTTACTTACTACTTTTACACATTTCGAGCAAGACATTTTTTGTGTATGCGATCTTATTTTTTTCTATTCTATTTTCATCATTTACTTGTCGTGTATTTCGGTTTTGGCATTTCCTTGGCGAATGTTTGCTCGTTTCTCGTCTTTTGGCGTGCGAAATTCACAATTCGCAATTTTCGAATGGCCACGTCATTTCGCGAAAATCATTTTGGTGAGCGGTGAGCGGTGAGCATCGCTAATTTAATTCCACTTAGTACTCTGCTGTTATGTTGAACTTTCAGTTCACTGTGTTAGATATTATTACTGAGAGATGTGAACATGTATGTATGTACCTATGTGATATATGTACATTCGTATCTCGGCAAATTTGAATATACATACATACATTTTTTTTAATTGAATAGTTAGATTTGCTCTATTCAATGAAGAGATTTCTCAATTGACGTTGACATTCATTCAAATATCTAAATTTTTAGAAATGGAATAATCACGTGTTTATACACTCATGTGCATATAATGATAATAGGTGTGCCTATTTTTTATTAGGTATTTGCAATTAAATAACCTTTTTAGTATAAATTCCAATTCTAATTTATCTATATTCTATATATGTATGTACATATTTTCATGTAAAACCCACTGTCCCTAATGAGTGACGGAAATACTTACATCTCAAAAAACCACTAATCGTAGAGACCTGAAACTTGGGGTTGGGGGTTGGCTGCGCATGACGTAGGCATTCGATAAGAAATAATTGTATAGGATGTGGACCTGTGACCGATCTATTTGAAAAAATTTAATTTAGTTGTAAATCCTCCGATTAACATGAAATTTGTTACATAGGTAGCTCTTTTGCCGAAATTGATATGGGAAACACTTTTCGGGGATGTATTTGAATTTTTTATATCGTTTGATTGCCATAAAAATTGGTATAGATGTAGCTTTGGGCCTAAATAATTATGATAAACACTTTATTTTGGGAAGTGGTCCTTGGATTGGATGGTTGTCTGTAGTACTAGATTCCAACACAAAAAAAAAAATACATCAAGCCACTTGGCCGTCCCCTGATCGAAAAACACAAAACCAAATCGATCATGTTGTGATAGATGGAAGACATGTCTCCAGTGTTCTTGACGTGCGTACACTCCGAGGACCCAACGTCGACTCGGACCACTATCTTTTTGCAGCGAAGATACGCACGCGCCTCTGTGTTCCGAAAAACGCCTGTCAACAAACACAATGAAAGTTCGACGTCGAAAAGCTGCAATCACAACAGACTGCCAAACGATTTTCTACACGACTTACACTCCTGCTCCCTGAGAGCACTCGTCAGCAACTCGGTATACGGGAACTGTGGGACGACATTTCAAGCTCCCTAAGTACAGCTGCAAACGAAACTATTAGATTTCGTAATGGTCACAAAAACAGCTGGTGCAATGAAGACTGCCGTGTCGCAGTGGAGAGAAAACAGACTGCCTACCTCGCAACGTTGCGATCAACCATAACACGTGCGGGATGGGATAGATACCGAGAGCTGAAGTGGGAAGCAAGACGCATCTGCAGACAAAAAAAGAAAGAGGCCGAGATGCGTGAGTATGAAGACGATGGAAAAGACGTTCCACTACCTGACCATGAAGAAGTTAGAATAGCAATGCTCGCTTAAAAAACAACAAAGCGGCTGGAGCTGACGGCCTACCGGCAGAACTATTCAAACATGGCGGTGAAGAACTGACAAGGTGCATGCATCAGCTACTTTGCAGAATATGGTCGGACGAAAGCATGCCCGACGATTGGAATTTAAGTGTGCTCTGCCCAATCCCCAAAAAAGGGGACCCCACAGTCTGTGGGTTAAGCCTCCTTAATATCGCCTATAAGGTCCTGTCGAGCGTAAAGCCCACCGTCAACAAACTGATTGGACCTTATCAGTGTGGCTTTAGACCTGGTAAGTCAACCGTTGACCAGATATTAACAATGCGTCAAATCTTGGAAAAGACCCTTGAAAAGAGAATCGACACCCACCACCTTTTCGTCGATTTTAAAGTCCCCTTCGACAGCACGAATAAGAGCTGGCTTTACGCCGCTATTTCTGAATTTGGTATCCCCGCAAAACTTATACGGCTATGTGAACTGACATTAAGCAACACTAAAAGCTCCGTCAGGATCGGGAAGGACCTCCGAGCCGTTCGATACCAAACGAGGTATCCGACAAGATGACTCTTTATCGTGTGACCTTTTTAATTTAATGCTGGAGAAAATAATACGAGCTGTTGAGTTGAATGCAGAAGGTACAATCTTCTATAAGAGTGCACAGCTGCTGGCGTATGCCGATGATATCGACATTATTGGCCTCAACAACCGCGCCGTGAGTTCTGCTTTCTCCAGACTGGATAAGGAAGCGAAGGATATGGGTCTGGTAGTGAACGAGGGCAAGACGAAATATCTCCTGTCATCACACAAATAGTCATCGCATTCGCGACTCGGCTCCTATGTCACTGTTGACAGTCATAACTTCGAGGTCGTAGATAATTTCGTCTATCTAGGAACCAGCATCAACACCAATAATAATGTTAGCCTGAAAATCCAGCGCAGAATCACTCTTGCCAACAGGTGCTACTTTGGACTAAGTAGGCAATTGAAAAGTAAAGTCCTCTCTCGGCGAACGAAAACCAAACTCTACAAGTCCCTCATCATTCCTGTCCTGCTATATGGTGCGGAAGCATGGACGATGACAACATCTGATGAGTCGGCGTTAGGAGTTTTCGAGAGAAAAGTTTTACGTAAGATTTATGGTCCTCTTCGAGTTGGCAACGGCGAATATCGCAGATGATGGAACGATGAGCTGTACGAGTTATTGGCATAGTTCAGCGAATCAAGAAGCAGCGGCTACGCTGGCCAGGCCATGTGGTCCGGATGGATACGAATACTCCGAATACTCCAGCTTTGAAAGTTTTCGATGCAGTCCCCGCCGGTGGAAGCAGAGGAAGAGGAAGGCCTCCACTCCGTTGAAAGGACCAGGTAGAGAAAGCCCTGGCTGTACTTGGTATTTCCAATTGACGCCACACAGCAAAAAGAAGAAGCGAATGCTGTTAACTCGGCTAAAATCGCGTAAGTGGTGTCTACGCCAGTAAAGTAAGTGAGTAAGGTCCTTCGATCGACTCGATGGTTTGGTTAAATGAAAAGTTTTCTTTCTGGCCGTGACCCCGGAAAAATCGTATTAATGGTTGTGTGGAGAAATTTTCTATCTGAAAGGGTACTTTTGATTGCTTGAAATTTCGAAGAAAGCTTCTTGTCTTCTTTTTCATACGTTTCAATATAATCGTTTATTAGTAACAATAAAATAAATAAAGTAAAATCCCAATAAAAATCTTGTTAGAACTATTTTAAAAGTCCATGCAGAATAAATCAGGGGCAAACTCTAGTTTTTAATAAAAAGAAATTCGTTACAACTATAAATGCGAAAGTTAACATTTATTACCCTAGTGATTTCTCGAAATAGTAATATAGTAGGCAATATAGTTCATATATTATAATTATAACTGATTGCTTGGCTCAAGTTATTCACTATTTTAGTGGCAGCTGTTACACTTGTAAAATTACGAACTAAATGAAATCCAACTCGCGAAACGCAACGTAACCAAAACGACCGATTTCTAAACAAAGAACTAGAGCGGATGATAGAAAAATTGATTGTTTACGACAACGACAACAACAACAAAACTCATGTAACGAAAAACAAGAGCTTTCAAAACCGTCATCCAAATCCAATATTCGCCGAAATAAGTATGTGGTAAATATGTGGTCAAATGTCCTTGGCTTTCAAAAAACCAAACTATCGATTTCCATTCGATCAAGCTCTTTAAAGGAGTTGCTGACTAGTTTTTAGATTCTAAAGTCCAAACCAACGCCGAAAATTTTTGCGGTCTAATTTCTCATTTCTTCTGTCAACTACAATTTATAAATTAACAATTAAATAAACAGATTATTATTTTAGTTGGTTGAATTCACTAACTTGCAAGTTGAAAGGTACCAATGTTATGTAAAGCCAGCCGTTCCCCTTTCACCGTTACTATTTTTTATTTGTATTTACTTCTAGCGAAAATCACCTGAATTGCTTATGCAAATCAAGTTTTCTGGCAAATTATATTTTCTTTTGCATACATAAATAAATTATATTTTCGTCTATCATCCTAGTGCTGTAAAAGTTAAAGCTTATTTTATATGTGTACAAATGTATGTATGTATATTATTTACTGCCAATCCAATTCAACTGCAATGTACATACCCTAAATATAATTGTGACAGGTAAAATTTGTCAGTATTTTTATAAGAATCGTAAGAATTTTTACAATACATATACATTTATATATATATTTATATATGCGGAAAGTGTTGTATGAAAAAGAACGTCAAAAACAAATAAATGAATCATAGCGTTTTGCTAGTTTAGAGTGAATGCTCACGATAACATACTACTATGAATCTATGTATGTACATATATACATATACATATGATAATTTTGGTCATGCTTTTAATAATTTCTGCACATACATTTGCTTGCGTGCTTTAATGAATATTTATTATGACCATATAACTAATGATTAAGCTTCACATTGTTTTGAATGAATTTTCGCTTTGCTAGAGAAATGCTTATGAACGAGGGCCTATATTTTTGTAAGTCATTTTTCACTATAGTATTCCTGTCCGTACGTATATAAGTGCTGTATATACTGTGCTGTATTTTTTAATTTAAATTTTTGCTTTTTAATTTATAAAATATATGTGTACATACATACATAATTGGCGCTTTGTAACCGCTGAAGCGTCGTGCGTTTTGATATGATGGAGTACAGCTTATACTAAGCCCCCCGCTAGCCACCAAGCCGCTCGGTTTGCTATAAATTATCTCTATATGAAAGGTGGATTGTTGATCGTTAAATAAGGACATTCTGTGCAAACTTTGTATACACAGATTCTAAGTTCATGCTCTAATTACTCACAGCAATAAAATTGAAATGATAGACAATTTCATCTATTATTTGGGATTTGGTTTCTGACAGACTTTTTTTGTACACAACCCACATATGTATACTAAGTTAATTGGATGTAAACGTCGAAATTTAGCAGGTGGGCTAATGTCTTATTCTATGTCCCATACTATAGATACATTTGATTTTCGATTTTCTCTAATTTTTGTTTAAATTCGTATTATTTGCAACTCTCTCAGAATTTTTGTTTAGTATCGAATTCTTTAAGATGAATCGAATATTCTTTATGTTTTAACAACCCAGAATACAACAACAGATTACATGGCTAATGTTGGTCTGTAAAGTCAGGATCCGGTAGTTCGATCTCCGAAACATCTGTCACTTCTACCATTTTTCTTTGTTGTATAATAAAAATATTCAATTCATACAAACAAATAGGCCTTTTGCTCACTGAACTTATAATATATGTAAATAAACTGTATTTAAAATAATTTTTTTCATGAAATTCCGTTTGAACCTTGGCAGTATAAGTGAGATTCTACATCATCCAAATGACCGCCTCGCAAATTTTTTCAAGTTTCGATGCGTTTGAGGTAATTTTCCATCACATTTTGCCACAGATTGGGCGGTATCTCAGCCATGTTGGTTTTCAATTGCTCAAGAATTAAAGGTTTATCAGCATAAACATGGTTTTTCGCACAAAAAAAGTTAAACGGTGTCAAATCGCACGATTTCGGTAGTCAATTGACATCGCCAAGACGAGAGATTATGTGACTAGGAAATTTCTCTCGCAATAAAGAGTCATATTCGCCCGTTTTGTATAGGAAGTGGCACTATCTTATTGAAATCACAGTCATGTCGTGATATCGTGTTCTTCAGTTGCAGGCCAAAAAAGGTCGATTAAAATACGACCATAACTCTTCCAATTGACATCGACAGTCTTGCCGTTGTCTGGGCAAGGAGGGTACCAGTCAGTAAGTTTTTTTTGGTGTGCTTATCTCTTTTCAATTATTTGAGAATTCTCGGAGCCCCAAATCCGAAAAGTTTGCTTATTTTCGTATGCCCCGAGTGAGAAATGTGTCTCATCACTGGCGAAAATTTTGTTAGAAAAATCTCCGTCCATTGCTTGTTGTTCAAGCACCCAACCGACGTATGTACGGCGCTGTGAATAGTCAACTGGCTTCAGATGTGGTGTGAGCTGGACTTTATATGGATGAAGTTGTGCAAAATGCGTAACCAATCCAGTAACTTCAAATTTCTCCTCTATAATCTCGTCTTATAGCACGATACGTGGCCACGTTTGAATCACCATCCATCATGATCCATTTTCATAAATACCTCAATTTTAACTAAAACATAACATGCTTGGTCTAACAGATGTCAAAATTCAGCCCTGTACTTTTGAGATCACGAAATGTATAACTCTATTTAACTGACGAGCTCCGATCTCCTCCTCCAATATGTTGTGCACGTGTCCTAATATTTTTGCAAGAAATACAGGTACTACAGTTTAAGACGCGGGCTTAAAAAACAAGAATTAAGAATAATTTGGAGATTCCAGGCGCCAAAAGGTTTTTCGTTTCTCACGCTCCGGCCACTTTTGCTACATTTGACAGAATTTTGACACTTGAGAGTGTATATAATTTTTGAAATCTAATTGCTACAATAGTCCGGAAAGTGTGAAACAATTTTAATATGTACTAAGTACGAAGGTTTGACCTACGCAGTAGAGAACATCATACGTAGTCCTTTAAATATCTAATGCGCATGATCTATGGTGACAGATACATACGATTTGCCGGTGGTACAAATACGAATATACATATATTGTTTTCAATTTTAATATGTATACGCGCCTTGTTGCCTCGTTTTGCTGTTGTTGGTAGCGTGTAAAAATTTCAATTGAATTTTACTGGTTTGTTGCGCTTCTTTTACCACATGCTTCGATTACTCACTTATTTACTTACGCTTACTTTGGTGTAGCAATGATGGGAACGCGACCGTACACGGTGAATGGTGTATTACGTCTTGCCGACTGATAGATGGTATGGCGTACTGACACTTTGTCAGTCAGTCCGTCTTACATCTCTTTTACGATCGTTTGTAAGTTTATAATATATTCATATGCATATCTGTACGAATGTACATACATATGTATGTATGTTCGCCTTGTTGAGTGTATTGTGGCAGCAACATATGCGCCCGGCTGTGGAGGCAATGACAAGCCTTCGTTTGTTGCTTAATTTTTCGGTCTCTCCGCTCGAATACTTCGACGGTGCGCAAATTTAAAAATAGAAATTACGATATTTGGCTGCTTAATTTGGCAAAGTACAAAATGAATGTGCAAGCTTACAAATGGCTTTTATTCAGATATTCATATACATATATACATATGTATGTACATATAAAAAAATTGTACAACTTAAATGCACATGTTATATACGAGTATATCACATATGTAAAACATTATTAAAAATAAAAAATAGTTTGTTTAAGCAAAATTATGAATGTACATACACATACATACATACATATTATGTATGTATGTGTGCTTGTACATAAAAATAATGTGTTAAAAGTAGCCGCCAAAGTTTTTATTGTTATTTCCCCGTTTGAAGTTTTATATTCGGCTTATGACGATTTTCTTCAAAAGGCATAATGTCCCATCGATAAAAGCCGCGCTTGACGTTTTAATTCGTTTTCCGACATTAGTTGTATATACATACACGTATGTATGTATGTACATATAAACACATATGTACATATGTACATATACGAGTATGGTATATATAAATAAATGTACCTAGATATGTATATGTATCTCTGTATTTCATTTTCCTCATGTAAGTTTACACACACAATACATACATACATAATCGTATTTATTACTCATTCTTAGCCTTAAGCTTACTAAATAAATATTCTTGTACTCGTACTTACATACATACATACATACATACATACATACATAAATACATACATACATACATACATATTTGTCCCTGCCATAGTTAGAACTATTCATTTGTTCCACCCCATTTCTTCCTTGTCATTCTAGAATTTATACCGTACAGCAACTCGATTTAATATACAAATTCATGTACATACATATGTATGTATGTTCTGGCAAATACATATTTAAAAAAAAATAATTGTGGAGTGTTTTTCCAATTTATATTTCTTTTACCGGCACAGATCGAAAGTTGTACCATTAAAATGGTTTTAAAGGGAGCGAGAAATAGTAAATGACTATCTGATGGTGCAAAGCTAGGACTAAAGGCTAAATTTGTCTTCAGTTCCCAAATCAGATCTCTTCATTTTACATTGGTTAACAAAAAGTGTAGGGCAGAGATGCCCAACAAATGCAACGATATCATTCCGATTCGCTAACAAGAAAAGTTAACTCAACGAAATGAAATCGTTTCGTTTCGGCGCCTCTTTATCGAAACGAAATGAAGTCGTTAACGTTGAAACCGCAGGAACTCATCGTTAACGTTAATTTTACAGTGGCTGTATGCTATGATTTAACAGCACACTTCAATTTTAACGCTTAACATTGTCTGTTAACGACAGCTTTTGGTTTCGGGTAAAAAGGAATTTATTTTGAAACGATAGAAATTTAATTACGATGCAGCCTCGGTGTAGGTTCGAGTGGTATATCAGATTATGGAACATCATATCTGTACATATGTACATATATAGCCAAGCACAACTCGGCCGCAAAATCCGAGTGGTTAGGCCAGCATGCAAAAAATTATAGAAAATTATTTTTAATATAATAATTATTATGAAATATAATATTAAATTTTATACGCTTCTTCAATTAAAATGACTATAAAAATATAATATAATCCTGCTTTTAGTCGCTTTGAGGAAGGATACCAATTTTAGTCGCGATACTAGAAATTATGTTATTTATTTTCGATTTGTTTAATATATATTTTTTAATTTAATTAATTAATTTTTTTTGCATAATAAAACCGCAAATACTTCACGTATAATTAAACAATAAAGACGAAAGCGTCAATATTTCAACATAATTATTTTTTAATTGCATTTGCAAGAGGAGTGTAGGAAAATTATGTGACTTTTTAATTTAAACACATACTTGTAGCTTTACATTGTGAGTATATATTTATGAATATATTGTATAATACCTACATATATGTACATAATGGAATGCTATAAAAGTTGTATCTACAATACATTATAATAAAAAACATCTACTGGATACTGAATTCTTTAATCCAGTAGTTTTCGTTTAGCTCGGTTACCGCCCAGAAGGTCTTTCACTTCTTTATTTAGCACAAGTAACTGCCATAAAAAGAGCAACAGCTATTTAGAATTGGCAATTGATTTTGAGTTTGATTTTATATGTATATGTATGTATTTTAAATGAGCTAGCGGTGGCTGTGTTTACCAAATTTACAGTAAGTTAATGGTGAATAATCGTTATTACCTCAAAATGTTGTTATGTCTTCTAATAGGTTCGCCATAAATAAGCCGGTAAACGAATATATGTGTGTATGTATGTATGGCATTGAGAGAATTCACAAATACTTTGCGTTAACCTCTTCATACAATAAACGCAGATATGTACATACATATAAACGTATGCATGTTAATGCGTCTGCGTAGCCCCATTAACGCAAAAGCTGTTGTCATACATTTTCCACAGAAGTCTATAGTAAATACTGGTGTTGGTTTCAATAGCTTACTCTACTCGTGGCTTATGTATTGCCAGATGAGTTAGAAGCCGGCAAGCCGTCCATCGCCCACTATTACGCCAGTCAACACAATTGTTGGTGGGGTGGTGGGTATATATGTATGTATACATATACATATGTATGTATGTACAAACATACTGATATTTTATTGTCTGCTTATTCACTTCATAATTCAGCACACTCATTTCGTTTCGTTTGTTTACTATTTTTCTTCACGCATGCACATTTAAATATCTACATATACACACACATATGTACTTAGGTGTGTAGGTATATGCCAGCGCATTGTTGATGACATCATTTTTGTTCATAAATAACAACATCTACATGTACTTAGGCATGTGCAGTTTTGTACAAAATAATAGCAGTGTAGGGTAAACAATTATTAATATGTAAAATTTAAGCTTATAGACTTGGCACAATAATGTAAAATACTATATATTCGATTATGAGTCGATAATAATTTACCGGATGTTGCCGCTTTCGAAAATTAAAGACAATAGAACTTCTATCCTGTCTTTCCCTACATGTACTCCTCTGCTATTCAAAGTTTAGCCATTTGTTGAGTGCTTTTCTTCTTATTTTTTGGCCTAGGCACGGCTTACGTAATTATGGACAAATTAACAATAGTGCGCCAGTGGTATCTTCGGTTAACAGTTCGGCATCAATTGGAAGAACAAACTGAAGCCAGGACCTTCTTCACCTGATCTGTCCACTGAATTGGAGATCTTGCTCTTCCTCTGCTTTCACCAGCGTTACTGCATCGAATACTTTTAAAGCTGGACATTGTTAGATGGGTGAAAACGTTTACAACTAATTCTAAAACCACATTTCGCCGGTCGTTGCTCTCTCAAGTCTGTTTGAACTTCAAGGACTAAATTTAACTAATGGATAATCCACTAGTTAATTAATGAATTTTGAACTATACATAACAAAAAAATATAACAAGTAAGGAAGACAAGACGTAAGTTTAGGTGAAACTGAACAATAGATACTCAGCTGATATTTATATTAAACGCCAGGTGGTCTACCGTATTCACAAAGAACTTAACACCAGTTATATGGGAGGTAGGCTTGTTTGTGGATCCATGTTAGCAAGCTTTTGCTGTTATTTGGAACTCACTGTAACTATCATATAATTGAGTAATATTACGTTATATCTATATAACATATAACTGGCGCTTTGTAATCTCTGAAGCGATTCTCGGCCGATACTAAGCCGACTCCGAATGGCTGATGGTTTTATTTTACACTCGGTGGGGTTGACATTCCTTGCCGAGAGGCGACCGCAATTAGAAAAAATAACTTAATTTTTTTATTTAAATTAATTTTATATTATAATTTTTGTATATCGGTTGGACCATATAGATTCATTAAATTTTCGATAAGTCATAGATAGGTTAAAGTAGAAGATCTGTTTCTGGACCCATGTCATTTATTTTAAGAAATTCATTAAGAATTTTACTGAATTATTTTGAAAGTATGTGCGCTCTCACCCTATTTTATTTAGGTAGGTTATATAGAGTTTAGCTGTTTGAGGTTTAATTACTAATTACTTTATGTATAATCCACATACATTTATTGGTGGTTACATTTATACACAAAATGTTACAAAATTGTAAACCAGTACGACCTACGATCGAGTATACATATATTGTACAATGAATAAAATACGCATACATATTTACACACAAGCGAGTACATATATACATACATATATGAAGTTGTGGAAGCCAACGCCTTTTCTAGTGCAATTATCTTACTTATCGTTCAAAAATTTCAAATTGGGTGGGCATTTCTGTAAAAGAAAACTAAAATCCATACATGATTAATTAATTATACATTATAATGGAGAGTTTATTTCTCTCATATTTCTATCTTTTTAACTGCTAACTTTCCCATGTGAGTGTTAAAGTATGTTGGTATTGGCTTGCTGTATATTTGTATGTATGTATGTATTAAGTTATTATTAATATTTGCTTTTGTTTTACTGGCATATGAAAGGAAATGCTCGTGTGAATTTGAGCGAATACTAGACGGTCGTGCATAAATGACTAACTGCCTGACTGGTTGTAGCCTAATTTCAGTTCAATGCACCGACCTCTGTTGGCTTTGATCAGGGGCTCAAAGCAAAGCTTAAGATTGCAGCTTCTGCAATCTGATTTGAAATCGTCTTGAAATCCCTATAATAAATTGAAATGGTTACATCCAATGAAAATCATAATAAAAACTCCATTCCTTATCAAAATCGGCCTAACATTAAATAATTTGTATATCTTCAAATTTAGAATAAAAGGTAATATAAATAATTTTCAAATATCAAATGCCTATAACCAACCCACGGTAATATACCTGATTTTATTCCAATCTATCAAGAATTTTAAGATTTTATTAGGCGCCTTAAGATTAAGATGTTGAACATGTACGATAAAGTAAATTTTGATACCATCTACTCAGTATTATATACAGTATGTCGTTTTTACTGAGTTATTATTATATAGTATTTATTTATTTTTTTTCTTTAACGATTTTGTAAATAATAAAGTTCTTGCATTGGCTCAGTGATGACGGGGTGTTGTGCTTCCCTGACTTGTATAGTCTCTTGGCGCCTACAGATGTCGGCGTCCGACTACTACAGCTTAGAGCTACAAAATCTTGTAGAAGTTTGCATTATATACGTATATATATGAATGAGTTCGTATACATGTGCACAGATGTACATAACAACATACATATATACATATGTACCTGTAAGATGAATGACTAACCGACAACGAAGCCAGCGAAGAGGATTGGCGCAATAATCTGTTTACGTGTACATGCGTATATATAAATATGTTTTGCTGATTTTAGCACGGCTTAATATGTGACCTCATTACACTTGGTTGCTCTAGAGCTTTTCTCAGCTTTAGAAAAAAAAAACTGTTTCATAATACTTAGTTATGTACATGTTGGTACATAAAAACATACATAATATTTATGTAAATATGTTGGTACATACAAATATAGGTATACAGGTATAATAAATATATAATATTATATGTATGTACACTCAAATGTACATAGTTGGCATTTTATTGCAAGTGGCGTTAGTGTTTTCGCTATATTAGTTGAATGTCAGCAACAGTTGCTTTTGCTCTTGCTCTACCTAGCTGCGCTGCTATTCTTCTGTATGGCCAATGACATTTTCCTATGCCACCATTTGTTTTAAATAACTTTTTCAAATGTCAAAAACCAGCTCCACGAGGCATCATACCACTCCACTCTGCTGTCATTCCAAAGTGTTGCTATTATTATACCTTCCATGCTCATGGATGGATTATGTTATAATTTTGGTCCGAGGTATGTACATACGTGTATGTACATATATACAGAGGTACAGGAAGGAAGAGATAGACGCAATAAAATTATAAATATATTACATGTTGTAATTTTGTATTGTCGTTTATCGGTTAGATCTATTGCATAGATTGTGGTCATAAAAAATATTGCAACAAAGTCGCTGCAAATATAAAAATTGGTATTTTGCACGCACAATAAGGGTTGACTACTGGTGAAAAAGTAAAAATGATACCAATCCAACTTCTATAACATAAGTACATCTGTGTCTTAAATTACAGAATATCTAGATATGAAGTTTTGCTCCGTCTGAAAAAATTCTAAATCAATTGTAATGTAGAGTGAGTTAATAACTTCAAAGTCAAAAATTAAAAAAAAAAATATTGTTAATCATGAAAGGTATAAAGATTTCGGTCAACATTTCTTTCTTGTTTTCCTCAGTTGTACTCGCAGCAACATCGTCATTGCTGCTAACGCTTTGTGGTTTTTGTTGCAAAGTTCTTTTTATTATTATTTCCTCAGCTGTCACTTTTGTATGTGTTTGTGTATTTTTGTTTGCGTTGCCATTTTGTTGTCCCTTTTAGATCGCCCCATACTACACATTTACATACACTCATATTAAATTCCAAGTGTGAGGAGTGGCTAAGTTTAGCGAGAAGTTATTTTGGCGCTGGATTTAAATTGCTTCGCTGCTGACTGTGTAAATGTGTATGTGCATATGTATGCATATCCAAAGTCGACCTCCTTGGCTTTAAAATAATTTTCCCAAATATGTAGAAATACATTGAAATCTACACATACATACATACATACGTGTATTTCAATGATGTTGAGCTTTGTAAATTGTGATCGGGAAATGATAATTATTTCATCTTCACATACCCTTTAAGTATCGCCTTTTCTTTCCTCAGCTATTTTTCATTTGTTCTGCGTTGCTTGGTACTTGTTTAAGTGCTCAATAAGAGATATAGTACTTTTTGTTAACACATTTTTACACTCGATATTTCATCCAGCCAGCGCATGAAATGTTAGCGAATGGTATTTAAACACGGCGACGTCCGATAAAATGTCATTTGTCCGCCTTTATATTAGTTAAATGACAGCTATTTCGAGAACACCACATCCCTCTTTTGGCAGGGATCGAACCAACGGATCCTGAGTAAAGAGGCGAGCGCTTTGCCACTGAGCAACAACTTTCCAATGCTTATTATATGTAGCTCGGTTCGCTGTCAGTAAGAATTAGCCAATATGAAATATCAAAATTGCGCTCTCTCGGTGCAACTTTTCTTGGCCCTTTGGCTCACCGAACGCGTTTCAATGAAAATTGATAACAATTGTTACTGCCCAACAACTCAGTGAATTGAACTAATGCCAAGCATAATGCATTAATTGCTTTCAAAACCATCCATCTTTTTTATTATTAGAAAAAAAGAAACTATTACTCAGCAAAATTATTTCTAGATGTAATTCAATTCGTTATTGGATGCTATGCTTTATTAGTTTTGTGGATAATTACCAAAAATGTGTAAATTGTTCTTCATTATCTATGGCGGCACTAACTGTTGGACTGAAATGACTTCCACGCAATACTTTTGTGTGTTGCTTTCGAATGGCTTAAGAGTATCTCTTATTTGAATGTATGGGAAACAAAACTATAGTGGTCATCTACAGGAAGTATGGTGATGGAAACGTCAAATGTAGCTGTGTAATACAGCATTACATTACAACTTCTTTAAAAATGTGTATTGATTTAGAATACAAAGATTTGCTTTGCTTTACCTAATAAGGTGAAACGACAATCTTCTGATTTTCAAATTGCTTGGACAGGTTTCAATATTACATAAAATAATAAATCAATGTTTCTTTTAAACGGTATACTTAATTTTTATATAATTAAAATTATTATACATATAATATACCATTTCATACATTTTTTTATAATTTAGGTATAAAGTTTAAAGTAATTAATTAAATTCTTTACATTCGTATTTTCAGGTAGAGGAGATTGCCCACACTGCAGCTCACATCGTTGATAATCTGAATCCATTTAGCGCTCCGGAATCCGAACATTACGCGTCTACTGAACAATTTCGATTTGAAGATCAGCCAATTTCTACTGAATCTCAGTCAAATGCTGACTTTTTGCAGCAAAACGAACCAAACTACCACAACGAACAATTGGAACAACTGTTATCTTCGCAAGGGGAAGCATCGGAGCCAGCATATGTTAATAAAGAAGAAAATTTGTTTTCGTCTAAGCCAGAAGAACAACAGCTGGAGTCTCCTATTAAATTAGACTCGGAATTAAATGGATTTGAGGAGAACATACTAGTTGCGGCATCTGTAGCGAATCATGCTATCACCTCCGCCGAACCAGAGATAATTACATTTTCTGGAGAACCAAACCTTGTACAGACTTATGCAGATCAGAATGAAGCATCAGTTGCTGAACCTGGATTTACAGCTGTTACTGAACAGGAGATCAGAGCTTCGCCAGAGGCACAAGTTTCATCAATATCCGAATCAGAAATTATAGCTTTATCAGAACAAAAAATTGAAACTGGTCCAGAACCAGATAATACAGTTATTCCACAAGCAGATATTCTAACTTTGACGGAATTAGAGGTAAAAGCTGTGCCAGAACCAGAAATTAAATCTGTTCTTGAAGCAGAGGTTGTTTCTCAACCAGAACCGGTTGTGGATGTGTTTGATACTAAGCCTATAAACACTTTAGAAATAAGCGGTGAGTTAGTTTCAAATTTATCCGCTGGAGGAGATGAATCCTTCTTGGCACCTACTCCTTTAGAAACAACAGTTTTGGAGTCAAGTGTTGATGAAAACAAACCATCTGATAAGAATGAGTCAGTTACTGCTGCCGTTGTTGCCGGTGCTGTCGGTGCTGTTACTGCCACGGCAGCTGCTGCAACAGTTGCAGCTGCTGCTGGCAAGAAAACTGATATTAAACAGGCGCGTGCTTCAACTTCACTGAAGTCAAAAAGTATCGATACCAAAAAGACTACAGAGACTGCCAAGAAGCCGATAGCCAAAACGTCTGCTTCGTCAGTATCTGCTAGACCACGTACTGCTCCGACTAAGACAACGACTACGACTGAGAAGAAAACATCAACCAATACGGTTAGCACAAAACCATCGACTACTATTACTTCTACTACTACTCGCAAACCATTAACCACCAATACTGCAGCTCCTAGAACAGTTACCAAAACAGCAACTACAACCAGGCCAACGACGGCGCCAGCTTCATCTAGATTAACAGCCTCTCGTACAGCTGTTACCACAACTACTGCACGTCGTTTGACAGCAACCACTACAGGCGGTTCAACGACTACTTCCAATGGCACATCTACAGCTAAACCCAAAACAGCTAGTGGGGCTCCCACTAAACCAACTTCTTTAGGTCTCTCGGCTACAAATAAACCGAAGTTGTCATCTCCTCGTACCACGTTGACTTCACAACTACGTAAGTCTGCACCACCAAGCTCTGTCTCAGGATTAGCTGCGGCTAAAAGCCCACTTAAGACTACGGCACCAACTACTAATGGTGTTTCTAAAAGTTCGACAACCACAACGACTGCTAGTCGTGCCAAGAGCTCGACTTCTACCACTTTAACTACTGTAACCACGACAACAAAGACTTTCACGGCACGTCCTGCTCCTAAGACTACGCACTCATCAACATTATCATCGACTACAACACGTCGCACTGTTGGCAGCACATCTAGTAGCACAACAGGAGCAAAGACCACAAGCAGCACCTTAGTAAAGAAAACATCACCAAGTTCTACCAGACCTACAACTACAGGCAAGCTCTCATTGTCGCCTACTAAGACAACAAATGTAGCTCTAAAGGCGAAACCCAGAGATGTGACTAAAAAAGCAGGAACTCCATCTAAATCGTCAAACGAATCAAAACCAAAAGTAGCCAAAGAGGAACTGAAGACGAATGGCGTATCTAAAGTGGGAGAAACTGACGCGGCGGCTTCTATAGAAAATCAGAAACCGCAATTGAACGGTGTAGGTGACGGTGGAGACCAACAGCTTATTGAAAATGGCACGCGACAATTAGATCTAGAGAATGGAGACGGTCCCTTGACGGAACAAATACAGGCATCTCTTCTCGACGCTTAAGTAGTAAAGGAATATAAGACCTTGAATGTTTTTTGAAATGCAGTAAGCAAAGAGAAGAAATATTAGATATCAAAAAGGGATCCTCATAATAAAATGATAATTGTTTGTTTTTTGTGGCTGACGACTAGATACAGAGCACGAGGTGCTAGGAGGTAAACTACTAAGTATTGGGGTTAAGCAGCTGCGCATAATTGTAATAACATTATTGTAACGCAGATTGCTATTTATTTAGAAACAAAATAAGTAAAATAACAGAAAAGTAGTTTGGAAGAGGAAAACAATATTTACTCGAACGAACTTTGATAAGAAATATGAGATTCAATAACAGATAGTAGTGTAATACGTTTATATGCGAATAACACAAGATTACATAATTCAAATGATCCCGGAGTGAAACATTAGCGTGGAATATAAATGTAATAAAAATGACGATTCACACACATATATGCAAACAAATATAGAAAAAAAAACTAAATTGATCATATTTTCAACAAAAATATGATAATACCAACTTAAATACATATACCATATTCATACATAGTTGTCATTTATTTTCGTCAATGTACGATGCATTATATTTGTATTTGAAACTACTGATGCGATTTGTGTGAGCTATTTCTGAACAGTTTCAAAAAAGAAAAACGGAAAATATGTTTAGCTTTGTGATGTTTCGTACTTTTTTTTATGTTTTCATATTTGATAATCAATGTTTAAACTACATTTTGCTCTTTTAATACTCGGACATAAGATCGATATCTAACTATGGTGTTATGTTTATCGCTTTTTTTATTATTGTTTCGTCATTTAAAGCCTAAATATTTTTTTTTTCTTTAGTTTCATATAGAGCTAGTGTCTACCATGAATTGATATTAAAAAGCTCGTCTTGTGTTTTTCTTTATTCTTTATAAAAAGATACTTGTCATTATATTATTTAATTTTGTGGTGGTAAATGTTTGGGAAAGACGAAAAAACGAAATAAAAAATCATAAAATTTATGAAAAAAGCTAACGAAACAAAAAAATATATTTTTATCATATTTCACATACATATGTAAGCCAATACATTTGGCCATTTAACGATTTACCGTAAAACAAAAAAAAAAAAATAAAAATAAACATTATAAAAAAACTAAATGCAAATCAGCATTGTAAAAAAAAAATATAATAAGTTTATGCATGAAAGCGGCATACGAACAAGCAAATACATATGAAGTGGAAATATCTTTTAGACATGTACGTGAAAACCTATTTAATACTAGATGGCATGCGAAAAAATTTTTAAAACTAATCATATATTATAATACGATCGATGCATTTTTGATATATTTTTGTACTTCATTATTCTGTTCCTGTATACAATATGTGGGTTACGTATGACGCAAGAAAACGACACAGTATACTTAAAGATAAAAATGAAATATTATTATTTATGAAACAAAGTGTGGCCTACCTATGCTCATACCCAGTGTATTATTATTATTATTACTCTTAAAATATTCTTTTAAAATTCCTATTTTTTTACTTTTGATAATGTTTTCTTTGTATTATTTTGTTTAATTGTTTTTTGTTCAAAGTGAACAATTGAAATTCTCAGTTTAAAAGTCTGTCAATACATACGTATACATATATAATATAACGTTATTCTCAACTACGATAATTTTTACGATATACTTGTACGAAAAAAAAAAAATTAAAAAGCTACAAAAAAAAGAATAAAATCAATTTTCGCGTTTTATTTTATTTATTTGTATACATACGTGTTTATTTACTATTTTTTATTTAAAATTTTAATGAATTTATGCACTAACATGCATGTGACAGCTATTAATCTAGTCTCAAATATGATTTTAATTAAATAATTGCATTGTAGTATTTAGAATTTAAACGACGTCTCGAATTTATCACATTGCCTGCCCCTTACTCACCTACATATGTATGTATGCATGTAAATGTATCGCTTAAAATTATCAAGCGATTTATGCACAAAAAAAGTAAAATTACATTATATATATTACGCCTTAATAGCACCTTATAAATAAATTTTTGTATGTTATTCTGTAGTTTCGCTTGCTTTAATAGTAGTGCCCTTTGCATCTAATTTGCCTTATAGTTAACGAAATAAAATATTAATTGAATTTCTTTAAATCTAAAGAGACTGACTGCAACAACATCCCTGTGTTAGCTTCCATTGCTCGTGAATTCTTGAATGATTAGCTAGATTGCTTCCAGGTTGAATTAAAAAGTACATATAATTGTCAATATCTGTTCTAGCGATAGTTAAAAGTAAAAAATTTGAGGAAATAAATGATTATCGACTTTTTCATTTACACAATTTGATCACAACAGACAAAAATCGCTTTGGATTGTCAAAGCGTTGTTTTGAAAAATTTGATTTCGAAACTGCATCCTATTTGCCAGAGCCAACAAGTGTAACACGATTTAAATGAAAAATCTGAAACAATTGATATTGATATTTTCATTTAATTAAATTAAATTATTGGAATCAGTACACATATATGCATATGTATGTACAGATTTTGTTAATTGGATATTAATTTCTTAACTGAATATTGTTAAGCTCGTATATATGTACATACTCGTACATATGTACATATATATCGGTCACACAGCTAATTTTTAACTCCTTCGCTATTATCGATAACTATAGTTACCCAGGTGACTATGGCATTTATAAAGTTAAGGAGTAAAACAATGCAATACATTTCCTTCTTTCACTTTTATTTTCCTACGTTTTATGTACGTGCTTTCAGCACAGCATTGCTTTTCCTGTTAAACACTGCCGGAAAGCCCATAGCGAAAAAATTAAATCCTTGATATGGAATTTGAAAATTTTCCAACGCAAGCAGTTCACAGTTGCGCCTGGTAAATCTACGCGAATGACGTAATGAGATTGCTGGATCAGTCTAATGGCTTCTTATAATATATTGTTAAAAGCAAAAATTTTGTTAAAAAAAAATTAAATTTATTAAGGATATATTACAAGCATGAAATTTTATATAAAAGTATTTTACGTCTTTTATGATTAGAATTTACAATAAAATTGAACTTTTGAACTTTTACATTTACATAAATAATAAATCTTTACATACATATAAACTAGTATATATTATGCAATTATACACAATTATCCGTATATAATCGTAGCAAAAAAGAGTGCAACTTTAATTACATATTAATAAAAAATACAATGCCCAAAAAATAGTGGGAAATTCTCCGAATAAACAGCATGAAATTAAAATTGAATATCTATCCCAAAAGTCGGATATTATTATAAAATATTACCAATGATTGACGGAAAATCATAAATTGCAAATAGTACTATTCAAAGGGGAAAAATGATACATACCTACATACATACATATATATAATATTTGGACAACTTCAATTTTTTACATATACATACTTACATTTTTTACAAAAATGGTTACACGGAAAAACATTAAACCGTTTCCGAATATTAATAATGTACTAATAAAAACATAAACTTAGTTGTAACAGTGGAAACTGGAAAAAATTGATTAAATCAAGAGCCCCGCGAATTTGTATGTAGGGTTGATTATAATCAGCGATCCGAAAAATATCCATAGACGTACAATGTAGACTTGATTACAAATAAACATATTATTATATAGACGCGGCAAATCCCAAGCTAAAAGCGTGCAAAATTAATAATTCAATAAATGTTAAAAATTTAAAATTACACATTTATTTTAGAGGTTAGACCATAACACACTCCATATAACGGTAAGTTTGAAATGTATAAATATTGTAAAATTGTAATTCAGTAATCAACCATGTATGTATGTAATTGAATTAAGTTTTGGTTATGTAATCACAGTTTATCTACGTGTGAATTTTTTGGTGAAAGCATTGTTGATCTTTGCAACCAAAACAAATTGCTCGACAAAATTTTTAACGTTGAGTGTGTATGTGCCTATAACCTTACTTTACCTTTTTTTTGCAGAATATGGTCGGACGAAAACTAGTCCGAAAATTGAAACTTAAGTGTGCTCTGCCCAATCTATAAAAAATATCGCATGTAAGGTCCTGTCGAGCATATTGTGTGAAAGACTAAAACCCACCGTCAACAAACTGGTTGGACCTTATCTGTGTAGCTTAGATTAGGACCTCTCCGAGCCGTTCGGTACCAACTGAAGTTATCATGGGATTTATTCAATTTGATGCTGGAGAGAATAACAAGAGCGGCAGAGCTAAATAGACAAGGTATAATCTTTAACAAGAGTGTACAACTACTGGCGTATGCCAATGGCACGGGCATCATAAGCCTTAACAACCGCGCCGTGAGTTCTGCTTTCCCCATATTGGATAAGGAAGCGAAGCATGTGGGTCTGGTAGTTAACAGTCATCGAATTAGTGACTCGGCTCCCCTCTCACTGTTGGCAGTCAAAACATCGAGGTCGTAGATAATTTTGTCTACTTAGGTACCAGCATTATATATTATTGGCGCTGAAGCGATTTTTAGACGAGCTCCTTCTCCAATTTGTTGTGTGCGTCTTGATGTTTCCCAACAAATGGAGGTGAGGTGTCTGCAGTTTATACTAAGCTTTTTTAATTTCATGTCAGAAATATGCTCGGAGTGCTTGACATTCCCTGCCGATGGGCGACCGCAACTAACTTAATTTAACTTAATTGTTTATTTAAATTAAATTTGTATAATTTTTAAATGTTGGTCGGACCAGGGCTCGAACCCTGACATCATTAACACCAATAATAATATCATCATTGAAATCCAACGCAGAATCAATTGAAAAGCAAAGCCCTCTCTCGACGTACAAAAAACGAACTCTACAAGTCCATCATCAACTTAGATTAATATTATCTGTTGACCTAAACGGGGTTAGATCGCCGAAAGAGCAGACCTCTACGGTCTCCCGGAGCTCCCCGCAGCATAACTTTCACCAACCCCCATCTTTACCCACAACCAGCTCCTCTTCCTCCTTCCGTGTGAGGACTACCCAGCAGCCCTTAGTTCCCCGCACAGTCTTTTCCGTGTGTCAGACCATAGTACGTCGGAACATGACCTCAGTCAGATGTAACTTGCTCCGGCTGGTGCCATTTTCGGACGTGCTCTGACCTGCGTACCAGCCGTGGTTGGAATGATGCGTACGTTGCGCCGTGCTGTAGAAGTCTGCCCCCGCTTATCTCTACAACAACACTGCCAACCAACACCAACGTGCGGAACCAACTTCAGCTGGTAACACAGCAGCAACAAGTCGCTGTCTAACCCGACGAGACGCGATGACTGAGTGAAAATTCAATTCGGTGACCGCGCCTCGTCGGATCCGAAAAAATGTGCGAGCTACTTCAGCCGACTTTTTACATTGCACCCTTCGGTAGACAAAGCGAAACGACGTGTAACCCGCCGTATGCTCAAACTGCCAAACATTAGCGCGGCGTTTGATTTCTCCAGGAAAGAGGTTCAGGGGGTCATCGGGAAGGCAAAAGCCTTCAAATCCATCGGCCCTGACGAAATAAGCTTGCTGATGCTAAAACATCTTGGACCAGCGGGAGCAGACTTCCTCACCAAGGTCCTCAACTTGTATTTGGCTACCCTAATGATACCTGACATGAGAAAAACTGGCAGGGTGGTCCCGCTACATAAGCCGAGGAAACCAGCCAACAAAGGAGAGTCTTATCGGCCGATAAATCTCCTCTCCTCAGTAGCGAAAACACTTGGGGCCTTGCTGCTCCCGACTTTCTACTATATGGTGCAGATGCGCGGACGATGTCGACGGCTCTGGGAGTCTGGGATAGAATAGTTTCGAACTCGATATATGTTCCTTTGCGTATTGGCAAGAGCGAATACCACAGGCTATAGAGCGATGAGTTGTACGAGTTATATGGTGACATTGACATAGTTCAGTGAATGAAGACACAGTGGCTACGCTGGCTAGGTGATGTCGTCCGTATGCATAAAAGCATTACGGCTTTGAAAGTAATCGATGCAGTACCCGCTCGTGGAAGCAGAGGAAGAGAAAGACCTACGACATCTACTCCGTTAGAAGGGTCAGGTGGAGGAACCAGGTGGCGGTTTCACTTGGTATTTCCAAATGATGAGATTTCTTCCCAAGAGGTGAATGGCGCGATATTGTTGACGCGGCTATAATCGCATAAGCGGTGCATATGCCAATAAATGGGAAATACACAACAGCTGCAGATTGAATACAATTTATTCAAACTTAAATCTACCATATTCAATAAGTATTTTACTAAAATTTGCTTGTTAATAAACCATCTTAGGATATGTCTCTACTATCTACATTGCGCTATGCCCCATTGTGTGATGTGAAAGGTGATTTTATTTTGCAAAAGTGTTAGCCGAGAGAAAACTTTTACAAATATCTGGGCGTGGGGCAGTGTTTCTCATTACTACCAACACTGTATAATAACAAAAATATAAAACAATCCAAAAGTGATTGTGTTTTGCTGGCAAAGTGGTCGAAGTATATATATGTATGTGTATACATATATTTTAAAGTAAATTCGAACATGCATATGTATGTAAAAAATTCAAATAAATTAATGGAACATTGTGTACGGTGATACGTACGAAGGTACATAATATGGCGTGGAGAGCGAAAGAAGAAATAATTCGGCGGAACAACTGGTAATATACAAAACCAAGAGAATCGAAATAATGAATCACGCGACTTTTGTGTTTGAATGCGCAAACTACATCGAGAAATGAACCACTTTACTGCAACGTCGAGTGAATCACGCAAGAAATCACATAAGCATACATACATTTATGTATTTTTCTGTTAATATGTACATACATATAAATATGTATGTATGCATACATAAATACTGTGCAAAGAATTTCCATACTCAGAAAAATTACTACTCTAATATTAAAATTTTGTGATTAGGACTAGTACTAGTCCTAATTACAATATTATTAGCTGTTTTATTTCAATACATTTTGGTATAATATAATAATACATAATGAAATAACGCTGAAGGTCCCTCCATTTGTTGGAAAAACATTAAGACGCAAACCATAAATTTGTGGAGGAGTTTGGCGGAAAATCGATTCAGCGGTTACAAAGCGCAAATTATATATATAGTCTTGCTGACATTAAAGTATCCATATAATTGCCAAATTTGAAAAGGGGACAATTGTAATGACATTTGACGGAGGTCCTTGTTAACAAATTCTCCTATTAATCGAAAATTTTCATGATCTAAAATATTTGTGACTGTTCGATGTTGTTGTTGCGGCTAGCTCAAGTAAAATCAATTTATGTCGTTGAGGTCATCTAACGGGAGATCCAGGAAACGAATTGGTTTGCAGGGTGTTAGATGAGTTGGTTTTAGTTTTTAGTGTTGTGCATGCAAGATATGCGTCTAGATAGATAAGAACTAATGCTGCAACTACCCATCGCACGTACCTTCCATCCATAACAACCTATCTTATGAGAGCGCCATGCAAATGAAAAGTTGTCACCGCTCGCCCATACCGTTACTGACGGTTGTCCCAGAGAAACCAGCGGCGATTTGATTTTTTCCGTAAGACCGGCTCAGCTCATTTCTCGCTCTTGTACAAGGTTGCCAGTATAGCCTTTGTAAACTAATATGAAATAAACTAATAACTATTAATATGAAAATGCATAGTTTTTTCAAAGGAAATGAAAACTAAATTCGTAATTAATTATTTATTACCATACAGATCATGTATATTTGATTTGTGTTTATATTCGAACATATAAATTATGAAATTTGTTGACGAAAATTATAAATTTGTTTAAAAGTATGCAAACACACTGGTAGCTGGCAACATTTTACCACTATCAGCAGGGTCGATAACTCGTGTGTGCATATTGCTCTTCCAGTTGTTGTTGTTATGGACGGAAGGTATGTAAGATGGGTAGTTGCAGCATAATCTAGTGTCTATTAACCCCTTTCAGTCCTTCCTTTCTCTTGTAAACGATGGGATAGCTGTCTAAACTCAACACCACTTATCCTGTTTAGAACTTGTCATATCCATTATAGAATGACACCTCTGAATAACCTCAACAAAAAATTGTTACTCTTACCAATAGATTAATTCCGTAAAATTTTATCTTTATTTCACGTGAATATTTAATACATTTATATCTAAGTGTAAAATTATTTTTTTATGTTAAAGAAATTTAAATTGTATGTATCAGCACGCTTTATTTCCATTTTTAAAAACAATTTAGTTAGACTTGACCCTTTTAGCAAATCCACCTGCGCTGTTTTGAGCCGGTCTCTTTCTACTGGATGATAGCTTTTTCTGAATGCCTTTCATTATAGCCTGTTTTCTTGACGAATATGGCTCCAAAAAGATCATCTGTCCACGTAAAAATGACTCGTTTAAGAGGAAAGCTTTGCAAAAACTGTCAACATCCGCGAATTGAACAAATGCAAAGTTGGTACAAACAGTTACTTTCTCAACAGGCCCGGTTGACGAGAACAGTTCGCGAATTTCTTCTTCAGTTACACCTGAAATTATTTTATATTTTTCCATTGAGCTTTTATTAACTTCATAACTTTAAAAGGTTTTATTTATATATTGTACTAAAGCTAGCAAAATATTTTTAGCGATTTTGTAAATAAATGGCAATAATTAACCAAAAATCGGAGGATCACTGCTAAAGCTGCTTTAAAAAAGAATAAATCGTATTTGTCTATACTCTTATTGCCAAAAATAAAAACAGAATACGATTAGTGCTACCATCGATTGATATTTTATAAACATGCTATTGGTGTTTTGGTCGCGTTTTACTTACCAGGTTTTACATTCTGCACAAAGACTGATGTTTTAATTTTGGGAGTAATCGTTTTGTATTCTTCAAGTTCTAAATCAAAACCTTCCTCTGTGGTACCGTTCAATTTTAAGGCTTTCTTAGCTCCTTTCTGGTCCTTGAATGTCAGAAATGCCAACACGTTTTTCTTACACAATATAGAATAGCTTTCTAATTCTCCACATTTTGAAAAGATTGACTCCAATTTCGATGGTTCTAAGCATGCTAAATAAAAAATAAAACTTAATAAATAACACATTTTTTGTCAACCTTTTGTATATATGTACTTACATAAGTTCTGATTATTTTTAATAAGAACTGTGCGTTGCGGATCTTTTGTTTCTTTATTTTGATGATCAGGTCTAAGTACACAAATGTTCACTCCATTAAGAACTGAATTATGTAAATTAAGTGCTGCAATTACGGAAGATTCATCTTTGAAGTTTACGTAGCCATTACAGTATGTATCGCGTGGATATAATTTAGCACTTTCGATTTCACCGCAATTACTGAAATGTTCCTTGACTTCATCTTCGGTAGTATCTTTTTTCAAATTCTTAATAAACACACTAAGTTTCTTTTCTTCGGAAGACTTTTGTTTTTTTTCAGCCTTCTTTAGTTTTTTTGGATTTGGTACTTGAATGTTTACTTTTAAGATTGCACCTTTTACTTTGGCCTTATTGTTGGTTGCTTCTTGCGCAGCTTCCGCTTCTTCAGGCGATGTATATGCAATGTACGCAATGCTACTGACGGGCCCATGATTGCTGTGAATCGTATGTAAAGTTCCGAACTTTGCAAAAACCTCGACGAGATCAATTTGTTTGTACACTAAAAAAAAAAAAAAATTAGTTTAAATACAAACTTTTCCTTTGCGCATAAAAAAATTTCTTACCCTTAGGAAGATTTTTCACCACAAGTACTTGATCTTTTGGAAAGGTTTTAGGAAGTGCACCACTTTTAATTTTTGGGACACCAGTATCGTCTTCAACCTTTGCCTTTTTAGCCTTAGAAGTCTTGGCTGGGGAAACGGGAGCATTTTTCTCAATGGGTGCTTCAACTGGTTCTTCGTCCTCCTCCTCATCTTCATCTTGATCGTCGTCATCGTCTTCATCATCTTCGGCTTCGTTATCTAATAAATCTGAGTTTTCATCATCATCATCTTCATCGGAGTCCGCTTCTTCCTGCTCTTCTCCGTCAGAGTCTTCCTCTTCATTACCAAGGCCTGCTGCGACGTCTGCACCAGAGTCCTCTTCCTCTTCAGAGTCATCTTCCTCTTCCTCTTCAACTTTCTTTGGGGGTAATACCTTTACAGGAGTTTTGCCCGTTTTCTTTTGAGGAGTTTTTGCCGGGGTTCCCTTTGCAGGTGTGCTGAATTCCCCATTCTTTTGCTTCTTTACACCATTTAGTGGTGATTTTATGCTAATATCTCCCTTCTTTTGCTTCATTTCTTTTTTATTAAATTTATATTTGTTAATATTAAGAAACACGTACTAATCAATGGTACGACAAGAAAACTAGTGGACCACGCTTTTGCAAAACACACGTGCTTGTGAAATAAATTTAACAGCAGCATTGCCATTTGCTCAAAGCAGGGCTGCCACTACAGAAAATAATAAGTAGATGCAACTATCAAATTTTTCAAGGATTAATTATCCATAAAGTACTTTCCGATTAAATTTTAACTGATTCAAATAAAATTTTTTTAGCCCTGCTTGGCGGATGAAATCATAACTACAGAAAGAAGCAAAGTGACGGTATGCAATAATTTACTTATTTGAAAATCATCTTGAGCCTAATACTACGCGCTTTTGTTATTCATTAACTTCGGATATACTTAACAATATATAATTACACCGTTTTGAATTAAAATTGTAGTGGAATTTTTTCTCTTCTGCGAAGTTTAAAGCTTCTATACTCCTTTAAAATTTTGAGGAACCATAAAACCATTAAATGATGCCCGACATTTTGATCCACCTTACCTCGCCTCGTGTAATGTGCTTGCCATGTTCACTTACTCATATGGATATTCGGGCATAACTTTCAAAACGAAGCTCGGAGGATAAGCGAGACCAAAATCTTATGCGCTTTTTGGTTTCGGCTACAGTGAATGTGCTATTTACTTTTTATATATTATAAAAATAATGGAATAATTACAAATCGTTCAAATGACAAGAGTTAGACGTTTCCAAAGGCCTACCATGTTGTTGTGGTTTTTCTACTCCACTTAGGTGGTTATTAGTCTAAGTCATTGAGGTCATCCCATTAGGTTCCAGGAAACGAGCTGTTTCGACGGGTTCGCACCAAAGGGAGAGGGGAGTTAGATGAGTTTTAGGGGGCATGTAAAGCGGTGGTTAATGCCGTGCGGGAGCGTTAGGTATCTCGGGGTCGAGTATGGATAATTAGGAGTTAAACCTGCCACAATATTCAGACCTTAGTTGAGCCAGTATTACGCGGGACTCTTGAGGTAGCTTGAGCTCTTCGTTTGCCATGGGTGGTGGTTTGACTCCGAAAACACCATTCACAGGGAGAGAGTTTATGACAACTCTCAAGACAGCCAGCTCTATGCACAAGGGGTTCTGCAGGATGGTGTCCTCTCCCCACTTTTGTTTAATTTTTTACATCTCGAATCTCGCTCCTTCACCAGAAGGAGTTTCCCTAACCTCGTGTGCCTATGGCTGCACGATATTGGCGTCTGGCCAGTATATTGATGACCTTTGTTCGAAGGTGAACTAAGATATTGAGTGTTATTATTGACAGCCTGCACTTCTTCACTTCGCATACGACCGCAATTGCCGCAAAACTCCACAGCCGCAACAAAATACTCAAAGCGCTAGCCGGCAGCACCTGGTGCTCTGCTGGCAACCTATAAAGCAATTGGCCGGCCGGTCGTAAACTATGCTGCACCGATCTGGGCGCCGGAGACGAACGAAACGCCAATTAAGAAGCTATAGGCCTGTCAGAACACTGCCTTCAGGACCGCGACAGGAAACCTCCCGATGTCGCCCGAGCAGCCTAATGCTTTGCTCTGCAAGCAGTTCCCTACGGTAACATGCCAATAGGCATATAATAGAAGCTGAACCTCCACTAAGGTGTATCAGGAAGGGAGTACTACACTTGAAGGACACAATCCAGTAATATGTGCAACAACCTCTAGATAGGACGGCGTACAGATAACCACTGAACAACATTCAACAGGAGTTAGTCAACACCTTCAAAGAATCTTTTCAAGTGAATGTCGCACTCGCTTAGGTCTGGATACTGTAGCAGGTTAAACTCCTACTTATCCAGACTCGACCCCAACATACCCAACGTATGCCATGCATGTGGAGAGTCTCCGCGCGATACTAACCACCTCTTCACATGCCCCCTTAAGCCGACATATCTAAACTCTCTCTCCCTATTGTCTGATCCCGTCGAAACAGCACGTTTTCTGGACCTCCCTTTAGATGACCTCGGTGACTTAGATTGATTTTAAACCTGTCTCTAAGCGGGGTTAGCGTAGCCGTAGAGAGTTCATGAAGCTGCTCAGTTTTTAAGTACCTAAATGCGAGAAATCGGGTCTTGTATACGCATCCATATGAAGTTTCTCTCAAATTCTTAATGGTTTTTCTATATGAGGCACATACAATGATTGCAGTTTTGTTCAACTGAAGGGTGTTGGAACTTGGCCGTATAAAAGCTTATCACTATTTCCTAATTTTACGAACGCGATTGCAGAATTAAAGCAACTCTGTTATTTGGATTTTTGCGAGACGTCATATACCAATGTTGTTAACCTCATAAAAAATAAATATCTTCAATAACCTCATTTTGAATATTTTAAGATGAAATGTCGCGAGGAGAAAATTATAAGAAAAAATTAATTGAATTAATGGTGAGTGAAAATTTTACCTAATATATTAATGAGGTGTTACTAGATCAATATATGTATTGTGTGATGATCAAACTTTCATCCCTTTGACTTCAGTAAAATTTCCTTAAAGTTGCATCACTGTACGGTATACACATTCCGTGTGACGTTTCGTTCGTGTCAATTTTTCTGAATATTTTGGGTTGGTCGTCGTCTTTGGTTAATTTATGATCGTTCAAAAAACATTAAAATAATGAATATAGTCTTATTCAAGGAAAAATCTTCTACTAAAAATTAATTTCTGTAGAGAGTACCATTATATTGATGTTGAAAAACTGGCTGTAAATGAATGATAAAGATATATGTTATAAAATTCGTTTGGAGTAAACTTTGAGCAGTAAGGAGGTAATTATAGATTTCCCGTAAATAGCTATAATAAAATCACTTTATGATTTACAGATAGATGCCAAATAGAAGAAATTTTATAAAAAATTGTTACCACCAATTGCGATTCAGCAAAACGAAGCTGTTTCAATAAAATAATCACACCGATGAATACCCTTTCCACCAGCGGAGCCGCATCTACTGCCACACCCTCTTCAGATGAAGCTGGAGGCGGTGGGGGTGATGCTGATGCGAGCTCTAGGCGCCAGGCTACCAGAGTATTTAAAAAAACCTCGTCTAATGGAAAGATCACAGTATATCTTGGGAAAAGAGATTTCGTCGATCATGTTACACATGTCGATCCAATCGACGGTGTTGTTTTTATAGATCCAGAATATGTTAAAGACCGTAAAGTGTTTGGACAGGTTCTTGCCGCTTTTAGATATGGTCGCGAAGATTTAGATGTGCTCGGTCTAACTTTCCGCAAAGATTTATATTTGGCGCATGAACAAATATATCCGCCACAGCAAAATGAACGACCCTTGACTAGATTGCAGGAACGGTTAATGAAAAAGTTGGGACCTAATGCATATCCTTTCTATTTTGAAGTTCCTCCTTATTGTCCAGCATCAGTGTCTCTACAACCAGCTCCAGGTGACACGGGCAAATCATGTGGAGTGGACTACGAATTAAAAGCATTTGTTGGTAAGTTTTTAACAAATCAACTTGCTGAGGCGCAGAAATAATTATCTCTGATAAGTTTTAGTAAATGTTTTAAATTTCACATCGCTTATTTTTTCCTAAAAAAGTTTTATAAAGAATGAAAAAATATGTCTAGCGACATATTCACCAGGTCATTTTCAAAGTCAAATTCATTTATGTTGTTGTAACCGCGTTCATGGTGTGCACCTCTGTCTATTAAGGTTTTATTATTTATACTATGTAGGCTACCGTGAGATAACTCATGTCACGGTGAGGTTAATTAATATACTCAACAATTATTTTATGACAATGAATGAAATGATTAATTTCTACTGAAAGTCACTCTATTTGGATTTTATTCTCCAACCATATTGTTGTAAATTTCTTAATTCTGCCACCCTTTTGTATAGATGCGTCATTGCCTCGCAGTTTTAATGGCTTTAGTTGTGGATGTAGGTCAATTAATCTTATGACAAGTTAAACGTCAACATAATAGACATTAATGCTCATATGCAAATATCTGAAATTTGTTATATTTAAGAATTTTCCTTTTTTAATATTGTTTGCATTGACTAACAAATTGAACTAATTAATCTAAAAAGGGGTGTATTAAACAATGTTGATAGTGGTTTCCTAAACTAAAAAGGGGTGTATTAAACAATGTTGATAGTGATTTCCTACGCATGCAAAGCTTTTATTTTAAACTTTTTGTTGTTATTAAATATTAATTGTTTTATAGAGTCTCGTTTTAAACTTAATTAAAAAATCAAAGAAACAAATTTCCTTTAGATATTCTGTAAATTAATAGGTTGGAATTCATAAAAAATAGAATTAAATGGAAATCTTACTAATGGCGAAAAAAAACCATGATTCATCAATTAATGGCGACACCCCTGCCTCAATACCGCCGCATTATTAGCTGTTGCCATTTACCGATTTGGTAATTGGGATTTCTTTGCAAAACCTTATCGTGTCGATCGCATACGCTTGAAGCTTTTAATGTATGATTGTTTGTAATATAACAAATACAATAAATGTTGTCGTGTTTTTGAGTTGGTTACGTATGTATACATATGTGTCTCTGATGTTACCATATCTGACTTTTCCATGTGTGGTATGCCTCGTTGTGTTCTTAATATACAATAATACAACCGTGTTGATTTTATTTTTTCTTTATAAACTTTACTTATTTGTTTATTTTTCTTTATCGCTTTTCGATATACTTGCCTGCCGTTTTGGCTCTATCGGCAAGTATTTAAGCTAAGTTTTCCTCATTGAATTTGTACTTGTACATTAATGAGTATATATATGTATGTATATATTTAAGATATATACTTATGTATATGTATGTATATAATACGAAGTATTTTTGCAAAATCAATTCAATTATGTTAAATATGCAGCCTTTTCTAAAATGAATGTACTTTTGTAGATACATATGTTGAATATTTTGTCAGGTTTTTAAGTTATATGCTATAAATATATTTTCTTCTTAATAAATACCTATGTAAACTTACTTTGACTTGATGAATTAAAGATCAGAATATTTCTTTTATTTGAAAATGATAATTAAATTAAAATATTTAATATTTTATTATTTGAAAGTGATGAGTTGGATAACAACGCTGTAGTAGATAATATAAAATTTTATATGCAGGGGCGCATGACGTTATGACCTAACATATACCTAATTAGTAATTAATTAACTGCGTTGAAATATTATGCTTATCGTTTTTTTCAGCACAGCCTGATAAAATTTATATACTTATCGCACACGACCGTACTGTATACACGAGGTTTACAGTTATCACAGCTAATGGTAATAGCGCCCGCAGTAGCTGGGAAGTTAGATTTGCGTCCTAACATTCGGAACGTCAGTGTTCGAGTCCTGGTCGGACAAATATCCATAATTATAGGAAATCAATTTTTCCGCAGGGAATTAAAAATTAATGAGCCGTTTAGAGGTGGCTTATAATAAACTGTAGGAACCTCCATTTGTTGGAAAAACATTAAGACACACACCACAAATTGGAGGAAGAGCTCGGCCGAACATCACTTTAGCGGTTACAAAGCTCCAATTTTATATAGGTATATGTATATAATGGTAATAACATAAAATAATTAAAACATAAATATATGCATGTATGTATAGGTACATGTATGTAGATATCAAACTGCAGAAGTTGATTTAGCCATGTATGTTTATTTGTAAAAATGATAGGTTGATACATCATCTATTATAAAAAAAATAATTGATGTTGCCTTAGGATATCGTAATTCTTATTTAGACACATATTTCGTTTAAATTGGATTACTCTTTCACCCGTATTAAATTTGTTTGCGGGTTTGCAGTGTGCATTGGTTATTCGCTAATATAGCAGGGTGTTCTTCACACATGTTGTTCGTATTAGATCTGCGTCGTATATATAAAGAGATTTAATTTTGTTTATATGTGTCTCCTCGTCCCTTTACTTTTAGTCTACATGTACTTATCGAACATTGGCGCAAATCGGTTTTCCAGTGAATTACTATTTATTGAAACTAAACAGAAATTTTAATGAGTATGTTTATCGTTTAATTTATTATTATTCGCCAAATGCAACTCAATAAAAATGTATGTACGAGTATATAGTATGGAAACACAGATGTTATGAATGTGTATGTATGCATGTACATATATGCATACATATATATCATTTATGTGGGTACATATGTAAGTGGGCATTTGATTCTTTTTCATTTAAGTTTATAGAAGTAAAAATTTGGGCTTTAGTCTTTTTCAACGTATATTCTTTTCATAATAAGAAAATCAGTCTGTTTTTATAAAATGTTTCTGGAGAATGTTGCGGGAACGAACTATTGGATTTTAGTCGCCTATTACGATAAGCATGCCTTACCGCGGGTAAATTCTTGAACTCCTAACCCACAGGGTTACTTCTTAACTGAATCTACACAACCACTTTTTGCCTATAAATATAAAAAACCATGTACATCTATGTAAATAGTGCTATATTTTTGGTGAAATATAATTTGAATTCTGCCTTCAGATTTATATTTTTACAATGTATACTTTATTTACGATATAATTTTTTCGTAGGCGAACACATCGAGGATAAACCACATAAGCGAAATTCGGTCCGCTTGACCATACGCAAAGTTATGTATGCACCGTCCAAGGTGGGCGAGCAGCCATCGATCGAGGTAAGCAAAGAGTTCATGATGAAACCAAACAAAATCCACCTAGAAGCCAGTTTAGACAAGGAGTTATACCATCATGGGGAAAAGATATCCATTAATGTGCATGTAGCGAACAATTCAAATCGCACAGTTAAGAAGATTAAAGTATATGTGCGTCAATTCGCTGATATTTGCCTTTTTTCTACGGCGCAATATAAATCAGTGGTTGCGGAAATTGAATCGGAAGATGGCTGCCAGGTACTACCTGGTTTTACACTGTCCAAAGTTTTTGAATTGTGTCCACTGCTTGCCGACAACAAGGACAAGTGGGGGCTCGCGCTCGATGGTCAGTTGAAACACGAGGATACAAACTTGGCGTCCAGCACGCTTATAACGAATCCGGCACAACGCGAAAGTCTTGGGATTATTGTTCATTATAAAGTGAAAGTTAAACTATTAATCAGCGGACCATTATTAGGTGGTGATTTGGTTGCAGAGTTGCCATTTACGTTGATGCACCCAAAACCAGAGGAGGAGGATAATCCTTTATTAATGGATAAATCACCACGTCAGAGCATACGTGATGGCGCTTTGAAGCTATTAAGTGGTGGTATTAACGGTAATGGTGCCGGTGAAACTCAACATGCCGAGGTGCCAACTACCAATTTGATACAATTGGACGAAGACGATTCTCAGGATGATGATATAATCTTTGAAGATTTCGCACGACTGCGGTTAAAGGGCGCTGAAACTGAGGCCTAGACAATGCAACCACTTTCGTGGCGATCCATTGATTCGACATTGACCATAAATATAATATAAACCATGTAAATTTCATTTGAATACGTAAATAGATAACATAGAGCAGCGGAAGTTTCTGAATGTCGGTATTTTCAAAATTTGTGTCCTCATAAATTGCCAATTTAAGATTTTTCTTTTTATTTTTGTAAGTTTTATAAGTGGTTTTCAACTTAAGAATCAGTGTTTAGATTTATGGTGCAAGCATATTCAAAACTCAAAATCATAATAAATACTTCTTAGAAATTATGTTTAGTATCTAAGTTGAGAAAGTAATAATTGGGCGAATTGTATGTTTAACATACATATTTCGTCAATTAAAAGAACTGGTAATGAACTGAGATTTTGATAAATTGGAATAATTGAGGAAGAAATTGAAAGAGAGAAACTATTATCGCGCAAAAAAGAAAATATGCATTTTGAGTGTATTTTAAAATATTTTTCTAATTTTATGTATTTTTTATGTTACATGTACTACATATGAATGTGCATGCATATACCTATACATAAACTTTAAAAGTTATTTTATATACATATATAAAGAAAAGAAGCGTGCAACTTTGTAAAACATTTATTGCTTTTTAATGGCTCTTAAAGTATATATGAATTTATTTATGTTGAAATCAAAATGTATTATATAGTATATATTGATGTTGTTATGCTGCTGCAACAACAATATAAGCTTTAATTGTATTAAAATAAATAAATGTATACCTCTGGAAGGATTATGAGTATAACAGAAAAGAAATTATAAAGTATAAATGAATGAAGCAAATACAAGCAGCGTTGCATTTTACGTACACATATATACAAGCAAATAAGCACAATAAGGACAACGTAAACACATTTTAGTTAAATATTTGCTCATATCTAAATGTAAACCCCAAATTGTAAATTGTAAAATAAATATTTAATTTTTGCTCATAATTGCACACAAACATAGTAGACTTTCCTTTAATTTTGAATTTAACTTTTTTTTAGCGAGCTTATATTTCATTTGAATTGTAAACAGTTGAATGCGTTTGAGAGCACTAAAAATATCAGCGATAGTGGGAAAGAATTTTTAATGGCGCTCCGAAATTAAAAAGAAAAAAAAATAGTGAATTATTTGGCTTTTAAAATCAAGTACATTTTTTCATTAATCAGCGTCCAAATATTCGGAGTATTTTAAATTCAATAAAAATTATTTTTTATCTGTAGCAACAAATCATAATCGTCCGAGTCTAATTTTAAAATGTTTTCAGAAGGGAAATTTAATATTAGTTATTTCACTAAAAATGCCAAGCGATTTTGTTTTTGATGGAAGTCTGAAATTCTAAGAAGTAGGCAAATAAAGAAAGAATATATTGTAGGTTAGAACAAACAAACAAATTTGCTATGGCTTGGTTAAGGCATTTGTTTATGACCACATATTTTTTTTAAATTTTCGCATACAGTGCTATCATGTCATCTTTCTTAATCCTAACGATGTTTATCTATTTTTTTTTTAATTAAATACAAAGTGAGCTAAAGGCTTGGTTTGTTTGTACGAATTGAATATTTTTGTTATACAACAAAGAAAAATTGTAGGTGGGACAACTGTTTATTGCTACTTGCATGCAAACGAAACGAATTAAGAAATACAAATTGCAAATTATAAATTCAATAGTTTGTTTAAGGATATTTTGGTATACCTATATGTATGTAAACATTTACTTAAATTGATTGAGATTATTTTTTAAATAAAATACGCTTTACTTGCCACTTTTAACGTATGTATGTAGACGCAAAAAATATTGAAAGATCGCTTGTCTGTCTGATGACTTAAATTCATATTAGTCCTAAAATTGTTATGTGAAAATAAACACCAATCTTCAGCTATGAATTATATAAACTAACTGTTGGCTAAAAGGGAGTATGTATAAACTTAACTAAATTAGTAGTCATGTGTATTGCAAACTAATGACTGAAATAATTACTTAAAGGTGAGAGATTTTTATTTTTATTATTTTTAAAAATGCAACTTATTGTCTGTCTTATGCTGTGTTCGTAAATTATGACGAGAAGGCGATAGCGCACCTCTTCTATGAGACTGGATCGAACAAATTAGAACACAATCTTTTTCGCATACTAAGTTATGAACTCCAGATTTAGAGAACAACTACAGTTCTAAGCTTAAACTTTAATTATTATTTTCAAATTAGGTATTTTGATCAACACGAAGAGCAATATTTTGCAAAGATTTGATTTAAAATTTGCTTGCAATGATGAAGAAAACAATTTCATTAGAAAAAAAAAGTCGGCTAAAAATACACGAATAAAGCGATAAACTAAATAAAAATTACAACAGCTTTTCAGCATACGCATACCTACAATAAGAGAAATAGCACGAAATAAAGAGAATCGTGCAAATGTTTGGATTCTAATTGATGGCACTTTTTGCAAAAGTTAAACAAACCAAATGAGAACTTCGTCACAAAGTGGCTTTGCCGCACACACAAACCCCACTAGCGTGGCCATTGTAATGAATTTAAAGAAACAGAAAAAAATATTACTATATATATAGATATATATATATAATATATATATAAATAAATGTCATATATTGTAATAAATGAATAAATAATGTATTATGTAATAGCAAACGTCAAAGTGTGTGTAGTTAGTAGCGCTAATAAACGAAATATTAAGTAAATAAAATATTGTAATTGTTTTAAAAAATTGTAATACAATGAAGTTTTATATACATAATTACATACATACATATACTCACCTATAAAAGGGCAGAGATTATGAAACGACTTACACACCTACATACATATTATCTGCGCACATACATTTATACATGCATTGAGAGTATACCACCTGTCTACACCAATAACTTTTCGTAGCTGCAAAGTTTTCACAAACTAAAAAAATGAGAAGAAATGAGAAAAAACGACTAATTCATTTAAATCAATTGCTACATACAGGCATACATACATATATCTAAAACATACACATGAATACATTAAATAAATCGATATGTAAATGTATAAATAAAATTATCTAAGTACTGAATACTACTATATTAGTACCCCCCAATGGCATCGATGTTTCAGTGAAATCTTCAATAAACTAAAAAACATAAATAAATAAATTTAAAGAAGGAAATAAAAACTGGAGAATTATTCAAAATGATGTTTTTTTTTTTTTAAATAAAATTAGGGTTTACATGTACATATATACATATGTATAAATGTATTTAGATACCTATATATAGATATGTGTATTGGTGAGTGGTAACAGTTATTGGGAGTCACCCTCGATAGCCTGCACTCCTTCACTCCGCATACGACCGCCATTGCCGCTAAACTCCAAAGCCACAACAAAATCCTCAAAGCGTTAACCAGCAGCATCTGGGAAAAGACAAATAAATGTTTCTGGCAACTTACATGGCAATTGGCCGGCCGGTCGCATAATATGCTACTCGGACCTGGGCGCTGTGGACTAGCGAGAAGCTACAATCCTGCCAAAACACCGCCTCTAGGACTGTGACTGGATGTCGCCCGAGCAGTTGCATAACGAAGCATCTATGCTACGAGTCAAGGATTATATTATGCTGTGATGCTTCTGTAGGGAACACCCCAACAGACACTTACTAGAAGCCGAACTAACACTCGGGCACATCAGGAAGGGCACTGATCACCATGTACAAGAACCGCTGGACCCTCCTTTCCCTCTGGTCCGGACCCGTTGAAACTGCTCGTTTCCTGGATCTCCCGTTAGACGACATCTTCGACTTAGACTGATTTAGTCTGCTCCTCAGCGGGATTGATGAATTAACAACAGGGGAAATAGTTTCTTTAATAATGATGGTACATAATACTCTGATCTGGAAGTTTTGTTGTTGTTGTTGTAGCCCATATGAGATACTAATTGCAGGAGGTCTCCTCTTCTTCCGCTTCCACTGGTAAGTACTGCATCGAACACTTTCAAACCCGGAGTAATCTCATCTAAACGTTCAACATGACCTAGTCAGCTTAGCCTCTTTATTCGTTGAACTACTTCAATGTCCCCGTATAACTCTTACAATTCATCGTTTAATTGTCTCGTCGTTGTTAATGCGCAAGAACCATAAACTTTCAAACTTCAAATTAAAACGTTTCTTTCGAAAACTCCCAGCGCCGACTCATACCAGGACAGGAACGCGGAGGTACTTGTAGCGTGTGGTTTTTGTTGTCGAGAGAGCTATACTTTTCAATTGCTACTCAGTCCAATGTACCACCTGTGATTCTGCGTTGGATATTATGTCTGTCATTGTTGTTGGTGTTAATGCTGGTTTCAAGATAAATGAAATTATCTTGTTTTCCTTCACTACCAGACCTTTTCGTCTCGCTTTTTTATCTTGTCTGATGACACCAGAACTTATGGCGCGATTATTGAAGCCAATGATATCAATATTATCGTCGTATACCTTTAGCTGTACATTCTTATAGAAATTGTATTTTTTCGTTTTAGCACATAAAAATGTTATTAAAGTAGTTACTATTATAAAATTATTAAAAAGTACGGCGGATTGAGCTTTTCAATTTGTAGTCAACTAAAATCCTACTTATCCAGACTTGACCCCGATATGCACATCGTATGTCCTACATGCAATGAGTCCCCCGTACGACATTAACAACCTCTTTGCATGCCCCCTTAAACCAACCTATTTAACCCCCCTTTCCCTGTGGGCCAAACACGTCGCAATAGCGCGTTTCCTGGACTGATAGATGCAGAGCTTGTTCAGAGCTTAAAACGAGTTTTTCATGACTCCGGACTTTGTTCGAAGTGATGTCAGAAAATTTTTGTTGCTTGTCGATAAAGGTTTGCAAAAATAGTTTCAAGTGTACTTCCTAAAAAAGGCTTTCATCTTAATATAATATGAAAGAAAAAGTCAGTCAACGGGAATATCATATAAGGAGATCTACCGTCTGAAGTAGTCAGACAGTGACCAGGGTGTGGTATATTTTGAGCTGCTTCCAAGGATCCAAACAATTAATTCGGACGTCTACTGGGAACAACTGAACAAATTGAATACATCCATAAACGAGAAGCTGCCAGAATTGGTCAATCCTAAAGGTGTCATATTCCACCAGGACAATGCTAGACCGCACACTTTTTTGGTTACTCGCCAAAAACTGAGAGAGCTTGGCTGTGAACTGTTGATGCATCCACCATATAGCCTGGGCCTTGCACCGTCAGACTATCATTTGTTTCGATCTTTGCAGAGCTCATTAAATGGTAAAACTTTCGAAAATGACGAGGCTATAAAATCGCACTTGGTTCATTTTTTTGGATAAAAGCCAGACGTTCTATGAGCGGAAAGATGAGGAAAGGTCATCCAACAAACTGGAAATTATATAATTTATTAAAGTTCATTATAAAATTAAGAAAAAATTATTTACGTTATTTTAAAAAATTGCCGGTTTCTTTCGGGGGCAACCATTACCTTCGATTCGAACCGTTATGATCCGAAAAGAAGTGTTCCTCCCGAACTCTCCATTGCGTCACTCTGTTTATCGATTCATCGGATATTTATATAATACATAATACTTCCTGACAATATGTTGTTATAAAGATAAGTGTATTACCTGCAATACAATAGCTTAGTTCATTGAAATGCGTGACAGCGGTTAAGTTTTGTCGTTCGTGAGCACCGTCATGGCACCTTTTTTATCTGATGCTACCAACTTGCCTCCGGGGTATACCTCCACAACTCTGGCAATCGCGGTGGGATTATATAGATGGATTGTTTATTAGCACAGCGCCACATTTGGCTATTTAATTGGGCTTCGCTATTGCTCTAGTGCCAGTACTACTAGCCTTTACACTCATAGAAAGTTTGGCTTGTGCCTTTCTGTTGGCTCTTTGAAAACGCTGCTCTTTTCTCGGAACAACTAGTTCTTTCCGACTCCTTCGAAGGAGGACCGAATTACTCTGGTTTTTGTTATTATAGCTGTAGTTGTTCATAAGAACAGAAGTCTGTTCGTGCATAGCCCTCGCTATGGAAGTAAGACACCTGGTATCCGTATGCTTCCGTCACCACTGGGCTATTTAAGGGTTGACCCTCGGCACGGTACGTGTCTCACCTGTATCCAGTCCTTATGTATCCCCCACTATGGCAAGGCTGCATTTATAGATGCTTTACTGATGCGTAACAATGAACACCTAACTATTATGTCTTGCCTTAGGTAGATATCTCACGGCTGTGACATAGACGATATTCTTTCCAACCAGTCCATACCAAGCCGCAAGCTGACAACTGTGGTATCTTTTCCAGCCGGAACTCTCGACGGCCTGTTAATATTTAAAAATGCAGATGTTACAATTTACATTAAGACCAGAAAGTTTTCGGAAATAAACAATTCATGGATTTTTCATGACGATATTGCGCCCTCGCTCAGAGCTGCAGTTGTGAACGATTTTAAGACCAAAAACTCCTTCAATACCATCGAACAACCACCGCATCACGGGATTTTACCACACGCAACTTTTTTTTGCTTCCAAAACTCAAGTTACCACTCCGTGGAACACATTTCGACTCGATTGAGGCCGCAAAAGAAAATTCGCAGAGGGAACTGAGGTAGACTGATTTCAACAGGTGCGCTCATTTTTGGCATAGTAATTTAGAACAGTGCCACCCGCTTAACAAAAAAAGTGCTGACAAATTTTCAGGGCGGGCAGTTTAAATGGTAATTTTCGGAAACTTTCAGGTCCTAATGTATATCTTATATATAAAAAAAGAATATGGGCGTAATCTTACAATAGAAACGCTTGCCTTCCATGTGCCGGAGTTTTTACTCTGGATCCCTCAGTATACCAAAAATTCAACTCACCTGGATTACCTTATTAAAAGATGAATATCAATCTTATATTCGGCCTCTTGCATCTAAAGATACTTATATCCCTTCTCGCTCCCCACCTAGAGTACTATCAAAGTTGTAGGTTTTCGGGCGAAGTGCCCCAGAATTTCTCGTGCAGCTCTTCGTATTTTACACTTTAATCGCCTACTCACTTCAAAGTAACACCTCTTTGCAAAAGTAGGTCAATAATATTGTTGGCATACGCCAGCAGTTGAATGCTCTTACTATTTTCTCCAGCAGTTGAAGAATTCCAGTCAGAAACATAGTTTGATACCAAACATCTTCAAAAGACCTTTCCTAATTCTAAATGCGCTTCTGGTACTGTCCAGCGTCGGTTTACTTAGCCGAATAATTTGAGTAAGATATCAAATTCAGATACAGTGCTAGATAAGACCTTTTATCCGGTACTGAGGAGGCTTTCCGATTATACGTATACAAACATTTTAAGAGACGCGTTATAATGGTTAGAGTTTTTTCTATAATTTTGAATATGGGACTGACTTATTTGCAGAGAGAAAAAGAAAGATACCGATATTAGGTGGTACGAAGAGCTTGAGGAGTTGAACGGCAGGGAAATTCTACAGTAAAGGTTTCAGAAAAGCATCTCATTCAAGAAAGCACCTCTATATATTAAATTACACTGATGATGAAAAGTCCGGAGGCGTTGAGCCCGAATACTCAATAATTAACGATAGCATAGATAATCCATTACCTGACTATTTGGCAGTACGCATGAAGAACAACAAAGCAAAGGGAACCGATGAAACTTCTAGCTAATCAAATCAAAAAGGTCCATACGTAATAAATAAGTATAATATGGTTGAATGAAAATAGCCGGATTAGACTGCTCCGAAATTAGTACGAAAGTTGCAGAAAAATTTAGAAGGTAAGATTCTAGCATATGCCGATATGGGTAACGCTTAGTATCAATAACTAAATACATATATGAGAAATAATCCAGCTTTGAAAGTTTTCGATGCAGTACATGTCAGTGGCATCAGAGGTAGAGGAAAACCTCCACTTCGTTGGCAGTTCCAGGAGAAAAACCTGGCTACAAAGGAGTGCGCTTCAAAACAGTTTATTAAATCTTATTATAGAGTAAAAATACCAAATAAAAAATTGTTAAAAAATTTCATTGAATTTCCCAATAAAGCAAATTAACTTTTTAGGCAACGGAGCGGAAGAGACGGCAGATTTGAATCTTACCAAGTACCCTGTTACCCAGTACAAATACAAAGTACAAAGCTACCGAATAACGACTTAACAAATCCAGTGTGAATACCCTTATATATAATAAATCATATTGTTTGAAAAGGTACAGACCAATAAGCTTACTACCATGTCTTTTCACGAAAAAATCAAATATTTCCGCAAACTAAGACCAAACAAAAAATACCCGTGTCTGGCCGTTTTGGGGCGAAAACAAACCCAGAATGAAAAGTGACAAGATCTCTTTTAAAAACTAATAATAATACCTATACAGAAATTGGTATCTAGAGATTTTTATGATCGATCACTATGAATACACGTATGATTCAAAATTCAAAATTGCGGACCCAATATGGTGGTCAAAATTTAAAAAACATTATTAACAAGCTACGAAACTTGGTATCTGGATGTTGTTGAGGTCGTTGACTAATACTGGACAACACCAGAAGCGCAATCATCGGCCTTAACAAACGCACCTCCATCACGAGTGTATCCTCAAGATAGCCATCTCGGCCCGATTTTGTTGATGTTATTTATAAATGATATATCTTCGGTAATAAAGCATTCAATTATCTTGTTATATTCCTCATTCGCCGAAAGGCGTTTGTTACAAAACGATCTAGTCAAGTTAGGTATTTGGTGTGATAACAACGACATGCCTTTGAACCTTAAGAAGTGTAAGATCCTGTGCTTTTCGCGAAGCCTTGTTCAATCTCCTCCTTAAACAATTAATAACTATAGTCTAGAACAAGTGTACAACTTTGTTGATTTGGGGGTTATGATGGACCCTGTACTCAACTGCCATCTTCATATCAATAACACAGTCTTAAAATTTAAAAATACTTTTGCCTTTGTCAAAAGATGGTCACAAGAATTTACAGACCCTTATTTAACTAAAGCACTTTATACGACTTTGGTTAGGCCAATATTAGCATATGGTTCACTGATATGGAATTCCAATTATCAAGTTCATTCCGATAATTCAGAGTCTGTTCATAAACAATTTTTACTTTTTGCATTAAGAAATTTCTGATTGAACTTTACGATGAATCTTCCTCCCTATACCAACCGTTTAAAGATTCCAAATCTACCTACTCTTGTAGTTCGTAGTGAAACTTCTTAACGGATCAATTTGTAGTTCATGGCTCTTGTCTGAAGTAAACTTTAATGTTCCAACTCCTGTATCTAGGCAGTTTACACCTTTACTATTAAAGTCATGTAACACAAATTATAAACTGAATGAACCTTTTCACCGATTGTGTTACAATTTTGATTTTAATTCCAGCACCTTCGACATCTCACACTCATTTTTTAGCATCAAATAAACTTTTCTTGCTTCTCTCAAAAACTATACGTATTTTTAAATTAAATAGTACAAATATTCCCCAAGCAAACGATGTGGCATATCTCGGCATACACTTAGATAGAAGGCTTACCTGGAACAGATACATAGATGCTTGCATAATCTTCAACAAACTCATATTCAACGAAATTGGCTAAAGTAAATATCCGTATGCGACTTAACACAGCACGCTATACCTGAAGGGAATATAGTATGATTTATACCTAACGGTTATCTTCTAACAGTTCTTTGCATACTCAACTTACATGGAATTGGCTCACTTGGCTGTATACCGACAATTCTCTTCCCTTTTTTCTATTAACAACCATCAACGCGTTTACATCGCAGTGCAGCCAATTTTCGCCTATATTTATATATAATTAATATTTTATATAGAATTAATGTTTAATTTGTACAATCATCTATAACAAAATAAATTGATCGGAAGAACCCCAAATACAATAATGTTCTTTACTACATAATGCCAAAATATTACATATGAAATTAAAAGTAGCTAAATTGGCTCATGAAGGGACCACTGGGGAAATCTGGTGACCGATTTCCAGAGCATAATTGGTGTATGGAGGGAGTACTTCTTAAGCGTGCTGAAATACAGTGAAAATGCATCACCCGGAGATGGTCATTTGAGGTGAATACCGTAGACGATGGAACGATGAGCTGTACGAGTTGTGCGGTGACATTGATATAGGTCAGCGAATGAAGATACAGCGGATACGCAGGCTAGGTCACGTTGTCCGAATGGATGCAGGGCTCCAGCCTTGAGAGTATTCGATGCAGTACCGCTGGTGTAAGCAGAGGAAGAAGAGAACTAACGAATGGCGCGCTATTGTTGATTTGGCTAAAGAAGAAGCTTATATTTGCTTTTTAGTTCTGGCCTAGATTACACAGTACTTATTTACAATGCATTTATAAAACCAATTTAGATATATGGTATTCAACGGTGCACTTAATATTGAAAAAATACAGAGGTTTCAGTCCAAAATTCTAATAACGGTCACACCGTTGTGCGTTCGTATCGTAACCATACATAAAGACCTTGCTATCCAATTGGTTAATCCTGAAGTTGAAAGAAGCAGAACGAAGTATCTCGCAAAACTCAGAAATCACCGCAACCCATTAAGCTAACACTTCAAACCCCAAACCCCTCCACTGCGTTCCCGTCTGAAATGGTTCGATCAATAATGTAATAAGAAGTTGAGTATTTTGACTTAGATGATGCTTAATTATTGCTTTTTTATCATTCTTTACAATACCAATTATAAAAAAATTTTCACAAAATACATAAAGTTACGTGTGACCGGGTCTGATAGATAGAATAATAATATCAGCTTTGAAATCCCTTGTAGAATCGCAGTTGCCAACAGGTGCTACTTTGGACTAAGAAATTTTAAAATTAAATACCTTCCTCGTCGAACAAAGGTTCATAAAACAAAAGACAGAAAATGACTTAAATAGTCGGAAATAGACTTAAAAGGAAATATTTTGTATTTCCATGAATTTAGAGCAAAAACCAAAAGTACATAGCCATGAACGCATTTAACATATTGGTATATGTACATACAATAGTTCAGGAGCCCAAGTAAACTCAAACAATCCAGCCAGAGTAAAACATGAAATGAAAGTGCACCGAAAATTGCCTAAGGAAACAACATGAAATAAAAAAGGAGAACTCAGAGTAAAACTCAGAGTAAACGTTGTCAGTTCGTTTGCAATTCCATTGTTTTTCCCAAATGACCGTTGGCCAGTTGTTAGTTACAGAAGAACAGTTGGAACAATTGAAAAATGCGTGAATGAGCAAAAATGAATGCCGAAATCGATTAAGCTGTAAGAATTGCTGCACTTTTGAATTTTAGAATTTTACCGGTCGGCTTGTACAAGGATACAGGGGTAGCAAGGGATTCAATGTACCTATGTAGATTTATACATATGAATATACATGTTAATCTACACTTATAGGTATGTCGATGAAGCAACTAGTAAATCCAATTCTGGCATAAGAACCAAAAATAAAGCGTCGTATTATACATATGTACATACTCGTATGCATGAAACGGGTCTTACGCAAATGGGCTGACTGTTTGTTTGATGAGAGGAGATATTTTGTTGTTGGTGAATTATTATGGACTGATCTGAATAAGTATGTAAATGTATGTATAAGTTAAATATTGTATATAAATGTTTAGGTTTCAAACATTCCACAATAAATAGAATGAAGACTGAATTGTGTTCATCGCAAACACACATATTTAGAACTTCTCCAAAATTTGCGGAAACGAGTCCCAATTCGTGAATTGATGTAGCAGCAAGATTCAATATCAGCATTATCAGACTATCAGGCAATCCCGAGGATAAAGATCCTGCCTCAATCGTGAAAAATATCATCACACTCTGTTTCATAGGGAGCAAGTGCTAGAGTAACTAACTAAGTTCAAGGAGCACCGATTAAATACTAAAACCCTTACGTGGTCAGTCATATCGAAGGTGTCTCGCAATACTACAACAAAATTTTTTTTATTAATCAATTACAAGTCTTCCGGCTTAGCAAATGGAGGAATTTTTCCTCAGTTAGGGAAATGTACTGAACCCAAGTCCGTAAAGCAAAGTTTAACAAGCTCTTTAAATAAATGATTTAAAGAATTCGAGATAATATATATATATATATATAAATATATGCGCAAACAGTGCAGGCTGTGGGGTCCCTCTTTTTATGGATTGGGTAGACCACACTTAAGTTCAAATCGTCGGGCATGCTTCCGTCCCACCATATTCTGCAAAGAAGCTGATGTATGCACCTTGTCAGCTCTTCACCGCCACGTTTAAATAGCTCAGCCAGTAAGCCATCAGCTCCAGCCGCTTTGTTGTTTTAGAAGCGGACAATCATTATTCGAACCTCGTCATAGTCGATTTCTGGTTCGCCATTTCCGGTTGTTGCATTTTCACTACCATTCAGCAGGCTTGAGAAGTGTTCCCTCCATACACCGATTATGCTTTGGACATCGGTCACCAGAGTTTCATATTGTTTCCTACAAAGGTATGCTCCGGTCTCGAAACCTTCGGTTAGTCGTCGCATCTTTTCATAGAATTTCCGAGCGTTACCCTTGTCGGTCAGCTTCTCAAGTTCTTCGTCACGTATTTAGACCTCTTGCTTCTTAATGTCGTGTTATAGTCGATCGTAAGGTTGCGAGGTAGGCAGTCTGCTTTCTCTCCATTGCAGTTCGACATTCCTCAGCGTTGTAACTGCAGCTTATCGACGTAGAATCTTTATTGTGTTTGTTGATGGACGTTCTTTGATACCCATAGGCGTGTGTGTATCTTTGCTGCGACAAAATAGTGAACCGCTTCGATGTTAGGTCCTCGGAACGTACGTACATATGGAACACATGGCATATGTCTTCCGGCAATTACAACAGTATTGATTTGATTGCGCGATTTTCGATCCGGCGATAGCCACGTAGCTTTACGTATTTTCTTGTGAAGAAATCTAGTATTACCGTTTTGTACAAGTATTTGCATATATTAAAATTTAATTTAAATTTTGATATAGTTTACATCTATCTCCAGAGATACATACATGCATACATAATCGTATATATACATACGTACGTCCTTTAATACTTGCGGTTTGGATCAACCACCGCTTTTGTGTTGAAGATGAAAGTTTATAACAATAAGGGCAACAATAATCTCTTACAAGTAGATGAGTGCTTGGATATTTCAATTTACTTTACACTGTTTAACAATTCATTAGCGCCAAACCTCAGCCACAGACTGACAAAGCGATTGTTCATTTTAAGCAAAGTTTTTGAGTTGGGGGAATGGACACAGTGATGAGTATGCTGGTCTTTGCCTTCAACGCAAATATAAATCACTTAATCCCTGTCCGGATGTATGAATATTATGTAAGGCAATGTATAAAGTAAGGCCACTGTGATCATTTTTGTGGGAAAACTTTACCGAATAGATTAGTAGGAATTATAAAAACTTAATTTAGTTCAAGTTTTTCAGGAAAAGAACAAAGAAATGTAGAATATCTCGATGTTCATGCGGGCTATAACGGTAGTGAAAGGCACGTGGCGTGAGATGGGCCTGCTCTTTTTGTTTGACAGGTGACTGTCAGACAAAACGTATGTAAGTGAAAGGAGAGTGTGGTCTTTTGATAAAAGTCAAACAATTGGTTATTTGGTAAGCACAATGCTCTATGCAAAGTTAAATTGACTTTATAGTATTTAATTCCGAGAATGCCAAGTTGTAAGTAAAAGTACATCTTTGTTATATAGGGTTTTCCAAGAGGAGTGATATGGTTTCTTTAAAATAAAAACGCACTAATTGTTAAGTTCTGAATATAACATCATTCAAATGGCATCCACAACTTCTTTCCCCTACCTTTCCACTAAATCAAGTCATGAATTTGTACGTTCAATATTGACTTTTAAAGCTTGAAGAGAGTCTGGTTTATTGTTAAAGATCAATAACTTCAAATAACCCCATAAGAAGTGGTCTAATGGTGTTAAACCACAACTTCTTGGAGCCCAAATAATGTCACAATTTCCTGAAATAATCGAATCTCCAAACCTTTCTCGCAATAATTCGGTTATTGCACGTTCTATGTGACACGTAGCCCGTTCTTGTTGGAACCAGATGTTTTTCACAATCAACTTCTTCCAAATGTGGCCATAAAAAATTGGTTATCATCGATTCTGAATTTTGGTATAATGATAATCTGTGATTTTTTATGCTTTCGAAAAATATATGTATTTGGTACTTTGTAAACGCTAAAGCGTTTTTTCTGCCGAGCTCTTCATCCGATTTGTGGTGTACGCTTTAATGGAGGGACCTACAGTTTATTCTAAGCCGGTTCCAAACTGCCGTTGGATTTTTATGAAGAGCTTTTTATTTTATGCCTGAAATACACTCGGAGAGCTTGATATTCCCTGCCAAGGGGCGACCACAATTAGAAAAAGTAATTTTCTATAATTTTGGATGTTGGTCGAATCATAACTCGAGCTCAGGCCTTCCGAATTTTAGTACCCTCAGTTAACCCCTCGGATATTGTAATGTTGGTATTAAAGAGTTGAGTATTATGGGGTCATAATCAGGTGATTTTATTACATTCAAAGTTGTTGTAAGGGACTTTTTTCTCTGACAAGATTGCACCACCTGCCGGAATAACCCCCAAGACATAGTGATACAGATGTGAAATTGAACAATTTTTAGTTGCTGCTAAGATGATTTGAAAAACTTTTTGGCTCTTCTTTTTACCGGTTCTCTTTTTAAGTGATATCTCAATTTCTACTATTGTAGTAGCTTGAAGTTATTTTCGGCCTTTCAGAATGAATTTCTTTCAGAGTATTAAGCATCAAAGTAATAAAATAGATTTTTTCGGTGCAGTCTTAATTTTTTGACTAGAAGGCGAGCAATTCGGCTATGGATGGTCGTATTGTATGGAGAGTCTCTGTGGAGTATGCGACTGCTCAGCATTTAACCTAATTTTCTTCAGCCGTTGTCAAGTGAAATGGTTTTCAATTCATAAAAACCTAAAAAAAGAAACAAAAACTTAACGCCGAAGAGAAATAGCTGAAATGAAAGTAGTCCCTTTGAGGAGACGGTTTTGATGACCGCCACTAATAGTGCAATTAACTTTAATTAAAAATGACTCAACACCTCATCGCACAATTGCTCACGACTTCATACTGTGATATATCAGTGATATTCCACTAGATTATCCTTATTTTCTTTTCATTTTGCTCATTTTCGTCATAGAAAATTTGTTAACCGGCTTATAGTTTTTGCACATTGTTGTTGCTCTATTGCGGCAGTGTGCCACAGCAGCGATGAGGTACTTAAAGCTATAGCGGTAATGAGGAAGGTTGGCTGTAGATGAAATGCTGATATACCATACATACGTATATACGCGTATTAGTATATGGGTTAGTCTGAGTACATATGTAAATGTTGAAAAAAAGTGAGTGACGATTAAGTAAGTAGACCCCATGTCGTTTTGGGTTCGTAATTTGTGATAGGTAATATTATATTCGCATTTAAAAAAAGACATCTCTGCGTAACCTTAATAATGCTTATACGGAAACGGAAGTCCAATTAGATGACACAGTTTTCGCACTAAAGCGTAAAAGAAATATAAAATACAATAATGTAGGCAGCTGCGAAAAAATAGCAGTGGCAATACGAGCTAATGTTAGTCGTGTACACACATACAAAAGTTGCAGGGCGGATAAAATCGAGCCGTCGTTAATTGTACTGCTCACAACATGTATCACTCTCTTACTGCTGCTACGTTTTATTCCGCTGCTGGCAAAATGAACTGAAAGCGATGAGTGAATGAAGCACGTCTACCTTTCAAATACTGCCATTAACAATGGACAGTTCTGAGGTGGTTATGTGCGTACTCGTATATGAAGCATCTGTAAATGACGCAATGAGTCTTGAGCATTGAACAGACGTCGATTGCAGAAGGTAGGTATGATAGTTGTTTCCTGCCAGGCAGCACTATGGATGTAGTAACTCGAGTATGTATGTAGGTATATACCGTTATTGGCACCCCGCTAATGAATCAACGGTACAACTGTTGAGCTATTGGCAGTCTAACTATAGCAGTTCATATTAATGGCAGCCAATAAATTTCTTTTTTTTTTGGAGAGGTGTTTATTCACATTGAATATTTTTAATAATTTATATATAATCCATAAATATTAAACATTCAATTTCATTTCCATTTTTACTATGCAACAGGGATAATTTTGTAACATTTGTATGCTTCCTTTCCCATTGATGCTTCGCCCACTTACATACTCGTACACGTATGTATGGCATGCATATTTGAATATATTGACCATCTAAAATGTGAGTTTAGCGGCTAATCAAAAAACTATTTACCAATATTTTCGCAGTTCTCTCTACATACTTTCTATAATTTATGTATGCAATATTGATATTTATTTTGCTATATTCGTATATTTACGAATGTAGATATACGGTCCATAGACAGAAATTATTTCAACATTTTTTTAATTTAAAATAAAAACAGTATAAAATCAAATTGTGTATACCATTAAAAGAACAGTAAAATTCAATGAATTAAATTACATTCTATTTTCTATCATCGTTGACCACCGAAAATCGAAGATCGAATTTCAATTTCGTTTTAAGGGCTATGTAAATTTTGCATTGAGAGTACAAAAGTTCCAAGGTTCAGGCAACAAAAGATTCGATGAGAGAGTATTTGGAGAGCGGAAAGCATTTTTCAATTGTTTAAAGTTCTATCAAAACTTAATTTTGAATGTCGAACCACAGTTTGCTGGGGATTGCAACATAAATATACTTAACATTTACCACACTAAAATTTTGGAAAATTAGTATGACCTGCATCTGCTTTTTTCACTTCAATCTACCGAGTGACTAAAATGATCAAATCTGATTGGTTTTTCTGGATGAGAGGAGGTCTCTTTTCTTTAGTGAAAATGCTGTTTATCTTGTCTACATATTATATGTATATAATTGGCGCTTTGTCTGAAGCGAATTTCGGCCGAGCTCTCCTCCTCCAATTTGTGGTTTTGCGTGTTGATGTTTTTCCAACAAATGGAGGGACCTATAGTTTATACCAAGCCGTCTCCGAACAGCTGATGGTTTTTTGTGAGGAGCTTAACTTGTCCCCCCCATTTGTCTCTTTCAGATCTTTGCAATATAGTAATCAACCTTTGCCAGAAGAATTAATACACCAGTAAACAAAGCGCATTTACCATTTATTAGTGTGGGGATTAACCTTGTATAATTCAAGGAGGACGTCAGAAAGACTTCACGCATGTGTTTATTGTAGATACCTGGTCAGGGTACAGTTATAATCTTTTTCCATCTTTTGCTCTCGGTTACAGGACTTTTACCAGCATACGAGAGTCGGCTGACTTTTTTCGCGATCTAAGGTAGTTACAGATGACACATCATCTCGTTACTGATAATACTAAATTTTGTTTACTAGGCTCCTTAACGTTTAGTTCCTGGAACAAGCAACAACCCTATGCTAACGGAAACTGGAAATTTTGGCAATCCATGCAGTGAATAAATTTCTTAAAAAAAAGAAGTACGCCGAAAGGAATTTTTAAACAGCCATCGATTCTTCAGGACTCTGCCCCTTTATGGGCTCGGCTGTTTCAACAAGGAAGAGAGACCAAAGAAAATGTTCAGAAAGTCGAAAAAATTAGTACTGGGTTATCGAAGAATTAAATTCTGGCAGACAGATTAGCTAAGAACGAGCTGGAAAGATTTTGCATGAACATTTCAGTATGAAGCAAATTAGAGTGCGTTGGGTACCGCGAAAACTCATGTCGCTCGAAGCAACGACGATTGGAGAGTTGAATAGATTTTTGGGAGTTGTGACAAGATGGTTTGGATGAAATTTGTAACTGCATTGCAACAGTTGATGGAACTTGGATTCGTCAGTATGATCCCGAGCCAAAACAGGAGTCGATGCAGTAGAAAAAATGGGAAAGGCCACCAAAAAAAAATTCAAAATGGAAAAGTCGGCGTCGAAGATTATGACTACCATTTTGTGAAATAGCGAGGGAATATTATTAATTGATTACTTTTTGTTGAGTCAAGTGCGTGAAACAGTCGTACAGAAGAGACGTTGTGAGAGTTAGTTAGTGCGCGAAGTGCTGTTTCTTCAAAACAACGCATCCGTTCACAACCCTTAGGGATGCCTTAAAAGCTACTGGATTTACAGAAATAGACCATCCACCCTGAGGGAAAATGAAAACTATAAAACTATACATTATTTCATTAAGTACTTTAGGCCACTCGTAGTAGAACAATTTACCTCTTTTTAAAGCATTCATTAAACTTATTGACGTGAATCAACTGCCAAAAAAATTGAAACTTCGGTTTACAGGAATATTAGAAGTCTAAAACAACATCCGACAATATTCCCAAAACGAAAGACTTATAAGTCTCCTTTATAAAGGTTGAAACCGGAGATGTTACCACAAACGGCAGCTCTTGTGAACATTTGAAGACCCATTCATGAGACTTATTCGCAGAATATTTTGGTATTCTTATTATATCAAGGTATAAGAATATACCGACATATCTCTTAACTTCAGACAGTTCATTTCAAGTTTTTTCCATTAGTTTGCATCTCATACAAGTTCATTTTATTACACATATTTCTAAATATTTAATTTGTTGTTTTACATTATAAGCATACTACACCCAAATCAATTTTCCACCTCCTGTACATTATATTCTTTATTAATTTTTTTCATCATCTTTTCTTCTCATCAACTTTTCTAAGAAACCAACACCCATATTTTCGCTGTAATCAACAATATTGTGTAGCTTTTCTTCGAATATATTTCTGAAATTTAATGATCTTTCCTGCACTTCTTCTTCATCCTATTAGTTATCCCAGCTGAAAGTTATATTTTTTAAATATCGGTCTGTGTATCTCAGTTTATAAAAATACGAAGAATTACCCTTTCTTGACCAATGTTGCTTATATACAATCATCACATCAGTTTTTAAAAAATATTCTGAGCAAAGAAAACACTTTTACAATCCGTTGCAAATAAAATAATTTGTAAAAACCTAACACTCGTTCACTATATTTATTGAATTTATTATGAATTGAATTTGCTTTTCATAAATGTTTTTTAAGTTTGTTTGATATGTTTGAAATATACATACGTAGAAATACGGCTTTCACTTGAATATGAATTTGCCAATGAGATTACATTATAGGGGTTTTTATCTAAACAGATAAAGTGATAAACTGCTTATATTTACCCTTTAGAAACATTTTTTCCGTACAATTGAAATATTGAAATAAACCTGATATAATGGTTTATTTGTACGTGTAAATGAAGGCCCCTTATATAAATAATTTTTTTTATACTATAAATCCCGGTTCCGATAAAAAAATTAAACTGTAACTGTTACGAAAATTCTAAACTTTATTTCTATGAAGCAAACTCAATACATAAACCGATACAAATACTTAAATCTTATTAATGGTTCTTGCCTTGTGAACGATGAGTCCATGGGGAGAGGAGGTAAGTAGAATTTGCATAGGAATAATCGAAGATTCGAAATGTCTAAAACACAAATACCATTACAAATTTGTTTTTTTATTAAATATAAGGCTCGAGGGTAAAATATCTGCGCATATCATTCTTCATTGCTCATTGTATTTGTTTTAATGTCGGATATTCGATGTGCCATTCACAGGCATGTAAATCTTATATGAAGGAATGTACTCGTATGCATATAAGAATGTATGGCGCGGTGCTGTTTGCTTTGATATATATATATATATATATATACAATATATAGATATATATATATACATATGTACAAGTCTATAATTTAATATTTTATTGTTCTTCAATTTTATAACGGTGCATACATGCTGAAATCATACCAGTAATTTTTGAGATGTAATGATGTAAAATCCTTAAGGCGAAATCCAAATGAGAATAATTTAAAAAAATTTAGATTATGCCCTTGCTATCCTTAATACTCATTCCCTCTAAGGTTCGCATACACATTATTGTATTGTTGTCAAAAGAATTGAGATTTGTTACTTTTTTAGCATCCACTTCGAAACGACTTCAATATTTATGATCATCAGTCTTACAGTTACTATGAATTTTCAGTATTCTCTTTTCCAAAGAAATTAGGAAGAAATAGCTCGAAAAGTGTCCTGTGTTATTATACAAATATAACTCATTCATTTCTAGTATAAATAACCTTCTCAAATCACTTGCCCATTGCATGCAGATTACTTCAAAATCAGTCCGGGATTGCAGTCATATCTTAAATCTCACTTTCCTTTGCCTATCCGTTGCCTCTTGTTTTCAAGGTGTAATACGTGAACGCAAGAGTAGGGCTTGAGTATAGCCTTCCGATTGAAAGCAGAACTTTATTCCATTACAGCCTAACTTTCTTACGATAAAATTTTGGCTCTACCTTGCTTGCTTAATTTTTTTTCTAAAGGAATTGACACTTGGAAGATTTATATATATAATTGGCGCTTTGTAACCCCTGAAACGATTTTTCGGCCGAGCTCCTCCTCAAATTAGTGGTTTTGCGTCTTGATTTTTCCACCAAATGGAGTTTCTACTAAGCCGCCTTCGACGGCTGACGGTTTTTTATGAAATGCTTTATTTCATGTCAGAAATACACTCGAGGGGTTGACATTCCCTGCCGAGGGCGACCGCAATTAGAAAATTTAACTTAATTTTTTATTTAAATTAATTTTCTATAACTTTTTTGGATGTTAGTACGACAACAGGACTTGAACCCGAGCATTTCGAATGGCAGTACGCAATGCTAACCACTCGGCTGTCGTGGCCACCACATGGAAGATAACAATTCATAGATTCTTTCTTCTTTCCATTTGAAGGGAAATAATAAACTGAGGGGAAAATGGTAAACTGAGTAAATTCAATTGTTTTTCGTTGTTATTGTACTTTTAAAAATAATATTTTGCTTTTCCTTTTGCGTTGTATTCATTCAGGTGCACCCCAATTTTACGATTACTTATCACTGCCACTGATTGGCACTTGAGTAGGGTTAGCTTTAACCCTTTGATATCCCAACTTAATGCGATTTTGCACACTATTTATATTTATAACTTGTAACGGTTTCATTTTACAAGGGTGTACAGGTTGGTCCGTATATAAACTCCAGGTAGACCTGAATTGCTTCATCCCATGTAGAATATTCACCGAGAACTGCCTCGTTGAATTCTAATGGATGTAGTATACGTGTATGTATGTTTGCACATGGATTGGAAAGGAATATACGAGTATGTATTGTATGTATGGTAACAAGATGTAAATATTTTGCAAATTGAATATAAGTATAAATGTGAATGTTAGATGGGAACGTAAGGGTTTGGTACTGCGTGATATGCAACAATCTATAGTAATGTTTTGGTTTTTATTTGAATTTTATATTGGATTCAATTACCTTCCCACTCCTAGATTGATGATGAAATGTTTACAAAGTGTTTATTATGCATTAAGAAAGAATAATTGCGGGAAAGATATTTGCTTTTTTATCCGTTTAAGATAAAGTCACAGCTTACATACTTATATCGTTGTATGTAATGTTTAATATGTTATATATATATATGAATATGTATATACAATTACATATATGTTGTATAACATGCATACATATATTTTTAAGTACGTAAATAATGAAATGAAAAAATACTGTTTTTGGTACGAATTATATTTTTTTATTCAATATAAACTGCCTTTACTTCAACATACTAATTCCAATGAACCTCCAATAATTTTATGCCATCCCTATAATGACTTTTCGGAAGCTCTTCAAAATAAACGTTTACGGCAGTAATAGCTTCTTCATTCGATGAAAAACGCTTTCCACGAAGGAATTATTTCAGGTTTCGGATGCTTTTCCTTTAAAATTCCAGGCTTTACCCACTTTCAGACACCGAAAACCAAACTTAACGGAGACCTTTAGTTTTCGAGATATTTAAAGTTGAAATTGCGAAAAAATTGGATATTTACCCTATTATTTTGTACATAAAGCAATTACTTTAAATTTTGGTGTTGCCACATATAAAAAAGATATTCCAAAATAAATCAACTAAAAAACAATTTTTATACTTTATATGTATATTTAATGGCCTCTACAAGTTTTAAGAAGGGGTCTTCCTGCGTATTCCTGTAAAAAGTAACATCGGTTTCGCCTTGCACAGTATTTTTAAGCGAAACTCCTTTTTAAGTTATGAATCACTCTTGCCAACAGGTGTTACTTTGGACTGAGTAGGCAATTGAACAGAAAAGTCCTCTCTCGACAAACGAAAACCAAACTCTACAAGTCGCTTATCATACCCGTCCTACTTTATAGCGCAGAAGCGTGGTCGATGTCAACATCTGATGAGTCGGATATGGGAGTCTTCGAGGGAAAGGTTTTGCCTAAGATTTATACCGCAGCCGATGGAATGAAGAGCTGTATGAGATATACTAAGGCATAGACATAGTTCAGCGAAACAAGAAACAGCTGTTGATTTGAGACTAATCTGAGAATACGCTCTTTCAGGATGAGTCGTACAATTTTTTACAGAGTAATTATTCCGGCGGTATTTCTAAATGATTACTCCGACTCAAACGGCACATTTTTATTGAATATACCTACATAAATTATAATTTCACGATAAGAGGTGTATCAAATCTAAGCATATTTGTATATAAAAGTCAATTTTATTATATTCATTCATAATTGCAACTACCGCTTTAGTTGAATAAACTGATAAGTAATTTTTCCATTTCTTTCCAAATATCTCTTTAGAAATGACTATATTATGGACAATATTGTTGTTTGTGTTGATGATAATTTATACGGATTTCCTTGATTCTGCGGAGGTTCCATATCACACATGCAAAGTGAGAGCGCGCATAGGAAACCGTAAGTAGTTTCTAAGATTAAATAAATAAACAATACGTTTCGTTTGTAAATATGTAGCTAAAATATTCATTTTCAATATATTTAAATATTTTTCCTTCCGTAGTTGACATTGATGATTTTGAGAAAAAGCGTCCCGCTAGAAGTGTAAAGGCAGAATGCTTTCGTATTTGTTATGCTATGGTGACAGATACTGTAATTATTGTATATACGCATATACGTACTCGTATATATGAATTGAATAGTATACAAAATTGAAAAGTTTTCTTTACAGAAATACTATACCAACACCTGCTTAGCTGGCACTAGGAATTATACTCGATGGTTTCGCATTTTTCGCTGCCCCAAAGAAGTACAAAGGGCATCTTTATTGGAGGAGGGTTTCATACCAGATGAATATAAACCTACAAGACCTACAGATTTGTGTAAAGGTTGGACATATACTATGCCGGAGTTATAGTAAAAACAATTCAATAATAAGAAATGGAAGATAAATCGTAAATCATAAAATTATTATTAATCGTATACATACGTGTAGTTAGATAATTTTGTATGTTTATTATTTGTACACATGTGTATGTGCAATGATTGTATATATGTACCGTTATGATAACCACGGAAAACGGAATCGAATTAATATTTGGTATTTCCGGTTGAATAGAGTGGAATAACGGCGGATACTGATTGACGACAAAAATCAAAGTTAACGATGCAAGAATGACAGCCGCGAGCAAAACACACACACACATACATTTGTCCACTAATACGTATTGTATACTGAATATAGTACTTTTATGGAATTCCTAAATATGTATGATAGCCGAGTGGTTAGCATTGCGTACTGCCACTCGTAAGGTCAAAGTTCTATCACCATCCATAACTTAAAGTAAATTAATTTAAATAAAAAAAGTTATTTTTTCTAATTGCGGTCACCCCCCCCGAGTGTATTTCTGGCATGAAATAAAAAGCTCCTCATAAAAATCCATCGGCCGTTCGGAGGTTGCTTAGTATAAATTGTAGGTCCCTCCATTTGTTGAAAGAACGTCAAAAAGCTTACAAGTAATTGGAGGAATATCTCGGCCGAAAATCGATTCAGCGGTTACAAAGCACGTGGACACAACAATTATTGTATTATCGGAAGTAGATTAGCAATGCCTACCTACAAATATATCGCTAAATGCAAATCAAGTGACTAATGCGCTCAATTGCATCGAGATAAATTAGCTGGAAATCAGGTGTGGTGTTGGCAGGTGTGTAATAACGCCAAAATTGAAATTTGAAGTTAAAATCTATTATGTTTAGAATATTGGTGAGGTCTGATTGTGCGCATGTTTTTTAATGTCAAACCTTTGTTTTATTTTAAAGTCGCATTCCTACATACTCTCTTTCGGATAGAGGAGCAGTTTATTGAAAATTAGAGTTTGCCAGCGACTTCGTCCGTACGGAATTTCAAGACGGTTCGAATAAGAATTATTTGATTTTTTGCATTTTGAATTTTAATATAATGCTCGGCCGTAATATTCGAGGGGGTTAGCATTGCGTACTAAAATTCGGAAGGTCCGGGTTCGAGTTCTTGCTTGGCCAAATATCCAAAATTATAGAAAATAAATTTTTTTAATTGAGGTCCCCCATCGGCAACGAATGTTAAAGGGTAAAGCCACTCTAGGAATTTGGAAAGCGTATTTTTTTTTGCTCACAGGATACCTTTGGGTCCTAAAAATGGTATGCTATTGGTTTTAAAGTGAAAAAAATATTTCAAATAGCTGAACTTTTTATCTTGATACAGCCCCTCCGAGCGTGCGCGGAGTACAATGGAAACTTTAAACGCGTTTTTCTCAAAATCACATTTTTCAAACTGGGAGAAAAGGTTATTCGGACCCTATTGCATCGATTTATCTGAAATTTTGATGGTAGCTTCACAAATACATTTTTTTTGGAAGTATGTAGCCGTTTTTCGAATAAGTGTAAACTTTTTTTTAATAATTTAGTGCTAATTTTTTTAGTCAAAAATCAATCTTTTAAGTTAAAGAATATTTTTTTATACTTCAATATATTGTATGTTTAATGAAATGGTTAAATATAAATTGTGTTCCTTTTTTCTACAATAAATTTTTAAAATTGGCCATCGGCCGTTCAGAGGTGGTTTAGAATAAAATGTAAGTTCCTCCATTTGTTGGAAAAATATCAAGATGCTAAACCACAAATTGGAGGAGGTACTCTACCGAAAACCGCTTCGTTTATATATACTCGTATATAAATATTTATATATATTAGGTCAAGTAAAAAGTTAGTTCGGTTTTTATCTAAGAGATGGCGTTATTGTCCATAGTGCTAGTGTTACGTGTCGCATCATGTCATACTATACGGAGCTGAAAACGTGTTTATTCCCGCTAAAAGTTTGTCTTTGACAGTTTTTCGATTGATTGACTCTGTACGTTGTGAGCGCTCGTCAAAGATGGACATCAGCAAAGAGAAAATTCGCTATAATTTAAACTTTTTCTTCGATCAAGGCGAAAATGCAAGTCAGGCAGTTGAAAATGTGAAAAGTATTTATGGTCCAGATATTTACCGTAACAGTCAATCATGCAGAATTTTGGTTTAGTCAATTTTATTCCGGTAATATTGATGTAACAGATGCTTCACGGTGTGGAAAATGTTTATAAAATAATGAAAATCGTCATCATCATCATTTAAAACAGCTGGATGCAAAAAGAAACTCAAACGTCAAAATTAAAACGGTCCAGAGGTAATGAGCCGTCATAAATGCCGGGAAGAAGATGAGCTGTTTCCCTACGGCCAAGCTCTGTACTGTCAGCAATTGGACCGTCTGAATTAAACAATCGCCCAAAAGCGCCCAGTTTTGGGGAAAGGGAGGGGAAATGAGTATCGTCAAGACAACGATAGACCACACATAACGATAGTGATTTGCCAGAAGTTTCGAGAGCTCGGTTGGGAGGTTTTTCTCCATACTCCTTATAGTCCGGGCCTCGCACCCTGTAATTACAATATGTTCCTGTTTATGGTGAACAATTTAGATGGTGAAGAATTGACCTCAAGAGAAGCATGTAAAAGTGACATCGGTTGCTAAGAGAGCGGCATAATAACATTACCTTCAAAATGGCAAAAAGTTATCGAGCAAAACGGTGTATATTTGATATAAATCCGTTAATTATACCTATGGTAAATAAATTTAATACAAATGTACTACTTTTTACTAGACCATATACGTATATTACTACTAAGGTACCACGCAAATATTCGCATACGCGGACTTGTCAGTAAAAACATCCACGTAGCTAGACAAATTGATCATAAAATCGACGAGCTCTAGTGTTCGATTTAACTTTGTGAAAGCTAATTCTAAAAAATTTAATCAGGAGCTATCTAAATTTACTTGGCCAAGTTATACTTATAATATTGAATCAAGTGTCTTCCATTTTAACAGTACCATTATTTCTTCTTTTGAAAAATGTGTATCTGAAAACTCTGAGCTTAAAATAAATCTCAAGAATTCGTGGCTTACAAAGGAGTTATGTTGCTTAAAGAATAGAAGGTCAAGAGCTTTTATAAACAACAATAATTAATTAACTCAACTTATTAATTACTCCCTCAAACAGGGTGTGTTCCCTACAATATGGAAGCAGTCTTTTATAGTCTCCTTACATAAGAGTGGCTATAGGACCGTCCGCTAACGTTTTCGATCCATTCACTACTTTTTAATTGCCAACGCGGGGCTTGTAAAGGAAAATCAACACTTGCTTCAATTAGTGTCACATATCTCTAAAGCCTTTCGAGATAATAAGCAATAGGGTTAATCACTCAATTCTCATCCATAAACTAGATCTTATGATGGACCCTAATCTCAACATCCATCTTCATATTAATACCACAGTCTTAAAGATATATGCCTTTGTCAAAAGTTGGTCAAAAGAATTTCCAGACCCTTATGTAACTAAAGCACTTTATATGATTTTGGTTAGGCCAATATTAGAATAAGGTTCACTAATATGGAATTCCAAATATCAAGTTCATTCCGAAAAGTTGAAGTCTATTCAAAAACAATTTTTACTTTTTGCATTAAGAAATTTCTGATGGAACTTTACGATGAATCTTCCTCCCTATACCAACCCTTTAAAGCTTCTAAATCTGCCTACTCTCGCAGGTGGTAGAGAAATGTTAGGCGCATTGTTCGTAGTGAAACTTCTTAACTTTGTATTGTACAATAGTTCATGGCTCTTGTCTGAGGTAAATTTTAATGTTCCATCTCGTGTATCTAGGCAGTTTACACTTTTACTATTGTAGCCATATAACACAAATTATGAACTGAATAAACCTTTTCACACTCATTTTTTAGCATAAAAAAAAAAACTATTCTTGCTTCTCTCAAAAATTAAATTTAAAAATTCTTTAATTACTAAATTTCAGCTGTTAAATAATTATTGTTTTCTGTAGCTGAGCAGTTTTAAATCTCGTCATTTAACAAGCGCTTGCCAATCATGACTCCGCATATTCCGTACGTTATGCGGATGTCGTCTCTCCACCCGCCCAACCCAATTATTAATAATAATAATAGTTAAAAAAAAAAAAACAAACCAACACCACTAATGAGTTCCATGTGGAACTGTTCAAATTAATGCCAGCCAATAGGCAATGTAAGAAACCATCATTCGACTAGTATTGTGCTGCCGAGCAGAACCATGGAAGCTACGCGAAAAGAACAAAATCGAATTGCAAATCTTCGAACGTATGATCCTAAGAAAAATCCTAAGAAATATTAGAAGCAGTGGCGTATAAGATGGAACCATTACCAACTTATAAAAGGTGAAAAAGTTATATGCTTTAAAAAGTGCAGCGAATAACATGCCTCGGCCATGTGACGTGAATGGATAACAGGAGAGCGCAGAAGAAAATTGTAGAGATCATTGAAGCCACCACTAAAGCAAGGGGAAGCCCGCGACCAAGATATATTTACGAACTCAAAGAAGACATGAATAAACTTGCCATAAACAAATTGAAAAGACACCTTGAATGACGGAGAAGTTGGGAGCACCATGTACAGCAGGCCTAGGGCCGCAAGGAGTTGTGGCGCCAAAAGATAATAATGATGTTGACAGTGATGAAATTTTTGAAATTTAGCTGCATTTGATGCATTCATTCCCTTTGATATGCCAACTGTGAGTAAACGCACGGTCAGCAAAATGTGATTTTCTTACTGACAGGGAGCTAAATTACATTATCATTTATTGAACATAGATATGTGTGTACACAGCATGTACATAGTAACATAGAAATTTTGTATTGTGTATTTATGGTGTGTTCAATGGTCTCCTATCGTGTGCTAAAGCATAAATGTCTGTTACAGTGACCGCTCAAAATCGAATGGTAACTATTGAAAATTTTCTGACCAATTTAAATAAATATCACGTTACATGCTGTGTAACATTGTGCCACCTGCTATTAAGAAGATTGCTATAATCATCATTTTGCTCACATGGAGTTAAATTGAATATTCTAACCAAGGTTCGATTTCACATATATTTAGATACATAAATATTAGAAAAAATATATTTTATGGTTTACCATATACCAGCCCATGCATACATATTCAGTCAATCAGGACTCATACACATATTGAACAATATAAAATAAATTCTAAAGAATATCAGAGGAATGAGATCATTTTGATATCGTTGTAATTGCGTAACGGTAGGTATGTAATTTTCTTGCACGTAAAATACCCACAATAATGAATTTATGGAATCTGCGGTCATTGAGGTACCTAATTTTACTACAACAGAAAGTAGAGATATATTTATACACTTCATTGTAAAAAAGGCTGATTTTCTAACTTACGGATTTTCGAGAGCAAGTATGTATCATTATTCAATGACAACAACTTCAAGCAACAACATTCAAAGAGGCAAAAAGGACGAATTTTATTCTAAAGTAGGAATATATTTTTCCAAGTAAAAAACATGCAAAGAATAGAAACATGGGAAAAATTTCATTCAAAATTAAAAATTCAATATCGTTAATTTGATTTTTGGGATGGGAGCATCCTAAGCCTTGTATGAATCGTATTATTAATTTTAGTAAAAAAAATTGTAATCAAATATTTTGGAAAGCGGAGAAAACAGGTGCCGAAATCCAGAAGCTCTGTCAACTTTATTTTATACGACCAGAAATAAAATGCAAGCATTCTATGAATAAAGTTTTCATGAAGATTATGAGAGAAGATATTAGAAAACTGAGAATTTTTAAAGCTTAATAATGTTTTCATAATATTTTCCTGAAGCTTTTTGAAGTAATATTAATCCTTTGTATGAAATCAAATAAAATAAACTAAAATAAAATAAAACAAAATAAAAATGATTAAAAAAAAAATGAAATAAAATAAAAAAAAATAAAATATATAAAATAAAATAAAATAAAAAAAAAATAAAATAAAAAAAATAAAATAAATAAAATAAAATAAAATAAAATAAAATAAACTAGAATAAAAAAAATTAAATAAAATAAAAAAAAGTGATAATAAAAAAAATGAAGTCAAATTACCATAAAACAAACTAGAATAAAATAAAAAAAAATAATAAAAAAAATTTAAATAAAGTAAAGACATAAGTGAAAATAAAATAAAATAACATGAATAAAATATTATAAAATAGAAATAAAAGTACAATGAAAATCATCGAAATCAGAAATCTTCACCATATAGCCCGCTCCAACCAATTCTTCAGTATACATAATAGAATAATTGTGATCGTATTTTAGTGCTATCATTGATTGACAAAACGGTTGTTTAAAACTTTTAATAGTTCTGACAGCTTGTGCCTTCCGTTACTTAACAAGCAAAATGATTTAAAATTGAGACTGCGTTTGTTTTTTCTTTTTTTAATTTACCTGGAATTTTCTTATGAAGACTGTCCCATATCAACTGGCACTTACAGCAAGTGAAGTGAAATATTTTCTTATGTCCTTTAAAATATTGCCCAGAGGTACTTTTACATAAGAAAATTATACACTTTAGCCCTTATTTTAAATTTGTTTCATGACATCGCTTTGTTCCTATTCTCATTGTAAATGTGACTGTCTGTTTTGTGTTTTACTTCTTTATTTTTGTTTGCCAGCAGCCATTACTTCGTCATTTGTTTGAGAAATATAATGGAAAGTAAATTGGATATGACAGCTGAAACGTAAGATTTAATTGTACATCATTTCATATTTGCTCCCCATTTGCAATTCCCATTGCTTTACATGTTTTTATTTAGATTTCCATTTTGAATTTCAAATGCGAATGTAAAAATTCTTAATTCGGTTTTTTGTTTCGCTGCTAATGAGTGGAAAAGTGGAAATGAAATGTAGTTTAATTATAGCAGTTCTGCAATACGCTCTCTAATCAAGCTGCAAAAGAAATAAAACTCATTAAAAAAACGTAAAAAAATTGTAAAAACTATTAAATATTACTGCGCTAATCTGTCATTTCCGTGAATTATTTGATTTGATTTTATTGTAAAATCGTGTTGACTAAAGAGCCAAAAATACGCGTGTATGTCTGCAAAAAAAAGAGGGAAAAATTATGGTATTAAGTAAAATAAACCGATTTTTCTGTTAATGACATTTGCACATAGTTAATTAAATGGCAATGGCAAACAAAAGCGTAAAAGGTGAACAAATTGAAGAAAATGATTTAAAAATAAAGTTAAATGAAAATGCATTAGCATTTTTAATGAACAACCCTGCTCTCGTTTAGCCACTCCGTGTGTGTCACTGCAAGTACATACCTATATTTACGAAAATGTTTTCTAGTTAATTAATTAAAAACGTAAAGTGTGTCATCCATAGCAAGAGGGATGTGTCCTTTGTCGATACACATTTTTCGAGTACTCTCAAAAGTTTTCATTGTCCAGCAGAGTTGAGTTTCTATGCCTGTCTCAGGCTCATTTTAGAATTTATGTTAGAGGCAGTGTACGTATACATACATATTTAAAATTTAATACACCGTCCGAAAAAGATCAACTTTTTTTTGAACCACTAAAAAATCAAACATTTTCGGAAATTGGGACCAAAAAAAATCAAGCTCCCTTGTCGGACCGATTTGCTTGATCAAGTCGTTAATGGTTTTTAGGGGTGAAAACAACCCCAAATGAAAAGTGACAAGACCACGTTAAAAAATTATTAATAATTTATAGAAATTGGTATCTAGTGTCTTGGGGTCGCTGATTATGAATCTGATGACAGATTTTAAAAACATTATGAATATTTTATGAAATTTGTCATCTGGATGTTTTTGAAGTCGCTGATAACGAATCTTATACAAGATTGTCAAAATAAAAAATGAACCAATTATTTCCGCTGTCTCTTTTGATATTTTCGTATCACGAAAAAAGTCGTTGAAATCTGATTTCGTTACAAAATTAAAATTTAAGAATAATCTGATAATAATCAGCGACCCCGAAACCCTCCAGATACCAAATTTTATGAAATATTATTCATTTAAAAAAAATTTGATCGCCATATTGGATCCGTCCTTTTGAACTTTAAAAATCGGACATCAGATTCATAATCAGCGATCCCAAAAAATATAGATACCAAATTCTATATTAATATATACAATATACATATTATTATTAATAGTTTTTAAAAGAGATCTTGTCACTTTTCATTTGGGGTTGTTTTCACACCTAAAAACCATTAACGACTTGATCAAGCAAAACGTTCCGACAAGGGTATTTTTTTGGTCCCAGTTTCCGAAAATGTCTGATTTTTACGTGTGGGACGATGATGCATACGTACTCATATTTAAGCATTGGTTGGTACTTCGTTACCTTCATTTACTCGATTTTTAACTTGTTATTGCCCTGTTAAAGTGGCCCTCTCTTACCAGCTGCCTACATGCAGAGATGCATTGTCCAATAAAAACATGCAGCATTGTCATTTTGTAAACACACTTTTATATAGGTATGTACGCTGTGTGGTACTTTCAGTTATAGTTAATTTGGATGAGTGCCCTTGCCTGGCGGTTTTTTATTTTGCAAAGTGTTCACTGTTTTGAATAGCTGTGCAGTTATGGCAATAGCTGTGCCTTTTATAAAACTAGCGTTTTACGCTAAATATATGGAGATCATGCCATGGGCAGCAATCAGTTTCGAAAAATATCTTATGATTTAGGAAAAATTGTGGTTTAGATCGTTTCGACGAACAACTGACCAGCTTCCTGAGGGTCGTAGAAAAGCATGCCGATAATTGGCAACTGGGAGTGGACCACGCGTTACGTGGCCCCATGCTGCAAGCGCTCAACCGCGCCCCAAGCTTCCATGGCTGTGCTTCTGCATGCTTACCTACTTTTGGTAACTACACCCAGACCTCCACGATCCAAGAGAGCTCCACGCAAAACTACTCAGAGGCTACAACAAACAATCATAGAGGAATGTAGCTGACAGAACATAGGCCTCCCGACTTTCCGCGTACCATCGGATGGTTGTTAACTTTAATAAAGATAATTGGTCCGGCTTAATGGAATTTACCGAGAACGCCTTCAGTGCTCTCCCCAATCCAAACAACGTCACCGTTGGTGAACGTACATATATTCCGTGGAATAGACGTGTACGTTGCCCCTCGCTTCATTCTGGCAGGTCGAATTGCGGAGATCCCGCTGAAGGCGCGGTTTAGGTTTCAGGCGCGACTTTCTCCATCAAGCTGATTCCTTGTAAGAAAAGGGAGATCTTTCAGAGAACTCAATAAGAAGATTCGGTGCAAAGTCTATCTGCACAGTTTTTAAAGCAGCAAACTTTGGTTGACAAAATGAAACGAAAATTGATCTTCACTTCCGCACCAGCGGGTTAAATTCCTAAACAAGGAAAAATAAATACGGTAGAGTAAATACTAGACTATATCGACTTCATATAGCACCATGGACAACACGGCGTATCGACAGGTCTTAAACGCCACTAATCGAGAGTCGGTCAAAACCTTTATGAACTCTCTTCCTGTGCTGCCTCAAGAAACCCTACTAATACAGACTTGACCCAACGTATATATTATGTCCAGCAAGCAGTGAAACTCTGCGCGGCACTAACCACTTTAGCTGGTCCATCCCTTAGATGACTTCGATGGCTTTGGTTAGTCTCGCCTGTTCCTAAGTGGGTTGGGTAACAGCTAAAACAATAACAACATATTGAAAACTAAGTATGATCTGCACAATTCTTAAAAAGAGAGACCCACGGCCTGCGCCAACCACCGTGGTATAAACCTGTAAGACCTTACTCGTCCATACCATTTTAAACTTCTTTAATTGCTTTTTACTCTTTCTACAATTTGATTTCTTCTCTTCCTTTCTAGTTACTGATAACCCTAAGAGCAATTTTAAAACTCTTCTGAGAGTAAAAAGATTAAATTTATTTCAGTTTTTAAGAAGCAGAAGTTTCTTGGTATATAAAGTCTTCTACAAGACGGGTGATTGTATGTATATTTTCCAAAGTTTTTAACAAAAGTTCGGTAAGTTGACCAAAAAAAAATTTTTTCGTATTTAATCGTAATATTTTTCCCTTTTTATCTTTTCTACGTAATCTCAATTGATTTCAATGCATTTCTTATGCCTATAGATCCACTTCTGAAAACAGTCTTCAAAAACTTGCTTTTTAAGCTTATCAAGTTCAGCATTAATTGCCTACTCGTTGCTATTAAAGACCTTTTCTTTTAATTTTTTTTTAATTTTGGAAATAACCAGAAATCACAAGGTGCTATATCCGGGGAACATGTTGCTGGACGTATTTCTTCGTTTCCAGAGATCGCAATAAAATTACTCGTTATTTCAGTAGTGTGGGATGGCGCGTTGTCGTGATGTAAAAATTAGCGCCGCAAATCCTCTTTCTTCCTGTTTTTCAACAAATTTTTGAAAACTTTTGGTAAGCACTCTTCGGTGTACCTTTTTACAATTACCGTCTGACCCTTTTCCAATGGAATAGCAGGTACGATTTTAGATCGGGTGAAGTAAACTGACGTCATTACTTTTACCATGGATTGCTGTTTGGTTTCTGGATCGCATTTATAGAACCAACATTCGTCAGTAGTAACGGCTTTGCTAAAGTTGCTAGACTGACCATTTTCGAATTTGTTTGGGAAAAATTGAGCAATATACACTCGAGCCTCTTTTTGGGTCTCATTTAAAATTCGTGGTACCCATTGAGCAGATTTCTTCGTGTTTCCCAGATGATTACTTAATATTCGCAATACAGCCATGACATTCAAGCCCAATTCCTTAGCAATAATTTCTTGTGTCAATCGTTGGTCTTCGTCAATTTTGAAGTTCAATAGAACTACACTGACGTCATCAGTGGAAGTTTTTGGGCGATCTTCTCGGGGCTCGTCCTCTACGGAAAAATGTTTGGTCTGGAATCTTCGAAACTACTTAGAAATAGCCTTTAAAGACGGTGCAATGCTTCCATATGCAATTTGGTATTCACTGAATATTTGTATTGGCTGTAAATTACGCCGAAACCCGAAAACAATCACATGGCGAATTTCTGTTTGCGTTGGTGATGGAATTTTGTCTGACCTATCCTCAGCTATCTTGCGTTTTCTCATCTCCATTTTACCCAATCTTTCTTAAATTTTAAAGGAAGACCAATAAATAAATTGCAAAGGATTTGATAGTTTTAGATTTAACAAAAACAAACTAAAAATCACCAACTGACCGAAATCCTCCTATACGACAATGTACCCTGGAAAATTTTTCCATTGGAGTAATCCAATAGGTACTCATCTGTAGTTAACTATTGGATCAACTTACCTTTAGTTTCGTTGGTGAGCTCTCCTGGTACATGGAGGACGTGAATAAGTTTGAGCATATATGCGAGTATATATATAAATTTCGGCCACAAAAATCAATTTTATTTTATATGATAGATATTATGTTAGTATAGCAGTTGTGTTGGTATGTACAATATGTTTTGATCAAAGCGAATTACATCAGAAACTAAAAATTATGTTCGTATGCAATTTTTCATCCATAAAGCAACCCACTCTAGGTACTCCATGGAGTATTTTTGTGGAATAGTTTCAAAACTAATTTTCTTTGCGTACTCCATGGATTACTCAGATGTTATTCAGAGGTGGGGTATATGGTCCAACCTTAGGACATCGCAATGTCAATTGGACCATATTTTTTATATGGCTTTTGATTAGTTTTTGATTACTCTCTTGTCCGAGTGTAGTATATATAATATTTCACGCTTCCATGGAGTAGTCGTGTTGTTTGCAGGGTAGTAGTATTATGTACTACTATACATGCATACAACATGTTATCAGCATAATCGTAGTAAAGTATGAATGTAAGTCTCTAACGCCCAGGCTTACATTTATTAGAACGCATTTTAAACCTATTTTGCTAATGAAATTCGTAATTTATTTAGCAACGACAAGTGCAGAAAACTTTCTATTTTCGTCATCTCATGTTTGTATAAAACAACAATAAAATAAATAAGAAGTCTTGCTAATAACAAGTGTAATTGCAACAAATTAATGTTATGTTTTAACGCTCTTGTACATCTTGATGAACAAATTACATTACGAGTATAACGGAGAATCAAACCTTTTACCTTCGAGTGAGTTTTATTAAAAGCATATAACTGTGTATGTGTAAGTAAATCACACATATACCACACATATTCATATCGAATACATATTTAAATAAATATGTCCGTATGTACCATAAATGTAACTTGACCTGGGCATTAATAAAGAGTTTGTGCTTGAGTTCACAAATTTAATTTAATTTTAATTGAAAATTTGTTACAAATAATTACTCATACGTCCTGCCAGGCGGTAGACGGTATTAGGATGAGTTGAAATGCGGATAATAGCCATCATTATACGGTAATTAATTCCTAACAATACACCAATACTATATCTCATTATTTATTGTGAAATGTTTTTGTGTCTCTTTGTTTTATGTATGTTTAGATAGTTTTACAAGTAATAAACGAATTTACATTTACAATTGTGTTTGCTAGAAATAATAGATGCAGGTACCTATGTATGTTCATGTAATACTATACTATACTACAATAATATATTTTTTAAGCAGCATAATTATACTTGCACGAATATTACATTTGAATTTTTAAGTAGACTGGGAAATCCTGACAGTGTTAGACTCTGTTACGTATATTTCCATTCCTCAACTTCAGCAGAAGATATGATACTTATTTGCATTTAAGCAGACATTAGTAAATGCAGGACCTAAGTCTGCCTACTTTTTTTTTGGTTTTGTATTCCTAAGCCTTCTTGGGTCTTTTTTAGTAGCAGGAATGTCCTTTGATGAGCAATAATGAAAAATTAATCGTTAGTTCTGAAATATCGTTTAATAACGTTGGCCAACAAAAAGAAGTCTTTGCTTTTCTGGGTAATAATTTTTGTATTTGTTTATAAATCTGCTTCGATATTAGAAACCACACAATAAGATACTATATCTTAAAAACTGGGAATGGGCTGCTGGCTAAGTGTTGCTCTTTACAGCGGTAATAAGTCCCTTATCTTCAGGCGCGTTGTATTGTTGTTGTATACATATTTTTGTAACGATTTCAACCACTTCTTTGATGGTGCGCATATTTAGATCTCGATGGGTATTTTCATTACGCATATACTAGGTACACTCACTACTATCTTCAATGTTTTCGACTGGAATCTTTGTATTTTAACCATATTGGCCGCGCAAGCAATTCCCGATAACTGGATTCCATTTCTTGCTTAAAAGCCAATATAAACTGGAAAATTTAGGCTTCAGCTACATCCTTTTGCCGGAAATGTGTCGCTTTTAAGTTAATCGTCTACCCAAGGGAACGCCAAGATATGTGATTTCGTTAGCTTGTGGCAGAGGCGGATTGTTGAGCTTAAAAGTAGGGCACGTTTTTGGTTTTAATGTAAAAGTTGGTTGTTTGCCCAATTAGTTTAAGGTGCTGCTCTAATAAGAGCAGTATCATCCGCAAATATTGATGTAATTACTTTGTCACTCGTAGGAATATTTGTGGTGAACAGTATATACAATTTTGGTCCAAGAACTCTACTTTGTGGAGCACCTGCCGTGGTTGGATACATCTCTGTTATGTATTCAATTACTTTTACAGTGAATCGCCTGGTAAGATAGGATTTGAGGATATTGTGGAACGTTGGACAATGATTTATATAATTTTATGAATGAGACCATTATACCACAACTTGTTGAATGCTTGAGTGTAATAAAGAAAAACGGACTAGCAATACTATCTGAATTCGACTAATATTTATACTTTTTAAATTAAGTTGACGTTTTTCTCTAACTTCGGCGTTGTGTTAACGGTATTAAGCCTAGAAATCGAAGATGGAGGAAATATTTTAACTACCTTCTGCTTAATGACTTCGATTAAAATTACGAGAGGTACAGCAATGCATAATTAAGTAAATCCTCTGATGAACTAAATCACTGGAAGCCCAAATGAGATACATTAAGTTAAGGCATTGATCCAGCCTATAAGTACAACTGATGATTTCATGCGCTACAACTTAGACAACTAGTGAAAGACCCTAATTTTGTCATATCAATTACTTGTTTTGGCTATGAGTCATTTCTTAGGAAAAAAGAAGTCAGATAACCACGTCGAGCTTGTGCATTCTATAGAACTTGCAAAAGCTATGGCGTTACATGAGCGTAAAAATAAACTTCCTGCGTTCTCATTTAGACCGATTTGCACAGATTTTAGTGATTTTTCCTGAGGAGCAAGACGGTGAGAATCATATTCGACGCCAGACTGTTGCTATAGTTTTTAGTCGCTCATTATATTATGTTTCCAAAAGTAAAGCTGTTTGTAATACCCCAGTATCTCTTCATTGGCAGAGCCAGAGGAATACTCAATTATTAAGATTTTAGAAGAAAGCCACTCACGTAAAGCTCTAACATCTGAAAAAACAGTGTTAAACTTTGCTAAGCTTATACTTCTGAGTTTCCAAAACAACAATGTCTTTATAGCCACTTATTATATAAGTTTGTAGGCCATATTCATGAATTTACATTTAGAGTCATCTGCGTGAACATCCATTAAACCGGACGTCGACTTTAAGAATCCTAGACGCGGTATGATATAGTCTGTACGCTCTATGCCAGATAAGGCAAATCTTTGAAACCGAATACTATTCTATCACCCATACTGGTCGGGTGATGTGTTCCAATATGATACGGCAGTTTTGTTTAATATATTGATATTAATTTTTTGCTCCATTCGTGAAATGTTTGTTCAATTTTTTTTTTATTCGCCTGAATTTCCATGAAGGAAATCTAAATAGAATACTGCAATTGTTCCAGTGAAAGTGTTCAAGTCAGATTTAAACCTTCGCCATATATATTGAGCTACATATATTGTTATATGGTAGATATTCGTACACATGTTGAGCTTATAGAGATAAACATCTTCATCTTGGTTTTTTGTTTTTAGGCTCGACGTTGATTTTGATTCTACCTGTATAGGTAAATCTACCTTGGCAAGATTTCATAAATTTTAAACTATGACCATCGAAATGATAAGCAAGTTGTCGTTGCTCTAAGGCTCGAAATTTCGTTTAACGAAAATTTAGCTCTTATATTAAGTACTCGAACCTATGACTTGTGTGAGCTGGTTTCTTATCATTTCCTTGAACCTTTCAGAAACACCATAATCTTTGTAATGTGATTAAAAATTTATAGTATTTGTACCGAATGACGGTTCTTTGAAGGACTGTGATATAAATGTTATGCATCTTACAGTTTGTGGTTCATCTCTTTTTCAAGTATGTACCTATACTGTGAAAAGACGGTTGCCTATTCCTGTAAGAGTGAGAGCGGTCATTTCGTGATTGGCTTTCTCAGTTGCGTTGGTATAGTCTAACTTTCATTCAACGATGATAAAAAATAACGAGTGATTTTTTAAGAGCATTTTGATTTGATTTAAAAAAAAACACATGAATTCCAAAAAAAGTTCAAAACTTATGTAAATGTTGTGATACTCTCTCCAACATATTGAACGGTATTCTACAAATAAATTCTTCAACATTGGTTCCCAATGCGTCAATTGACAGCGTCTTGTTGGCTGATATGTGACCAATATCAACTCTTTCATTTTAGACATTTGCACAGTATAACTCACACCGAAAAGTGTCTTTTCCAAGTTGCATTGGTAATTATTGCAATGCTTCTGATTACTCTTCACTCCAAATAGAGCAATTTTGCTTGTTCATTCAACTTGAAATGAGCTTCATCGCTAAAAGCAATTTTTCGAAAAAAAACTCGATCAACTTTGCCAGCGGCCATTCAATATAAATTAGACGTTGTTGTAGGACGTGTGGCTTCAAATCTTGCAGTAGTTGTATTATAAAAGGTTTCACACCCAAATGCCTTTAAAAAAATTCCACGTAATGGAGTAGCAGAGGCCCAGTTGCTGTGAACAGTAGCTGTGATATTTTCCTCTGTCCACACTCGTTGCCTACAAGTTTTCTATTGAAGGTCGAATAATGTATATTTGGCACAAAATTTTGTCACAATATACCGAATAGGCGCCCCAGAAGGCCCACCAAACTAACTATAAAATGGAAGCACGTTATGAGGGGCGGTGAGACTTAAATAATGCCTTACTAATTTTTGAAAGCAAGGTTTTTGTAGACACCAAACTAACCATAAAATGGAAGAAGTGCACGTAATACTTTCTTAAGCGAACATGAATTTTGATAATAAAATTTAATAAATTATAAGTGTTATTCATTTTTAAGTCAGTTTATAGTTAAATTCAGGACCAAATTGAACATTTTGATAGTGACACAAAGCACGAAAGCCGGGTGAGCTACCAAACAGTGTTGCTAAAAAGAAAGTTGCTAAAAACTTACTCTTTGAAACGTCGTAAGCGTCTGCTGCGAAAAAAAGTTGGCGCGTTCGTCAACTAAATGACTAAGCCTTGCAAGTCTTATAAATACAATGACAAAATCAGATCAGGTACCCCAAGAAACTTTAGAGTGCAGCATTTGCCAAACCTTTGTATGCCAGCGACGGCAAAAATAAGTTATTGATAATTAAGGAATTTTTATTATTATGTTTTTATCAGTTTTCAAACGACTGGTGGATTTTTAATATAGTGGTCTGGTCATGGCTCAAACTTATGACCTTATGGCTGCCACAAAATCGTCATAAGTAATTGCAAAGATATTTCAACTACAAGGAAAAATATACCCCAATCGATGATGAGATATACCAGCATGTACGCGAATTTCTTCTTCAACTTCAATCCTAATATATTCCTGCCGTTCAAATAAATCATATCCACTTATACTAAATACCTTAGAGATATGCAGACGTATAACCACATACATGTGTATGTATGTATATTCGCACAATTACTTTTTAAGCGTGTAAACTTTATAATCTTAGATCTGGTCTCACTTTTGTGTTTCATACTTGTGTTGTGGTTTCCTTCATCTTTGGTTGGCTTAGGGCATCAAAGTTGATTTGTAAAGAAAGTAAGAATGGCAAATGAAAGGTAAGCTTTGCATGTAATTCAAATATGTACATACATCATCTTATGTGTATGACAATGTGTTTGGCGCGTCATATGCTGGTTGATATCTCTTTTAGTGCATAATTGCCATTGTAAGACATCACCGTTATGGAACACTGAATTTTCTTTGTTCAAAAGTTTTCGCACAATTTATGTTATTATTGATTAAATGTAAAGTTTAGTGAAAGTTTCGTGGAACAATGACTTCGCGAATTCGTGGGCAAAGTGAGGGTGTCGCCTGAGTTTCTCTACCCAAGTCCTTAGCGGACTGCCTATAAAACCGGCTTCGGGGACAATAGGTGTGTTTGTTGAAGTGTGCCAGTTTTACTAGTAGATGGCGCTAGCAATATGTATACATTTCTATGATTTGGCATGTATGTAATTTTTTTTCTATTGACATTAACCTACAAAAATACGCAAGTCACATTCCGCCAAAATAATAGCGTCATATTTGTTTACCTCAGTGAATATGTCGAGTTTCGTTCCAAGTAAATCGCATTTGCGGCATTCGTTGCTTTTCTTAATTCATCAAAAGAAAAAAACAGCTGAAGTTGGTAGAAACTTATGGTGAACATGCTCCAGTGATTAGAAAATGTGAGACACTACATGTGACTCGAGGAGCAATTTGCCAACGTTTAAAAGCCATGGGAAAGATCCAGAAGTATGGAAAATGGGTGCCACACCAGCTGAACGATAGTCAAATGGAAAATCGAAAAACCGTTTGTGAAATGCAGCTTCAACGATTCGAAAGGAAATCTTTTCTGCATCGAATTGTCACGGGGGACAAAAAATGGATTTATTTTGAGAACCCGAAGCGAAAAAAATCATGGGTTTCCCCTGGTGAAGCTGGCCCATCGACTGCAAGGCCAAATCGCTTTGGCCGTAAGACAATGCTCTGTGTTTGGTGGGACCAGTGTGGTGTGGTGTACTATGAGTTATTAAAACCTGGTGAAACGGTGAGCACGGATCGCGCTACCGATAACAAATGATCAATTTGAATCATGCGTTGATCGAGAAACGGTCGGAATGGGCCCGAAGACATGGCAAAGTTATCTTGCAACAAGACAACGCGCCGTCTCATACCGCTAAACTGGTAAAAGATACATTAAAAACACTTAATTGGGAAATATTATCGCAACCGCTGTACTCTTCAGACCTCGCCCTGTCCGACTATCACCTTTTTGCATCGATGGGACACTCCCTTGCAGATCAGTGCTTCGCTAATTTTGAAGAAGTCGAAAAATGGCTCGTCGAATGGTTTGCCCCGAAAGAGAAAAAGATTTTTTGGAATGGTATCCATAATTTGCCTGAGAGATGGGCGAAATGTGTAGAAACCAATGGTCAATACTTTGAATAAAAAAATTTTGAGATTCCTCTGAAAATTAAGTGTTTTCTTTATCGAAAAAACCGGCAAACTTCAACAAACACACCGTAGTCGTGGTTTTCAATATGTCGCACTGTGGGAGAAATGGCCAATAAATTTTCCAAATAAATATTAGCGCCATTTTCAATTTGTATTCGTTCACGAATATATCAGATAAGCCAAAAGTATTTTTGTTTTTGTTTCGCCCTCAATATTCGCTCAGCTGACGGGTGTCAAACTAATCCAAGTTTGCATCACTGCAGGCAAAATCTTGCCAGGCTTTTTCGAGTGAATACTCCGAATTTGCTTAAAATTTTTCAAATTAATAGAAAATTCAATCTTAGTGTTTGTGATTAACATCAAAAGTATGCATTGACTAAAAAAATATATGCAATCCATGGTTCATCATGCTGTGCTCACAATTTTTATATACAAATGGGGTTGCGATGGAAGAACGGGTCACGCAACTTATCGACAAAATTTTGATGATACTTTGGAAAAATACGAAAACTTCAACCACTCGTAATTGAAACTACTCTGTCAAAAGGAAACAGCAGACTTGGTTCGCTTGTTTTTTGAAGAAGCTCTTGAGGCCAGAAATAAACAACTTAGAAAGTTTCGATTGCATAACTCGCAAAACTTAATACTGTCATCACAACTTTTCAGGAAAAGAGATGGGCAAGATATCGAACCTCATACGGCTATACCGAAATTCGAATGCTACAACAAATTCATGCATGAAGAACTAACGGAGTTTATACATCAGCTTCTTTTAAGAACATGGTCAGTCAATTTATGAGTCAGGTTTTAGCCTTAGTAGATCCACCATTAAAGAGATAAACATCACTTGTTAAATTTTGAAAAAGACATTTTCGTCGATTTTAACGCCGCTATGTTTGAACTTGGTTTCCCCAAATAACTTACTTAAGACATTCTCTTGGCTGACTTTGAGCAACACCAAAGTTTTGTTAGATTTCTATGAGATGTTTGACGCTGAACGACGTAACAGAAAGAGTTAAAGAGCGTACCAATGCTGGCAAATGCCAATGATACTGATATCATTGGCCTAAACAACCGCACCATTATGTAGTTTTGCTTTCTCAAATCTGGTCAAAGAAGCGAAGCGAATTAGACAATATACGAGGACAATAAGAAATATCTTCTGCCATCAAATACAGAGTCAGTGCTCTCGTATTTTGACTGCCACATCACCGTTGATAGTCTCAACTTTGAGATTGTAGATAAATTCATCTATCTAGGAACCAGAACACCAATAATAGTATCAGCCTGGAAATCTAGTGCAGAATCACAGGCTGAGTTCCAAAACGTTAGTTGCAAAGCAACCATATTTTTTTTGATCTGTTTTATATTTTAGGGGGCAAAAAGTGGACGCAACTTATTTGCACGAAAAGCGTTTCAAAATGTCAGAGTTTGCAAAGTATTGGTGCTTTGTAAATTTATAGAATGCAGGGTTGCATTGTAATGATACGGTTGCGAAACGGCACAACTCACCCACACTTGCCGAGAGGTGCTGCTTTGGACTATGTAGGCAATCGAAAAAGAACCAACACCCAACTCTACTCTCTAAGGCCCTCTTTATTGTTGTCCTGCTGTATGGTACTTAGGCAAGGACCATGGCAACGTCTGTTGAGCTCGCATTAGGAATTTTGGAGAAGGAAAGGTTTTACAGATGACTTATAATCTTTTGTATTGGTAGCGGCGAGTACCGTGGACGATGGAACGTACGAGCTTTACGGTTTGATTGAATGAAGAGACGATGGTTAGCCCATGCTATCCCTATGGGCGAGAAAATACTCTAGCTATGCTCATCAGTGGAAAGTGACCTGGCAACACTTGATATCTTCAACTGTGTCTGCGCCAATTAAGCAAGTAAGTACATATGGTATACTGAGATTAAAATAGTTTACCATGAAAAGAAAAACTTCTTAAATCTGTGCACATTGAAGTGACGTTTTTCACTTTTACAAAGTATATAAATCTTCTGACTAAATAACAAATAATAAAATAAATATTTGACAAGGAACTTTGCTTACCACTTTCTTTGGCTGCAAAAGTACTTATTGCAGTTTTAAGTGGCCATTATATATCCGAAACTTGCAAACAATAACTGCAATAATACTGAAATAAATCGCTTACCCAAGCAAAAGAGTGAATAAAAGAAATTTTCTTGTTGACAATGGCAACTTCTTGGCACCAAAAACAATTGTTTATTCGTGCAATGTAAATGTGTTTATTTTGTTGTTGTTGTTGTTAGCTTGCCTGTAAATAAAATGCTGAGAAATCTTGGCTAAAATTCGAGTAAATAAAAACAAAGTAAATAGAAAATTGTAAATAGAAAAGTTAAGTACACGAAACGACATTTCTCATATTTTCCTTCATACATCCATTGGCCATGTAGAGGCGAATGAAGCAAGTGTTGCAGGTGCAATTACCGTTGTAGTATTTAAGAATTGCCATGGGCATGCATTTTAACAATTGTGACTTTTAAAGTTGAAATAAATGTAATTTTATAAGTAATTAACAATGTGCATAAAGCTTATGTGAATTTAAAACACATTTGGGTGGGCGTGTATGTATTTATGTACTAGAGTGAAAGTAATAAATGAGTATGAATTGTAGGCTGTAAGCTGTTAGAAACATACAAAATATCTTTATTTAACCGCTTTTTCTGTTTTTGATACACACATAAGACGGAGATTAAATCATAGTCAGGATTTACAATATACAAGTATATACACAACAATAAGAAGCCCAAAGTATACCCTCCACCCGCCCAACCGACACGAGAGGCGACATCCGCATAACGTACCGAATATGCCGAGTCACGATTGGGAAGCGTTTGTCAAATGACGAGATTTAAAACGGTTCAGCTACAGAAAAAATAATTATTCAACAGCAGAAATTTAGTATATATGGAATTTTAAAATTTAATTATTGAGAGAGATAAGAAAAGTTTATTTGATGCTAAAAAGTGAGTCTGAGAGATCGAAGGTGCTGGAATTAAAATTAAAATTGTGACACAATCGGAATAAGAGCTCATTCAATTCATAATATGTTTTACATGACCTTAATAGTAAAGGCCTAAACTGCCTAGATATACGAGTTGGATCATTAAAGTTTACCTCAGATAAGAGCCATGAACTTCGAACAATCCGCCTAACATCTCTCTACGACTTGCGAAAGCAGGTAGATTTAGAATCTTTAAAGATTTATCGTAAAGTTCCATCAAAAACTACTAGATCGTTTTGTAACAAACGCTTTTCGGTGAATGAGGCATATAACAAGATATTTGAATGCTTTATTACCGAAGATATATCGTTTATAAATAATAGAAACATAATCGGGCCGAGATAGCTACTTTGAGGAACTCCTGATAAGACATTAATTAATTATGATAAAATGTCTTTAAATGTTACACGTTTTGTTCTATTGCAAGGGTCCGAGGAAACCCATTGAAGAAATCTTGGTTGAAAGCCCAGAAGATCTAGTTTATGTATAAGAATTGAGTGATTAACCCTATCGAATGGTTTACTGAAGTCGGTGTAGATAACGTCAGTTTGCTTATTATCTCTAAATTCAAGCAAAATTGTAAGTGTTGCTTTTCCTTTACAAAACCCGTGTTGGTATATATTTGTGAATATATTTGTATTTTTCCTCAAAATTAATAAGTTTAACTCAATTCATGGCGAAAACTTATTAAAAATATTGTTTCATTTTTAATTAACATTATTAACAAATTACGATCTTAAGATTATCTGCGCAGATTTCGTGATGTATACTATGTACACAAAGATCTCACTGCGAAAGGTCACAAATTTTATTAAATGTTTTTTTGTTTGTAACATTTGTATTTATTTACTGAATCTGCTTCGATATAAGAAGCCTCACAATAAGTAATAAAGTCTTAAATACTGAATTAAAATATAATAACCCTTTGGCTAGTAATGGGCTGCTGGCTCAGTATTGCTCCTTGCAATGGTAGTAAGTCCTTTCTCTTCAGGTGCATTTAACTTGTGGCGGAGGCCAATATTTTCTTTATAGTGCGTATATTTAAATCTATATGGATATTTTCCTTATGCATGCACTATGGTGCGCCCGTTATTATTCTCAATATTTCAATATTTTAGACTTAGCGCGATAGAGTCAAAATGAAAATTCCAATGATTCAGATTGATTAATAAATTGTTTGTCTGTCACCTGACATAGATTACCCAGGAAACACATAAAGAGTAAAAATAGAAACCCTCAAGAAACATAATAAAATTGTTTTATCCGTAACTACCTCCTGGGTTAATCTGACAAACTATATTTTTGTGATCAGAATTCTGAGTGAGAGATTCAGATTCATAGCTTTCTCGGATAAAAAGACTTCTGTAGATAATTAAAATATTGTACTTTGGCTGAGTGTTTGTTGATGCACGATCCTCGCTCAACAGAGGCGAGTGTGTCACTTAGCTATTACAAGAAAATGTCTCAGACTCCGCCGCCGTTTATTGGCACTCACTCCGGTGGATGAACGTCTCGCCACCATCCGCATCAAAGCGAAATTTTTTAATAATGGTGTGACCGCCTGGAGCGTGCTCATAAGCATTGCTTCCACAATGACTGGAAAACTGTGCTTGGCCACTTTAACGCCAGGGTGGGCAAAGAGAGCTCAACTGTCGGAAAATTCAGCCTCAACGAAATAACGAAATATCTCCTAATGGGTTGAGGCTGATCGACTTCGCTGAGGCCCGAAATATACTGTATACTGTAGTAGCTATTTAGCTGTCGCCTGATCGAAAAACACAAGACCAGATCGATCATGTTGTGATAGACGGAAGACATGTCTTCAGTGCTCTTGACGTGCGTACACTCCGAACATACTCATGCGCATCTGTGCATCGAAGAACGCCTGTCAACAAATACAACGAAAGTTCGACGTCGAAAAGCTGCAATCACAATAGACTGCGGAACGGTTTTCTACTCGACTTGCACTCTTGCTTTTCGAGAGCACTCATCATCAAGTACGTATAAAAGAACTGTGTGCCGGCATTTCAGCTGGTATGATGAGGGCTGCTCTTTGCGGAACGGGATAGATACTAAGGCCGACAAGGGTAATGCTGAAAATGTCTAAGAAAAGATACGAAAGCTTACAGAAGGTTTCAAGACCAGAGGAGAGTCTTGTAGGACTAGGGGATCTAGTAACGGATAACCAGAACATACTGACCAGCTTGCTGAATGGCAGCGAAAATGAAACACCCGGAGATGGTGAGCTCGAAACTCCAATCGAGGAAGATGGGAAAGGCGTTCCGTTACACGGTCAGGGACACACAGAAATTCAACAATTGATCATCAGTCAATTCCGTTTACTTGTAACGCATCCGTTGTGCCATTTCTACCGAGATTCACAATAAAGCACCAATTTAAAAGGTCACGTAATTGTGAAATTGATGCTCACAAGAAAGTTGAGCTTGGAGCCCTAAAAGTGCTTTAAGGCACTTAACGGTATTTTAATAACTATAACTTTATTTGAATAGTAAACAAACTTACCAATCACGAAAAAACTTATGAGCAGAATTGGTTTTCAAAATTTATTTGCACAACAAAATACAACATGCAGCAGGTCAATATTCACGCACGAAATGAAACAAGTTTAATGTTCTCGAGCTTAAAAAGCTTTCAGAGTTTTTTTCACATAATTTGCCACTTGTTTTTATCGATCAAAAATATTTGAAAGTTGCAAAAGCTTTTAGTTTTTTCGCAAATGTGAGGGTTAAAAAAATTTTCTTTTCCGTTCTCTAATGCGCATTGTAGCTAAATTTTTGTCACCGGTGAGCAGCATATTTATGGTATATCTGTTCAGTTCATTATATCTCTTGAACGGCATTGATTTTCATGGATATCACCCAGCTAAGGAGCGACACGTTCCCAAAAAAAGGATCGGTAATTCATGTTCTATTATAAAATTCTCTTTCAAAGCTATCCCAGAGATGGTGCAACTCCAATTTCGCCATAATCATTACAATTTCTACTCCAATATTTTGTTTTTTTAGTTCTATTAACCACAAGCCTCAGCTAGTTTAGCCGTAAAATCATTTTATACAGAAAGGATTTAAAATATAAGTCTTCTTCAGTTAAAAAAATATAACTAAACATATGAGTGCCATTATCCATTTATTGCGGTAGAAAAAATCTCTCTGAATACTACATTTTAACACAGTTAGAATATTAATTTATAATAGTTTCGCCAGTGCTCTCCGCACTAATCACATTTGCACACACTTGCACATATGAACTTGTATGTATGGCTTGGTACACATACATATATTACTTATGTATTTATGTATGCCATGTAATCATTCGACAAATTACATAAATGCTGTAATTAAAATCCTTTTTAAATGGACAAAGCGCAAGAATGTTTTTTTTCGAAGGCCAAAGCATGAGGGTGGAGGGTGGAGTTTTGCGTTGGCGAGAGTTGATGGTGGATACGATTTAAATGAAGCATAACATGAAATGAAATAAAAAATTAGTGTAATTAAAATAAGGCAACTGAAAAATTTAGCAACGCATTCAAACGTGGCAGCAGAGCAGGATAAGCTAGAATATATTAGGGATTGTCTAAAGTGTGAAATAGGAGCGCTCAGCTAACTGGTAAATTTTGAAATAATGTGGAATAATGAACTAGTTCATTTTGATTTTTATTGTAATAAGTTGAATTTTCAGATATCGGACACACTAAGTAGATATGTTTTTCGGACCGCTAAATCAGAATTTTCAGCCAGTTTTGGCCGCACACCTCTTAATTCCGAATGCATTAAAAAAAACCAACCTACACTTTCATGTATTTCAATTTTTCTGCATTTTTAACCTAGTTGACTAAATGTTGCTCATACGACATGGCGAATACATGAATTTTTATTATCATACCTATTTATTTATAAGACAAAAGAAGATTATTACTAATTGTATATATTCCAGCCGTACTTGAAAGATCAGGTACAGAAATTAAATGTTTTCAATTGCGGTCGCCCCTTCACAGAAATGTCAAGAAATATTTACGAGTATATTTCTGACATGAAAAATCCAGCGGCCGTTCGGAGGCGACTTAGAATAAAGTGGAAAAACGAGAATTGGAATTTATATTAATTTATCAAGAAACACACTATTCTTTATATTAAGTTTTACAACATTTTTTATTAAATTTTTAAATAAATCAGAAAGGTTCGGTAAATATAATAGGTAATTCTGTTGTACCATATATGTATGAGAGAAATTAAATAGATTATATTTGTAAATATTTAGTAATATTTAGAATTTGATGAGATGTTTGCTCATATCTTTTACATGTCGGCGGTCCTGCCCAGACTAGTGAGTCGAAGTTGAAGGACCGGGTTTTTAACAGGGCCGCTAGCATCATATTGATCACGTGGTTGCTTGGATGCGTAAAGGGGTATAAATTATCATGTGAGTCCGTAAATTAAATATTAACTAACGGTTTTACCTGATACTTTCTCAATATTAACTAACGGTTTTATCTGATACTTTCTCAAGGAAGGACAATAATACCCTTTGCAGTCTCCGTTGAGTTCCTTCTTCTTCGAACAGAGCATGCGATTGTTGCCTTAAAAGCTTCTGTTGTTAGCTTCAAGTTAACTGAGCTTTTAAATTTTTAATAAATAGTTTTTTGTTTTTGGTTAGTATGAAGAACGTGCAAGAAAGTGTGAGAAATCTGAAGATTAATTTTTGTAAATATATACCTACCTGAGATAAAAAATTTTTCCTATGAAAACCTACCTACCTACCAACCAAACTACTAAAGGTAAATGCGGCTGCCAAATTCGGTTCGATCAGAGCAAAAACGCAACGCTGACGCTGATCGTGTTTAGGAGTTTATTCCATAGGAGTTGAAACGTCAATGAATTTACCAGTCACATGTAGCGAATTCCAATGAATTCAAATAGACAACCTCAGAACAAGTCCATAAATTATAAATGTTCCTTGTGTCACAGCAATGGCGTCTTTCACATCTCTGGCTAAGTCGGAAATGTTACGCAATGCAAAAAAGGTCTATCTGCAATCAGCTTAAGGATCCAGCTATTGGGAAATTATTTGTTTTTATTTGCGCAACATACAAATTCAATATACATATATGAACTAGTATAGAACTAGTGTGAAGTTGACGCAACCTGTTTACATTTCCATGGGGAAAATGTGAGAAAATGAACTAGTTAGCATGAAAATAAAAATTATTGTATTCGAGGTAATAACTGCAGAGTTTCTACTGTTGGCTTCTATCACAAGCATTGTGTGTATTATAAGTTCATATTGTATTTGCTGGTAAATAAAACCTTACAACCTTGTTGGAACTACTTTCGTTCAAGCAGTAAAGTGCAAAATAAAAAACTTAATAAATGGAAAAGCTTGAAAAAGTATTAAAAATGTCCAGCCTGGTTCAAAGTTAAAAATTATATTTGAGTACACCTTTTCAAACAATTTTGTTATACACATATTATTCACAAATCTGCAACATTACTCTCTACAAACTGGCATGAACAAACTTCTGAAGAAGTGAATTAAATTAACTTATGCCATTGGGATTTTGAAACCGCTGAAGTGATTTTCGGCCGAGCTCCTATTTCAATTTATGGTTTTACGTCTTGATGTTTTTTCCAACAAATGGAGGGACCTATAGTTTATTTTAGTCCACCTCTGAACGGCCGATGGATTTTTATGAAGAGCTTTTATTTCTTGTCATAAATACACTCGGAAGGACGCCAAAGAGGGACCGCAATTATAAAAATTAATTTAATTGAACCCCTGTCTGCGGAATGGCAGTACGCAATACTAATTACGCATGGACTGGCCAGGAAAACCGCTGTACCACAGTTCCTAAAAATATTGCTGGTGTAGGACTGACTAGCATTTTTGTTTAGCGCTACCACGTTGGCTTATTTTCAACAATGAAGCACGACTTCCAGCAGGTCAGTTGCTTGAAGCGCGGCCGAATTAGCTTTGAATGCACTAATCTTCTGTAAAAACAAGGATAAAATAAACTCCGCAACCAATTATTTGCAAAGTGTCCTTTTACTTTTTTCCTGCTGAAGCTTATTTTTTGCCACAACGTTATTTTCCCGCTACATAACTGTAATGGTGTGCGTGGATTGCGGTAGTGTCACATATAACCTTTATCCATGTGGTTTTAGTTGTGGGAGTTGGATACAGCATATTAAATGACCAGCATTAAAATTTAGAAAATCTCCGAGCAAAAAAAAAAAAACACACACACACACACCGATAGTAGGAAGGAAGCTCGATCAAATGGTGTGCAAGGGCGTATCGTGGACCGGGTGAAAGGTGAGCAATTAGCAGGCACCATTTACAAATGTATTTGTAGCGGTATACACACATATGTACATATGTAATATCGGAGTATTTGTATGGGAAAGCAACGCTAATTGCGCTGATTGTGGCAGTGATGTTGTACTTACATATTTATATGCATATGGATGAATGCGTGTGTGTTGGCTGAAAGGCTTTCTGTAAGCATTTGTGCAATAACAATAATAGTGATGCTGGACTAGTGGCAAATGCAACAGTTAAAACGAAATACGAGTATAACGATAGTGTGATTCACAAGCTATTCGCTATTCGTTGTGTGCATTCAACACTTATCATATTTTATTCCTTCATTTTGGAAAATATTGGCTCTACTATTAACACTAAATCTACCGATATTTCATACATTCTGCCAAACTGCATCATTGGCCGAAATTTTAGAACTTCTGGATCCTATATCAATTTCACTTTCTGAACTCTATAACGGTTTTTCTTCCTGTTCTCTTCGTACATTCAAAATATTTCTGAGCTCACTTTATTTACCTGAAAACTCACATTTGTACGTGTTGTCAAATGAATCATTATGTTGTTCTATGTTATAAATCTTCAACAAATTCTGAAAACTCTTCACCTAAATTAACATTAAATTCCAAAGATTTAAAATATTTGTAATGATTTCAAATTTCATCGGTTACAAAACGCCAATTATACATATATACCTTCTGCTCAAATATAAACGAGACTGCCTCAATAAAACAAAAACGGTTAATTATTCTTCAATATTTATATTATCCCCTTCAAAATAGTCACCATTAGAGCCGATACACATATGCCACCTTTTTTTCCAATCTTCATAACACTTCTGGTAGGCCGCTTTAGGTATGGCTTTCAGTTCCTTCTTCGAATTCTCTTTTATGACTTCAATCGACTGAAAATGCTTTCCACGATGCGGCAATTTGAGTTTAGGGAAAAGAAAAAAGTCACACGGTGCCATGTCGGGTGAATACGGTGCTTGCGTAACAATATTTACGTTGTTTTTGGTCAAATAATCGCGTACAAGACGAGGCGTATGATCAACAATTTTGGAACAAGTCGAGCAGACACACGTCTCATGTCCAAAACATCGTGAATAATGCTATGAGCGGATCCATTTGATATGTTGAGCTCACTAGCTGTCTCTCTTTCAGTCACACGACGATTTTCCAACACAATTTTCTTTACTTTTCCGACGTTTTCTTCGTTTATTGACGTTGCTGGACGACAATCATGGGGCAAGTTCTCCAGCGATGTACGGCCGTCCTTGAATGACTTATACCAATCATAAATACGTGCACGTGATAGGCAAGACTCCCCATATGCCTTCTGCAACATTTTCATTGCGTCCGTCGCACTTATTCCATTGGAATAACAAAATTTCAAACAAACTCTTTGCTCAACGTTAAATTTCCATAGTAAAATTCGAAAAACACACTCGAGGTTGACTTGTTTATAGTGCCGTAAAAAACAAACTATGCGACAGATTGCGCTTAAATTTGACATGTAAACATATAACAGTCCTGGCAACCTAAGCAAAAAAAAGTATGGCCATATGTCTTGTCCTTGTCGAGTTATGGATAAAGTCTCGTTTATATTTGAGCAGAAGATATCTTTGTATACGAGTATATACTAGAACTCAAAATTTTGTTCGAAATTTTTCCTTTTTTTAGATTTTTTTTTTATAATTTTAAATTTATAGGTATATGTACTATCTAAAGATTATAACTCATAAAATACTAAGGAAATTTTAACAAACAAAATTTAAAATTGTAATAGAAGTTTGTTTGCATGCTTGTTTCTGTATCCTTCGAAACTACTTGGAATATTATAGAGAATATTTTTCAGGAATATTACTTTTCTGCCGAGATCATTTATCGATTTGTTCAAAAAAATAATATTTATAGTTCAATTTACTTGTTACGATTTATTTTTTGCTTACATTACAAGAAAAACTACTCTTCTCTTCAGGATATGGACCAGAAAATGAAATTCTTTTCTTAGGTGAGGTGTACCGATCCATTTGAAAAAAAAACACGTCTTAGTTAAATTTTTAGATGTTATGCCTAAATGAAAACTTTTTGTTTCCTGGAAATGGACCACGTACCTCGAAATATAATATAAATAAATTTTTTTTTCTAGAAGTAGACCACCCACAGATCGGGCGTAGGTATGTTCACTTCAAATTTTTTTTTATTTTGGCGGCTCTGGGTTACAAGCTATTTTTATAAGTTCAACTAGAGTGTGAATAAGCACAGATCCGAATGGTGCGTTTGGTAACCATATTGTAAAAACCGTAATACTTTGAATTAGATGTTGCTTAATTAATACAAGCCACACCAATATGCGGCCGGGTCTGTCCCACTTAAATGACCATAGACTAAGTTTTTAATGAAATTTCAAAAATTAAATTGGTTTTAACAGTTACAAAGAAATATTTTGTAAATTGTTCAACTGAATATTAAATTTTTAAGTTATTGAACGAGGTGATTATCAAAATAAATTTTCAGTTTGTGATTTGTTTACTTGAATTTCAGTTGATTTTCTGTTTGTAAGCGTGAAAATCTTGAGTCTCAATGATGTGTGCGAAAAAATGATGGAACAGAGAATTTGTGCGTTTTCAAAAGCTAATAAATTTTCTATGATTTTGATAGCCGCGATGCTTAAACAAAAACAAAATACACGGTAATTGTTGTATTTGTTCTCCTGCTCTTTTCTATCTCTATTATTTCGCCTTAGTTTTTGTTTTCCTTTTATTATTTAAAAATATTGGTTTGTTGTTTTTTCTTGCTGACTGGGTACATAAATAGATATTCCTTTTTTGCATATAACACATGAACTTTTGTGGTTAGTGAATAGCTCTACAAAAATATGTACATATATGTATGTGTAATGTACATATGTACAATACATATGTATAAATGTAATCGTAGTGACATTCTATGAAATTCAGCTGGAAGGCGCATTTTCGGCGAGCGGGCAGGTCGTAGCCTTAGAATACGATAGTAACTATTGCAAAAGGCCCAATGACCGCCATTGTTGCTTTTATTCGTTGTTAAATGGTATGCGCCTGAGGATATGCAACAAACGGCAAATGGTATGCAATAGACCGTGGGTGAAGCAACAATAAAAGCGATCGGAAACCACCGACAGAAAAAGCAACAAATATTCATTGCTCTATAATCGTATGTGAAGTACCAAAAAATACATACCATATGTACATATATACATATGTATGTATGTATGTATGCACATCATTCTAGGCCACAATGACGGCTTAATTGTAGGCCATTTTTGGAAATTTCGCGCTTTGCGCTGATAATGATTTCGCGGTGAGACAAACAAGTGTGTCTGTGCCTGTATAGGAGAGTGTCTGTGCCTGTATGTGAGAGTGAGTGTGAGTGTGTGTGGCATTGTGGCAAACAATGTATTTGCATTTGTTGTTTTTGCAGACACCCATTAATGTTGTTTTAACCGCCTGCAACGGTACTGGTCGTTAGGAGCAACACTAACCGTTATGAGCTGCCATTTTGTGGTCTGGCACTGGCAGTTTAGTTAATTTTCGGTTGAAAAATATTGTTTAAGATTAATTTCATTTGATTTCATTTTAATTGATATAGCATTTCACACACGCGTTGGCAATTACAACGCTACACATATACGTACACACTCACACATAACATATGTATGTAATCGAGATTTAAGTATGCATAACTTTAGTCGTTACATTTACTCTTTGCCAGCATATCGTTAAATGTGGTCATGGATAAAATTTGCTGAATCGCTTAGCGTGAATTAATAGTTGAATAGGAGGAGATATTTGAGTATTTTTAGTGGTTAATTGTGTGAAAGTGATAGCGTTACTAAATATTCACAGTTAATTGCTGGGTAAAAATAATTCTGAATGCATATACATATGAACACAAAACACACGTTCGTTTGCGTTTATTTGAGTTTTATTTTTAAGAATCTCTAACGAGACAATTTAAAAAGCTTTTAAACATATATAAGGCGATTTCATTCCAAACAGGCATTGGCCTTCAATTTGACCGAAGTACTGCTTATGGTTTAACCGGACTGAAACAAAAACCCGATATTTCTACAGTGTTTGTTGTTACAAAAATCGGAATTGATTTCACACCGATTTGGATTTCTGACTGGGAATCCTATCTGAATTGAGAAATCCGAATAAAATTCAAATGCAATTCGAAGTGTCATAACTCAATTGTTTTGTTGCAACAGTCCTATTCGACTAGCCAGTAACAATTCTTATCTATTGTTCCTGAGTCACGAGGCGCTGATGTCAACTATTTAATCGAATAATAAAGTCCTCGTTAAATGAAAATGTGGTGAGAGCGGATTGTAATCATCGCCCGCACACCACACAATCTGGATTTGCGAATTGGATGCTAATAATGTTGGGCTCATAGATTTAGAAGATTTATGAAGATTTAGAATATATGTTACATTCTTATTTGTTGTACAATAGAGGCTGATTCTGGATTACTTTGACTTAGCAGAAAGCAAGCAAGGTTATTGCTGCCGCCGCAAAGACGATATTTATAAACCGCTAAGATTGATGAACAAAATATTTAGAAATAATTTATAGTTTGATTAATCCCTATTTAAAATTTTTGCTCAATGTGGCCTAAATAAAATTGTGTTCACGTGTTTGCCATTTTTATCTTTTTTATCTATATTTCCAATGTTTTGATGCTTCATAAAAAAAAACCTAAAAAATTAGCACAATCCGTTTTTCCAATATGAACTTTCCAATAAATCGAAATACAGAAAACCAAATTCGAACAGCCATGAAATTTTTAGTTTTAAAGAATTCATTTTGTATACCTCTTATATACATGAAATGCCATAATAAGTTTGGCCCGAAGTAAGTAATATAGGTACCAGAAGGAGAAGAGTTGTATTGATTTTGTATTGTCCGTCATAGGAACACAAACTAGTCACTCAGATTTGATATATTTTAACCAAACTTGGTACACGTACATTTAAATGAACATTTGTGGGAACCAACCAGATCGAACCCCTGTAGTATATGTATATGTATGCAGCGACACAGATTTTCGTTTATAAAAGAAACGCGTCGCTTACTAAAATTTATTTATTGAATCGATCACGTCAAATAATTAATAATATTTAATCGAAATTAAAATTAAATGTATGTAAATAAATGCGAGCGTGCGAGCGTTCACCCAGGTTGGTGATTGAAATAGAAAAGAAAAGAGATCAAATCGTCGTGTGCTAATTAGCATATACGAGTACACATGTACATTTACCTAATTTAAAACTGCTATTTATTTTATATGTTGAGTAGCTTTCAGTGTATTTTTGTCAGCTGTTTCCTTTCGAGTATATATGTACATATAGGTATACGACCGATTTTTTAGGTTTGAAAATTTGTCGAAAAGGCATCTTCATCTTCTTTATTGGCGTAGGCACCGATTTTGCGACTATAGCCATTCATCCTTTCTTTTCGTTGTTTGCGCCAGTTGAAAATACCAAGTGAAACCAGGTCGTTCCAAAAAGAAATTTGGTATTCTGCACACATATGATGAATTGTGACAGAAAACTTGTTGACCGATTTTTTCAGAAGTGAGGCTTTAGTTGAAAATCCGCCAAAAAAGCAGCTAAGATTACGAAATTTGGTATTATATATTCTTATCTACAAATAAACATTGACACCGAAAGTCATCGAGATCGAAACATCTAAGTTCTGAACTAAACTATATAACTGAACAGCCAGCTATACATAGGTGTAATAATTGTATGGCTTTTATAACTATTAATGTTGTTATTTTACCCCAAATATAAGTCAGAGAGTGACTAACATTATTAAATGCACTTTGATAATAATAAGAGGAGTTTTGGTTCAAATTACAAATTACAAGGAAAAATACAGGGTGCACCATCTAGACCTTCGGTATTTCAACATTGAATAATTCTGATGATTTTCAGCCGATTTTGATATACACGTATGAGCAATATTTATTTAGGATATACTTTGCCATTTATTTCGAATTCATTCCATACACAAAAATCAGCTCTTTTTCGTGCATTCTGCATAACATTAGCCAGCATTTCAGGCGTTATAGCAGCTATTTCGGCTCCTATGTCACCTTTTAGTTCGTTGATTGTATTAGGCTTGCTGGCATAAACTTTATTTTTTAAATAGCCCCAAAGAAAAAAGTCAGGTACAGTTAAATCTGGAGAAAGAGGCGGCCATTCCAAATCACCATTTTTCGACACAACGTGCCCCGGGAACTTGCGCTGTAAAAACTATATCGTAGCGGTTGCGGTGTGGTGTGGTAAGATGGCGCCATCTTGTTGGGAATAAGAGTTTGTAAGGACCTCGATTGTTGGACAAGCAAACAACAAAACACATACATACATATACACATACGGAATATACATCGAATTTACATATTTATTGAAATTGAATTTTATATACATACACCAAAAAATGTACATATATACATATATATATAATCAGCATTAGAGTATGAAAATTCTGTAAGAAAATTATCGCTTCATATACCATATATATACCTACGTATAGATTTAGGAGTCTCAGTTCGTACATATTTGCTTAGCCTGCCTACGGCCAAACATCTAACATAAAATAGTTCATATATTATATATAAATAGGTATATATACCTATATATATTTTTAGGGGTGCAGCCTGTTCAAGGCCAATTATGCATTTTTATGAATATATAGGTACAATATATTCATACACACGCATAGAATTAAGAGAAAATGTTTAGAAAGGTATAAAAAGAGCGTCATAGTTTAAAAATTTAATTAACCAGTAGATGGTCGCTAGGTATACTTGTCCCTGAATATCATCGACAAAAGTACTACACCTCAGGGTTTCCACTTCACAAGTACTTAGTATATTTTCAACCAGGTTTTCACCAAGTTGAACTAAGGTTAATGAAGGGAGTTCCACCTCCGCAACTTCTACAACACCAGTAGAGTATATTCGGAAGTGGGATACCACCTTACCGAACGGAAGACCCGTGTTGAGTGTTCCACCTCCGCGATCTTTACGAACGTAAAGTAGAAAGTAGAATCTAGTTTGAACTAATCGAAAATAAACTTTGTTGTAACAGGAAAGAGAGCGACTTATTATTTTGGCCACCCTAGGTACACTGAGCTTACCCCAGCCGAGGAACTTCGTTACAAGCTCGTAAGACCTTTTTCACACATTTGCGGACACATAAAGTGCGCCAACATCCAACGATAGCGTGCGCCGTCGACTTTGGAAAAAATGGTCCGATGATGACTTTTTTTTATCGTGTAGGGTTGTTTCGTTTTCTGCTTCCCAAATCGACAGTTTTGTTTATTGACTCCGCCGCAGAGGGTGAAACGAGCTTCATCCGTCATCAAAATTGTATCCCACAACTAAACGATTGTTATGTGATATGTGTGTATGATGTATTTTATATGTGTAGAATATGTTGCTGTCAAACTCAGGTATCCCTGCTATACGATGATCTGCTACCACAATCGGTTTTCTTTTAGACCACTGCTATTCCATTCTTTGTTTGACGAGTTTACATTTTCTCATTATCAAAATAATTAAGTGGAGATTAAAAGAAATTATTACAACATTAATGCAGCATAAATAACGGTAAATGATCATAGACCATTGCAACTTACGCTTCCAAATAAATTTTTGACCCTGACCCCAAATAATAAAAAAATAAAATAAAAAAAAATACTCTTTGAAAAAAAGAGCAACAGTAACATGCATTCCAATAGCGAAGGAACACCGCTGACAAAGTTAATTTCTTACCGCTATCGCTGAAGTCAGCCCCGATTAGAATCAACAAAGCGCTAATGGTGACCTGTGAAAATTGGACAGCAGTGATTAATTGAGTTGAAAAATCGGATTACTCAATTCGATGTCTCTCAGTAAGGTCTCTTTTTCGAGTTTTTAGCATATTCGACGAATTTATATGGGGGTCTTCCATTATGGGTTTCATTTAGGAATACCATGAAAGATGTTAATAAATAATATACTTGAATGCATTCAATGAGACCAATAGCACATGGCGGAGCTCGAGGGTGAACCTCTACCTTGTAAACGTATTGGGTGGAGTTCGGGGGTGAGCTGCGCGTGACAAAATGGGCGGTCGGGCGGGGATCTTTTCTCCAGTGGTTGGAGATGGTGCGGGATGATCATTTTATTGTAAGCGTTTAGACAAGCAAACATGCAAGCTTTGGAGCGTCTTACCAAGCACCACGAGATTGTCATCTAATAACCCAACTAGAAGAACTATAGGTTATAAGCTATCGACGTTGCTTGCAGCAGAGAAATGTTGGCAGCGTCAGCATGCTTGCATACTTTTAAACGAATTGGTAATTTTTGACAGCATATTTCATAATTTATATGAATTTAAATATACTTGAACTATAGTCTAATAAATAATTAATTACGATTTTTGAACTCATTACAATAGAGAGATGAGTCGATTTTATGTGAAAATTCAAATTCGCCGCTGGTTTCTACAGGGCAAACGTCAATAACTGCCTCGCTCATTTTTTGAGCACATTTTGGAACTTTATAGTCAGTCAGAATTTAGAAAAAAGAAAATCGATATCTAATCGTTCTTTTAGCCATATTTAATAATGTAAAATGTTTATCAGCGCGATTCTAAACAGAAATTCCGAGAGAATTTTCCTCCTCCTATTCTCAATGAAAATAGAGTCGAAATGCGAATGCGAAAAATGGAGAGAAAACGTTAGCCTTTCTCGTCTTCCTTTCTTTGTTAAGGGAGAAGAACGAAAAATGTTTTTTTTAAATTTTTTTTTAAATTTTTTTTATTAGAAAAAACTTGATTTATTATTGGGTCGAAAACAGCTAGGACTAGGATTTTACCTTGCAGATGAAGGAATCGGAGCAAGCTTTCAAATTGTTTCATTGCTGTAAGGAATATGAGCTTACAAAGTTTGAGGCAATCGCGCAATACTGATTTTTTTCTTGGAAATCTCACCTTTTAAATTATTTTACCTTAAATTTTCATTATATCATTTAATTTGCAAATCTTTTTTAAACGTTAAAAACCTTCTTGTTATTCTCCCTTAGTTTTGTTCGCTTACTGAATTAAGAATGCTTAACTTCTTTTCTCGAGAAAAAATTTTCCGAGTGAAAAAAATGTCCCGGGAATATCTGGAATTGGGATATATTACATATAGTAAACAAAAATTTAATAACATTGAAAATATTTTTTTTTTTTCAAAAATTCTAAAAAATTTTAAATAATAATATAAGCTTGAGCATTTGTAGAAAGGAATTGTATTTAATTGTTAAATTTTTGTTATAAGCAAATGAGTTTTGATTGAAGACATTTTGTCGGCCTGCCCTGTTAAGGGGTTAGGGGTAGTCAGAGGCACGAAAAAATGAGAATTTTCAGTATTTTTTTTTGCTATTAAATATTGTAATTTTATTTTACAAAAGTAGTGATATGGTATTATTAAACAATGTGTTGTCTTGAAGTCACGAAAATTTCAAAAAAAAAAAATTTATTTCCGAAGTTACAGCTGTCTGTGTTAACCCAGTTCCAAAAAAAGGTCCTTGCGGTGACAATCATAAGTCCTTGGAGATTCATATGAAATAAATCGGATAAAAAAATTAGTTTTATAAATAAATAATCCTGGGCCTGATTCAAAGATTTTTTTTTTTTCAAAAATTAACAAAATGGCGGCCTCAGGAAATTTTTGTCTAGATTTTTGGGAAAAAATCAACAGTTAATTGGTCTTAAACAATCGAAATTTTTCAAAAAAAAAAAAAAAAATACTTCAATAAAGGCCCGAGTTTATTATGTATTCTAAAAGCTGTATAAATTTCATTAAAATCCACTGAGCGGTTTTCGAGTTACAGTCGTCACCAGTTCAAAAAACATAGTTTTGAGAAAAACGCGTTTAAAGTTTCACACTAGCGCTTTGAAAGGCCCGAGCTCTCTTTGTTATTTGTCGAATAACAAAAAAAAAATTGATTTTTTGAAAATTCTGACTACCCCTAACCCCTTAAGTCAAGATTTCTTGGCTCGATTCCTGACAGAAGAAGTCTGATGAGGAGATGTGGTGACAACCACTTTTCTTTGTTATATAACAAAATTTTCAATTCGCCAAAAGCAAAAGGCCTTCAATTAAAGCTCATTAACTTATAATAAGGAAATTTATTTATTTTAAATTTCTAATGAAATTCGGCTAAATACTGTTTCGATCACACAATTTCAATTTGGTTACCTAAAACTTTCTGAAACTAATGCCTGTTTAATTAAAAACAATGAGTTTCCGAAAATCATAATAAAAAAAACCGCGAATGCCTGCAAGCTAATGAAAGAAAACATGACTGCAACAAACTAAGCGTACTTGCACGAGGGATATACGCGAAATATGTTAATTTATTTTTGGAATTTTTACATGCGGTCGAAATCATTAATGAATATTTGAAAATTTGAATTATGAAATATTAAAAGAGGAAATACGTTATACATACATACACACATATAAGAGTATAGCAATGATGTGGGCGAAAGTTGCGGGCAAAACAAAACAAACACGTGATGAATAAGTAGAGATTTATGAATATTGCTTTTGTTTAAGCAGCAAAATGGAAAATTAAAAAAATATACCTTGAAAAGAAGGATGAATAAAAAGGCATCAAATGAATGAGATATTCCAATAATTACACCGTCCAACAATTGGGGGAATTATACCTAAATATCCGACATATTTTGTCGCGTCATTAACCAATGTTAAATAGTATGAGTATTTGCCCAGAAATTCACCGCCCACCAAAAAGCCAAATAATCAAAGCATTAAAATAAAATGCATTACACACAAGCTTGTAAATGTGGAACTAACGCTGCACAAACAAAATATAATGAAAATGAAATGTAACATATTTAAATTAATTAACATATGCATTTTGCATTCTCAATTATTAACACAAATTAGCGTCATATCATTAAGTATTAATGCAATGCCAACTACAGTTTGCGAATATAATCCCAAACATGTTATGCATAATATGATCATATATTCATACGCGTGTACGTGTATGTGAATTTTTAAAGTTGACTTGGAAAATATTTTCGGTTTTGGAAATGATGCACGCGGAAATCATACCAGCGGTAAGTGGCGGTGCATATATACACAACCTATGTCATATATATTTATATATGTACATTAGACGGTGTTTGTAATTTACCAACTTGGCTTCATGGTGCAAAACCGCTATCCAAATGATACATATATAATATTTACATGATTTTCAATGCTGCTGAATATTGCTTTAATAGCTTCCATCACTTATTTTCAATTTATATATGGTATTTCCTTCAAATGCTGTGAAATGAATTCTGCATATGATAATTTATTCCAAAATATGTATGCAGATCTGTCAAACCAAACGTGTTTTGTTTTAGTTAAGAGTCAGGTATTTATGAAAATGGATCGCTTCACAACCGCTCAACACATCAAAATTGTTAAAACCTACTTCAAAAATAGTGATTCAAACGTGGCCAAGTTTCGTGCTTTAAAGGGAGGACAAAAGAGGACATAATTATCCAACTACTCAAGCAATTGATAAAGTTTTTAAGAAATTTTAAAAGACTGTCGGTAACAGATATTGTATGGCTTGTGCGTCATCGGTTTGCTCGTTCTGCCTCAAATATCGTTACTGTTTTATGAGCTGGGACTCACATTAAGGCGTAGTTTGCACTTGGACTTACACCTACAACCATATAAAGTTCAGCTCACACAACAACTGAAGCCAGCTGACCATTCACCATGTCTTGATGCTTTTTTTCAACAAATGGATGATGGTTTTTTATGAGGAAATACACTCGGAAGGGTTGAAATTCCCTACCTAGGGGCGGCCGCATTTAAAAATTTTAACTTAATTTTTTATTTAAAATTAATTTTCTATAACTTTTGGATGTTGGTCGTACCAGGATTTGAACCCTAACCTTCCGAATGGCAGTACACAATGCTAACCACTACACCCAAGACTTACTGTCTGTGTCTGCTCTTTGGTCCGGAGATATGATTGGACTACATATACCAGATATGCTCAACTAACGTAACGATATCATTTCGTTTCACTAACAAGAAAAATAAACTCAACGAAATGAATTCGCCGAAACGGCCATCTTATTAAAACGAAATGAAATCGTTAATGTTAATTTAGAAATGGCTGCCTGCAAAGATTAACAGCACACTTCAATTATCTGTTAACGATTTAACATTAAGGACAGCTTTTCGTTTCGGGTAAAAACTAAGTAAAATTTATTATTATAACTGCCTTAACGATAATATTTCCAAATGTTTCAACCGAAACGATAAAAATTATTCGATTAACGTGAAATTTTGTCGTTACGATGCATCCTTGAACTATACTTCTTTGAAAATGACAATGGCGAGACTGTCACTGTTAATTCGGAGCGTTATGACCCTACGACATTTTTTGGCCTGCAATTGAAGAACACGAAATGGACAATATGTGGTTTGAACAATATAAAGCCACGTGCCATACAACTCGAGCGAATATGGCTTTATTGTGAGCGGAATTTCTCGGCCGCGCAATCTCTTCAGTGAATCATAGAGGAAACAAACAATTATTAAAACAAAATACTGCCTGCTATAAGAAGATGTTTTCCGATTTTGGAGATACGGTTTTTTGTATCTACGTGTTTGGAATGCCAAATTTCCAGCTCTAAGATGCTACAATATTTTGACATATTTTTTACCCAAAAAAAATCAGTCGTATGGGAACTAAGTCCTCCGATTATGTTTTTCGGTGACAATGTTTGTTTGTTTGTGGATGCGAACGTTTGGAAGAGACCCAAATTGCACGCTCTTAGATGCTCGCTACAGAATCTCAAATCTGAAAGATCGGTTGTATGTATGCTATAGTGGTTGAAATATCTCAAAATCTGAGGGACTAGTTTGCGTACAAACAGACTCAATGCATCATTCGGACTTGATCGGTATAAATTTGGATGGGCTTATCTCTCCTCCATCTGGTACTTATGTACATACATCGGACCAAAGTTAATATACGTTTCATGTATTGGAAGTACAAATAAATTAATTCGGTCCGTATTTTGTGTTCAAAAGTTGTTTTTTCTTGAAAAAAGTAAAACATTCAAAGTATTGTCCGACGCAAGCGACTACTTTTTTCACCTCCCTGATAATTCTTGAATACCACCTCTAGTCGGAAAAAGTAAGGTAAGGTTTATCGTTACAGCAACGTGGTACCGAGAGTTGTCGTATTGCAAATTCATCTTTTTATGGCCTTTCAGTTGTTTCTGGACTTTTTTCACGCAATGTACTGCTCAAACGCAGAAGTTGTAGACGAGAGCGAGTTCAATTTGTGTTTTGCATGAATCTTGATCTAGTGAAGCCTCCAATTTCTCATCTTAAAATTTTTTGAGTTGATTCTTTACCTTCGACACTAAAGTCACAACATCAGTCACATCTCTGGATGAGTTATCAGTAGACTCCACATTAACTTTCACAAGCATTCGGCCAGAACTTGCAGTTGAAGCCGTTTTTTGAGAACGGACCCAATACATAAAATGCATAAAAAAACCAATAGATAAATATCGGGCACCCTAATAGGCTCACATTGTACGATTGCTGTGTAGGAGTTAGTGAATTTGCAAAAAAATAAAAAGTCAAAATATCTGCTTACTTACATTAAACTCGTTTATTAAGCACGAGTATTTGTGTAGCTGAAATAATTTATTTGTAGTGGAAATGCATTTGAATATTTGATATTTTGCGGATTAAGCAGGTTTTGGATTTCAACTCGCCATCCATTAAGCACTCTTGCAATATTAACTCGCGGCAAATGTATCAAATTGACTTTGCACTGCATTTTGCATTTTGCCTAATGATGCAGGAAATTTACACTTTCCAATGTTTGCCCTCACGCGAGCAGCGGAATATTCATTCATGGTGAGTGACTTTCGTTGTTGGTGCACTAATTTGTTGCAATGAGCTTGCATACTAATTAATTAATTAAATATTAGTAGTGAGTTCAGGAAAATGCTGCAACCTGGGGCAAGTTTTTTTTAGAAATTAAAAAAAAAAAAGAAAAACACGTTTCGTGCATCAAAAATCCTATAATAAATCCACCAGAAAGTCATTCAAAACTCGAGGCTAAGAAACGTATTTTTGAATCGATTAGATATTGACAAACGAAGCGGCTGAATCCAATTTTCCGCCAATCAAGTAAGCATCAGATCAAAAGCATTTATCGAAACATTTTTATTAAAACCTCTGCATTAAGGACACGCTCGTCGAGTGTGAAGAAGGTTGCTGTGCAATAAATGCCTATTAAGTAAGGTGAAAACCGAAAGCAACAAGTAAGCATGTGAGCTAGCAAAAAATGGCATGCTTTTGCGGTTGAGTGAACACCAATGTTGTGGACACTATAAATTTATTATGGTCACGAATTTGAATATGCCCGCTTTCAAGCAAAATGGCATAAAAGGATGCATATGGTAAAAGGGTGGCAGCACCTGTGCACTGTGTGTTATGCGCTTAAATATTTATATTCCTCGCCGACGCGAAAAGTCAAATCAGCGGCCAACCATCGGAGCTTGTGTTCAGTCGTGTGAAAAATAAGTTACCAATATGCACAGTATATAAATAAGCAATTTAAAATATTTATATAAACAAAAAAAAAAGGATTAAAGAACATGAAGCGCGTTTTTTGGATGCATCACTTGGAGCCTCTCATACTTACATACAAGTATATTTTTGCGTACCTACCTTCTGCCTGAAGGGTACTTATAGTCGTAAGTACTAGTATGTATATATACAATATACATATACCATATATACTTGCAGCTGGCCATAAGTTTTTTATAAATATTTCCAACTACATTCGCCATAATGCTTCTAGTGTAGTAAGAGGAGTACGGCCATTATTAACAGAGCTTTTATGAATTATGAATTGAGTCCTAGTTCGTTCGATTCAATATTTTAGAAGATGTTGGAGATCGTTGAAACTGTTACTCAACTACAAAGCAAAACTCAAAAACAATATGGAAACAAAACAACAGTTGTGATATTTTATCATTTAAACAGAGCTCCCTGTGTTATATGAAAAAATCACTTGAAGGAATGAATACAACTCATCACCGCAACTCATATTTTATAATTTTTGGAAGATTAAATAAAATAATAAACACTTTTTGAGAATATAATGTAAAATTTGTGGCGGCATGCTATAGATAAAATTAAATTTTAAGCGGTATGTATGATGTAGTTTAAAAATAGCGAAATATAATAACACTGCTTTGAAGAGCAGCCACTTCTACGAGTACCATTTTCCTTTGTTGTAAAACAATCGAATAAGAAATTTTCGAGAAAACGATAACGAAACGCACTGAGAGCTGAACAGTGACAGAGGTAATGTTCCACCGATTTCTCCACGTCTACCATATATTCCTGCAGCTGCGGTAGAAGTCGAAGCAGCCCATCCTTCTACCATGAGTCCCCATAAGGAGGTGTCCGGTTTAAACGGAAGAAAAGGAAGGTCAGATTGATGTTGTCACGGGGTTTCGCTCTACCATCTGCTTTTGGCCCTTTTGGTGAAGGTTAGTCTTAGCAAATACTTTGCCGAGGAGAGCGGTTGCCAACGTCATGTGTAGAGTTTACCGTGTCAAAGACTTTTCCCTTTTTCGTCAGTTAGTCGGCAACGCCGTTACCTGGGACGCCCCTATGACCAGTACATTTCGCATACAGTCGAGAGTTTGTTTAAGATCTTTCTGCATTTTATTGCCATCTTTGAGGAGGTATGATTGCATTGAAAATACTTATTGGAAACTTGGCTGTCAGAATCTATTGTATTGTCCTATTGGTTGGGTTATGGTGTTAGGAACGCGCAACCATGAAGCGACCACCGTTACCGCGGTTAGTTCCGCTTGGAAGACGCTGCAGTGGTCGGATAGTCTTTTACAATTAAGTGAAGCTCGATACTTAATTCTGCTTATACATACATTTTTGGGCAAATTAACGCCTGAAAGTATATTAATTTTAATGAAAAACAGGAAAGAAGAGCTGATTTCGGCCATGCCAAAATCTTTATACCAATCATGACCATATCAAATTTATGGTATTTCATTTTTGGATTAAATATTATTTATTTTTTTTTATTTTATAATAGTAGTTTTTCTGCATACATTGATGTTTATTTCGAATCATATTCATAAATATCTTTGAAATATAATTGAAGCTAGTACAATTCGTCTAAATCTGAAGCTGAATGTCACAAAGTCAAAAGAAAGTGAGCTTACTGAATATGTAATAAGTTTTCGCATACTGTAACTTTGTATACTCCAATGTGGACATTATGGAAAGAGGGAGAAAAACGAGGCATTAAACAAAAAAAGAAACAAAAGAAAAAGTTGAGTGCACAATTTTTCGAGTTCGACACAGGACAGTCGTTTGGGTGAACCTTATTCATGCGACTAAAAAGGGTTTATGTGAGCACTTATTGTTGTGGTCGTGAACTCCTTAAATACTTAGAAGGGAAAAAGCAGATAATTGCAACCAAGCAACTGCACAGACAAAAAGCGCTATTAAAATATGAATGAAATTTTGTGAATAATAAATATACGAGTATGTGCAAATGCACAGAGCCGACCACAATTCCTATGCATGAGAATTTAATTTTTTTTTTTGCAATAGCCAGAAACGACAGATAATTACGCTAATTTGCAACAGTAAATACCAGATTTCATACCATAATGCAGTAAGTAGTCCTTTAGAGAGCAAGAAGACACATATGCAAGCATCTAGACGAAATTGGTTCGAGCCACAATAATGGTATGAGGTATGAAATTGGTACTATTGTACAATATTATGCACTCGCAAATTCCACTATTAGAATGTGAAGATAACATTAAGTCAGTTAAGAAACTCGCATTATACATTCCCCTCTTCATTATAAAGCTCCTCAAACGACATTGAAATTTAATTTTAAAAATTTGGAAACATCCATAAAGCAAACTTTTTTGTTAAATAGCTTAGCTTCATACATTTGTTTTTTTAGTTTTGGATTGAAATAACATTTGTTTACATGAGAATCGTTGTTAAGTAAATTTAAGGAAAAGTTTGATCGATTAGTAACTTGTATTGTACTTTCGGGACAAAGTGCTATTGAGATTTGATCTTATTGTGTTATCTGAAAAGGTAGCCACGTTTCTGTGTGGTCTGCGATTTTTAACGTTTCGGTCATAGCTCATCTGGCCGCATCCTTCTACATTCTAATAGCGGATTGCGGTAATGAAAGCCCTTACTTTACTTTACTGCTCAGGTAGCGCAGGATTTCTGTATTACACGCGATGCTTAAAATGTTCGTTTGGGAGTCCATTCAGACGTTTATTGTTATTGTGGTATTTGTATTGTTGCCACCTTTTTCTTTCCATTATCTTTTCTCGTAGTTTTGCCGGGACAACAGAACGTAGCTTGTTGTCGACATCGAATGAGGCGGCCCTGGGTATTCTCGAGAGAAAAATGTTGCGAGCGATTTATGTCCATTTAGTGTAATAAGACGTGTACTCCTGTCGATGTGTTTAGCATTATAGTCTCCACTCGCTAGAAGCCTGCCTCCAGAGGGTTTGGCAGATATTGTTAATAGTTTTTTGGGGACTTCAACAACAATTCTTGTCGCTTGTATAGCTTCTGATGTTGGTCGAGCTAGAACTCAAATGTTAGTATGCAATGCTAACCACACGGTTTTTGGGGAACTTCATTAACTCCAAAAACCGCCTTCATCTCACATTCTTAACAAAGCTTCTTAATTATTTATTGAAATAAAAAACAAGAGAGACTTCGAGGAATTTGCAAAAACTGCAGTTAACAAAGCAATCAAGGATCTTAAATGTAAACTAACTGAAGCGGCAGAAGAGCGGTTGGAGAATATTTTAAACCAAATAAAGACGATGAAAATAATATCTGGAAGGCCACAAAATACTTAAAAAGATCGACACACCCTGTAAGAGATATTAAAAACTCATAGCGCAAGTCAAGTGAAACTAAGGCACAGGTTTTTGCTAATCACTTTAAAACTAGTGACAGCCACCGACAGAGTGTCGAAGCTTTCATCGATTTCCCATGCCACTGTCTTGTCATTCGATAAACTATGTCAATGTCAGCATGCATATCGTACAGCTCATCGTTCATCGGCTGCGGTATTCACCGTTTTCAACTCGTAGAAGACACTCAGCAGATGTCTTCGTCCATATCTCCTCACCACAAAGTAAGAATGGCGAGTGACTTGTAGAGCTTGGTCTTTTTTTCATCGAGAAAGGACTTTACTTTTCAGTTGCCAACTAAGTCCAAAGTATCACCTATTGGCAATAGTTCCTGCGTAGGACTTCTTTGCTGACTTTATTATTAGTGTTGATGCTGGTCCCTGCCTGTTATTTGATGAGAGGAGATATTTCCTCTTGCCCTTGTTCACTACCAAACCCATATCCTTTACTTCTTTATAAAGTTTGGAGAAGGCAGAACTCATGCCGCGGTTGTTGAGGCCAATGATGTCAATATCATCAGGGCACGTTAGAAGATTGTACTTTCTAAAAAGCCACACGATAAGGGCTCATCTCGTTTGGAATCGAATGGTTGGGAGCGGTCCTTCTCAATCCTGACGGAGTTTAATGTCAGTTTGGTTTTACAAAATTCATCTTTTGCTAACCTCATTTAAAACTTCGACAATCCAAAAAATTGAACCATTAATAATTGTTTATTCCTAACCCAACTGTTCATGGAGCGCAGTTTCCATGATGTTAGGAACCTTTTCCGATTCACGATAAGTAGGAGTTTGTTCAGCTACAGAACAAAAATTAATCAACTGTGTTTAGAAAGCAATTTAATTCAAATATAGAAAGGTATTTAATAAGTAATTGAGAATGGACACAATTTTTTTCTTAATTTGAAAGAGCGAGTCAGATATGTCCAATGTACCAGAACGAGAGTTTGAAATCAAGCCACAACAAACATTTCTCTGTGACTACAAGAGTGGCAGGTTAATAAGTTTCAGACGACTAGTATGAGGAGGATTATATTGAGAGTCCCAATGCAAATAGCTCAAGGAGGCAAAAATATTTTTTTTTAAATATGTATGTATATAACTTTGCTGCCTTTTATGAAAATTGGTTGATTAGTTCCGTAGTTACTCGTAGTCAGACAGTCTTTAACTAGTTTATTTGACTGCAGAATAACTACGTACGAGTGTAGGTACATATTTATGTGGTGCATACTTGAATATTACGCACCAATCGTCATTACAATCGGATTTGATTTCGAATGGATTTCTAATTTCCGGGATTTGTTTGCTCTTGCGAAAATAAGTCTGTCAATGGTTAAGTGCCTAGTATACGTGTATGTATGTATACCAGTACATATACCTACAATACATGCAATGAATGTACGTGCGCATGTTCTTAAGTGTATGTAAGTGAGTACTAATGTTATACATATTTACAATGCGTATTTGCTCAATTTTTCATAACGACTTGTCCGGTTTTTTGTGTACAAGCAATTTCGATGAGTTGATATTTCCGTAATGTGCCACCCATTTCCGTTGTCATCAGTTTCAAATGTTTTGTTGAATTACTAATTATTAACAATTTTAAGCATTTAATATTGTCAACGGATTTCAATTACATTAGAAAGGTCAATCATCTGTTAAAAAAAGATATTTTTTGATTACATTGAAAACATTACTCGGTTTAGCCTAGCTTTTTAATTGATTAGATGTGTGCTTAAGTTTTTGTCACTGCTTTATTGTGTGATGTATCTAATGAAGGTATTTAATGCAAAATATTATATTTATCTTAATAGAGGTTGAGCTAAGGGGGATTTGTGTGGTTAGCATTGTGTATTATCGTTGCATCGGAGCTTTAAGCCTGTCTCCCATCAGGGACGCTAGTGCGCGATGAGTAATCGTATACTTCACGGAGTGATCTCATTTTTCTCCAACTGAACAATACGGATATAGGCTTGCTGGGTGTCCAAAATAAACTTTCCCTTTAATCCAGGTTGCCATTCGATTCTGTGCTCATTGGATGGTTTGCAGTCAAGGGCCTTCGACTGTATTTGAACGGTACGGGGCTCTATAGCAGTCCACTGTTCGTTGCACACTTTCCTTTTTTCCGGTCACCGAAAGGTCAAACTCAGTAGGTGGCCAAAGAACCAAAAGAAATGTCAGTTTGGCATTCCTGCACGGGTGAAAATGTGGCCGAACGTGCATAAACTGAACTCATCGGCTACCGCATCGACGGAACTGATCATAGTCCACACCTCTTCGGCTTTCACCAGGAACTCACCCAGAACCAGACCATACTATTATTCATATTATTCTACGGAGTAAAGGTCTGGTGTCAGCACCGGGCCAGGGTACTTGTAAGAGAAAGATGGAACAAGTTCAGTGGACGACCTCCACACTCATTACAGGTGCGCTACGCTCAACTCCTATGAAACCCTTGAAATTCTGCTTATTCTTCTCCCGTTAGACGCATTTGACAAACTTCATGCGAGCTGCAATGCCATAAGACTAAACTAGATGGCAAAGTAGACAGTGAAGTTTACATTGAACCTCTTGCTATAGAATAAGTAAAAGACTTCCTGACCCCTGCAGCGTCTTTCAAGTGAGACTAACCGCGATAACGGACCTATTACAATAGATTCCGACAGACAGGCTGCCTTTAAAATGCAGATATAGCTTAAATAAACTCTCGACTGTATGATAAACGTTCGTAATTCGGGTCCCTGGTCATAGGGTCATACCAGGGAGCTGTGTAGCTGACGAACTGATCAGAAAGGGAACTTTCATAACCACGGTAAACTCTGCAGTTTTTGCTAAGACTAGCCACCACCAGAGGGGACAACAGCAGATGGCAGAACGAAATCATATTCAAAATGACTAGACCAATCTGGTCATCAATCCAGGTGAATCGAACTAAGTCTCTACTCCTTATAAACCGAACCTCCATAACCATAGCAAGTGATGTAATAACCGTATGCCCTCTACTTGATTCTTTCTCTACCACTGCACGCTCCACCGCTTCTAAGCTTCAGCAAGTTATAGTACAATGAGCAAGGTGAGCGTCTGCTGAGGGTGATCTCTGTATATTAATATAGGACTTTACTTTTCACTTACCTACCAAAAGTACTATTTGATTTTGACGCTAGATTTAAAGTCTCTATGGTTCCTGAAAAGGCAAAATTGCGTACGACTTCAAAGTTGTGGTTGTCAATAGTGACGTGAGAATCAAGACGCACACAATTGCTAGATATTTCGCTATGTTTTCTATCCTTAGTTACACAATGGAAAATAAGCTATGAGTTGTTGACAGCTTTGTTCCAAGCGGATGGTGAGGACTAAAGTCTCATTGATATCGTCCGATTTGTTTGTTGATACACAATTTAACTCTCCAGATAGATAGAAAACATATTATATTATGGAATCCACCTTCTCTTGAATTCAAAAGAGCACACTTAGATTCCAGTCATCAGGTCTACTCTCATCCGAACATCTTCTGCAAAGCAGCTGATGTCGCATCAACTTACAGCTAAGCTGTAAATTTATCGTCTTTGATCACTGCTTGAACTCTATATGCTATATGTATACCCCATATAAGAATCTCAACAAACGGTTTATCAAAATTTTTGTTTATAAAATGTGGCCATAAGCTAAGACTTAATATTTGATACAAATTTTTTTAAATTTATTTCTTAACTCTCAAGCTCAAGGGAATTGCTAAGTATCTTCAGCTACATTCGAAGAACCATCGCATTTTATTCCTTCCTATTCCTCAACTTCATTGCCGCTTCTGATCACCTGTGTTCCCCCTTCCATTGAAAATTAAGGGGGTATACATTTATTGAACTGCTGCACCCAAGACTGCTTGAAATAATTCATAACGAGAAAATCTACATGGAAACATTCATGTGTGAAGGGAAAGTGGAAATAAGAAAACAAATTTGCCACTTCTGAGTAAATTTAATTGAAATTTCTATCCCGTGGCAATATGCGAGATGAAGCGAAGCAAAATGAAAATGAAGGTGTGCAGGAATCTACAAACATAGGTATATACATTCATATAAATATTTATGGGAGGTGAGGAAGTCTCGCTTTGAAAAATTGCACATCACTTTGACAGAAGGTGAATAACGGTTGGCCGTGCGATGCGGTTTGAACCGTGTTTTTATCCTTCTTTCACCGTTGCCACAAGTGCGATTGGTACGTTGACAGGCGGCATGCAAAATTGGTCTGCTGCTTTGAGGGGATGAGTTTCTCTTTGTAAGTTCATTGTTTTCCGTTGGTCTTGCGCGAAGTGGGCTGGGTAATGCCCAGCGGGCGTTTTCTTTCATTGGACTATTTGAAAAAAAAAAAGTAAAACAAAGGCGTAAATGAGTGAATGTCTCACAATTGGCGATGGACCAAAAGAGTTGGATTTTACCAGTTTTTCAGTTATTTTTATTCATTTGATGAATGAGATGATTTCGTCGCTGACCACTCGTCATGCTTTGGGCAACACTGCTCGTCGGTTAAATTGTATTCTTTTGCGTGTAATTTTCCCTTGTATGCGGACGCCGGTCGTCTGCTGCATTGAGCCAATGAATTACATCATACAAGTGGATTTCCTGGTTAAGTTGTTGATGAAGTGTTTACGTTGGCTGACGCGTAGTCGTCGGTTAGTTGTTCTGGAAGGTGTTGCTGGAAACAATGGAAAGGGTTCGAAAGTTAAGTGTTGATTTTTAAATAAATTGCATTTAGGTAGTTATGTGAGAATGGCGCAGCTGTATTTTAAGTATCAGATGTGTTTATAATTAAACGGCACACCTTTCGCCTAACATTTAAGTGATTTAAATAAAAGAGGCAATTTGAGTTAGTTAACTCAACAAAAGAAATTAATTATTATGATTGTTTGGAAAATGAAAAGAATGGAAGGAGGGTAGTTTGCCGGAAAAAGTTTTTCGGTTAGATTATATAGAAAAACTGATTGATTGCAAATGACTAGAATGAGATGTATAAGAGAAAGTAGGTATGTAAAAGCTATTCAGTTAAAATTTATTTTTATCCTTGGAAATTTATGAAAAGTTTTTTTGGGTATTAAAATATACATACATGAGATCTTGTGGTGAATACAATAATACAAATACGAAAATGTAATATCCATATTACAAAATATTTTATTGCCGATGATGGGTCACTGCTCTGATATTTGACATAAATACCGAAGAAGTGCACATTAATGAAAACAACTCAAATGGGCTTAGAATCAAAGTGGCAATGATATGATTGCGGGTAATCCTACCAGTGGCGGATCCGCTTTTGTAAGAAACAAGTTTCAAGATTGTGGACCAATTACACAGTCAACAAAATTGGAACTTTTTTCTCTACACAAAGTTATATTTTTTTGCTTAACTTATAATAACTACATACGATTTTCGTGAATATTTGGAAGATCCCTTCTAAGTCTCCAACCATACCCTGTTAGCGTTTCTGGCATCCATTTCCCTTGATACCGCTTAAAGAAGTGTCTTGATGAATTCTCTCATCGAGCTCGCCACTTACAGCAACCAAACTTGGCTGAAAGAAACTCAAATAAGAGTCCACACATGTATTTTTCATGACAAATTACACACCAAAGCTTTATATGAACTTATAATACAACCTCGAAGATTTCCCAAATCTTTGTAGCTCGATCACTGGGTTTTTAAATAAAAGTCACCAAATTTGGTGTTGAATTTATTAACAATAATTGACTTAATCAGCGCTTATTTATTACTCAATAACAATACTACACTTCTCCTTTTTTACTGGGGTAGACACCATTCACGCTATTATTCTTTTCGCTGTTTGGCGCCAAGTACAACCAGGTCATACCCTACTTGGTATTTCCAACGGAGTGTAAGTCTTCCTCTTCTTCTGCTTTCACCGGGGGCTACTGCATCGAAAACTTTCAAAGCTGAAGTATTCTTATCCGTTCGGACCACATGACCTAGCCAGCGTTGCCGCCGTTTCTTGATTCCCTGAACTATGTCAATGTCGCCATATTTCTCGTACATTGTGTCGGCTGCCGCATTCGCCGTTCCTAACTTGTAGAGGACCATAAACCTTTTGCTTGTCAGATGTTGTCATCGTCCAGGCCTCTGCACCATATAGAAGGAGCGGAAAGATGAACGTCTGTAGAGTTTGGCCTTCGTTCGTCGAGAGGGGATTTTACTTTTCAATTGCCTACTAATGTGTACGCGAGTAGAGGTTCTTCCCGATCCTGACAGAGCTTTTGGTGTTAGATATGTCAGTTTATGTAGCCGTATAAGTTTTACGGGGATAACAAATTCAGACATAACGGCATAGAGGCAGCTCCTTTTCGTGTGGTCGAAGTGAATATCTGGTGAATGGCTGATTTACCAGGTCTAAAGCCACACGCTTATAAGGTCCAAACAGTTTGCTGACGGTGGGCTCTAGTCTTCACAGAATACGCTCCACGGGATCTTATATGCAATATTTAAGAGGCTAATCAGGCGATAATTGGCACAGACTGTGGGGTCCCATATTCTGCAAAGTAGCACCGCCATGTTTGAATAGCTCTGCCGCTAGGCCGTAACTTAATAGAATTCAATGGTTATACTGTGGCCTGTATGAAGAGTATTCTAACAAAAATTCATCGCTTCTCTTGTAAACACACAGTTTACTTAGCTTTACTTTACACCGATGTTATTACCGAATTGAACACGATGCCGTACAATGCATCTCTATAAGGTTCTGTTGCGAATTCGAATTAACTTTACTATACACAACGACTTATTTTACTTTTTAATTTTTACTTTTTACTTTTTTACTTTTAGATTCGCCCTTCTATTATAAATATACCTCACTTCGTACTCAGCTCTGGAAATTTCTTACGTGTTCTTACGATATCCGAAACCTTGGATACTCGCGCTCTAGAACATGCTGTAGTTATCGGTATTTTTTTTCATCTGCCATTCGTATTCGGCATTTGGTAATTTGTCAATATATGTCGCGCAAGTTGTCGGTCATATAGTCTCATTATAGGAATGGACTGGATTTTAAAGGTTGAGCTCGATATTGTTTTTGGCTTTACTGCCATAGTTTACTATTCATTCTTCGAGTAATTTAAGATGTTGCTAGAATACATACTTTGCATTGATGGAGAGCTCTAAATTGCGGAACACCTGTCGTGATGGGATATTCCTCCATTAATTTATACTCTTGCTGTGAATCGCCTGTTGGATTAGTACGATTCCAGGATTTTTTGGAACGTGTTAGGTAATGATTGTTTGATTTTATGAATGAGTCCATCACACTTTGTGAAATGCTTGAGCCATAGGAAGAAAATGACTGATCAATATGTTCTGAGTGACAGAAACTTTCCTATTTCATTAATTATACGATTTACTTGTTTATTTAAGGGGTTAGGGGTAGTCAGAGGCACGAAAAAATGAGAATTTTCAGTATTTTTTTTTTGCTATTAAATAATTTTATTTTACAAAAGTAGTGATATGGTATTATTAAACAATGTTTTGACTTGAAGTCACGAAAATTTCGAAAAAAAAAAAAATTTTTTTCCGAAGTTACAGCTGTCTGTGTTAACCCAGTTCCAAAAAAAGGTCCTTGCGGTGACAATCATAAGCCCTTGGAGATTCATCTGAAATCAATCGGATAAAAAAAAATAGTTTTATAAATAAATAATCCTGGGCCTGATCGAAGGATTTTATTTTTTTTCAAAAATTAACAAAATGGCGGCCTCAGGAAATTTTTTTCTAGATTTTTGGGAAAAAATCAACAGTTAATTGGTCTTAAAAAATCGAAATTTCTCAAAAAATAAAAATCCTTCGATCAGGCCCGAGTTTATTATGTATTCTACAAGCTGCATAGATTTCATTAAAACCAACTAAGCGGTTTTCGAGTTACAGTTGTCACCAGTTCAAAAAACATAGTTTTGAGAAAAACGCGTTTAAAGTTTCACATTAGCGCTTTGAAAGGCCCGAGCTCTCTTTGTTATTTGTCGAATAACTTAAAAACGAATTATCGGATTAACTTGAAATTTTCAGAGATTATTTTTAAGATATTATACTTAACGAAAATGCGAAAAAAAAATTTTTTTTTTTTGAAAATCCTGACTACCCCTAACCCCTTAAGCCATGTTTTTTGCGAAAACCAAATTGATGTGTATGAACTACATATATGGTATACCTATACATGTGTATACTCTTCATTGAGATGTTTTTGTTATGAGCACTTTTTCTTTCTTTCGAAAAGTTTGGAAAGGCCAGACAACTGGGTGATTGTATGTGATGACGGTAGAATTGGGCTTTTACATGGTTTAGTTATCATAATTATCTGGATTTAATATGGCACTAAAACGATTGGCAAGAAAAACGCAGTCAGCAAATACTTTGTTTCAGTTAAATAATCTGTAGACGTTTCACAAGAATCTTGAAACATTTTTAATTCCATGTTAATCATTTTATCACTACGGTATCAATTTGTCAACCATTATTATTATAAGGCTTTTTTCTCACCAATATATATATATAGGGTTATCCTTTAAATGGGTCGCATAACAACCGCACAACGCTTTAAAATTGTTAAAACCTACTTAAAAAATAGTGATTCACATGTGGCCAAGTTTCGTGCATTAAAAGGAGGACAAAATCGTCCAACTACTCAAGCAGTTGGTACGAGTAAAGCTCCGCTTCAAATATCGTTACTGTCTCATGAGATGGTATTTTCTTAGATCACAATAAAGCGTATTTTACACTTGGACTTACACCCACATCAATATAAAGTCCAGCTCGCACAACAACTGAAGCCAGCTGACCATTCACCATATCGTACGTACGTCGATTGGGTGCTTGAACAACAGGCAGTGGAAGGCGATTTTTCGAACAAAATTTTCTTCAGTGACTAGTATAGTGGGGAATACTTTGTTTTTTCTCTCAAAAATTAATATTTTTAAAATTTTGAAGAATAGGCATTTGCTGATATTTATTGAGCATATTTCTGTCAAAAACGAATGTCAAAACTCGAATAGAGCGAAATTTTACAGCTTCTGGCGCAAACTATTGATTTTTTCATTTTTGAAAACTGTAAGATATGGTGGCGAATTGCTGTATTCAACTAAAAAATTGTGTAGATGTGAAAATCATTTCTTAAAACTACCGGAAATGATGAAAAATTACAAAAAGAGAAAAAAATGATGATGATTATAAAAAAAAAAAGAATCACTTTAGTTGGAGTCGCAATTTGGATATGAGAAGTAGCTGGTGAATGTTTTAACGCAACTGTCATGAACTTCTCGGCCGCAAGTATCACATATTTGTAAATTTTTGCGGTTGATCACAAGATGCATTAGTTCCAGACACAGAATATAAAAATTTCTATCAACATCTTCTTTTGTTCCATCCAACTTTCCCCTTTTTATTGACGACTGTGCAGATGAAATTTGTCTCTTTCCAGTTGGCGTTTTCTTTTCTTCTCTCTGACTGTCGTTTTTTTTTATCAAATCCGCATTTTTCTTTTGGTTGTCCAATTTTTTTAGCATCATGTTTTCCAAGTGTTGCGGACACATTTTCAGGCGATATCAAAATAGTGCACTTCATAGGCTTTAGGCAACGACAAGGCAAATTCGCACACGGTAGTAGCAAGAATACAAAAATAAAAAGTTTTTTATTATATTATTTTACTTTGTTTGTGTAATAGAAAGTTCGTAATGTCAAAATCTATTTCTCATGTATTTGTTTGTGTAATATGTTTAAATTGTAGGAAGAACAAGCAATCATATGATGTGACAACTTCACCTTCTACAAATTCGCCTTGGGCAACGATTTGATTTTTTGGCTGGTGTTCCGAACATTAGCGGTCCAACTGTGTAATACACAAATACAAAACAAAACTACAAAAACATTTGTTATTAATGATAAAATAAACATTTTTAATAAATAAACATTTGTTAAAGTTAAATTGAAAACGCGAGGTGTTTTATTTCGAAAGGCGTACGAAGAGACCCTTGCGTGAACAAACTGATTTCAAAGAATCATGTTGGGATGATGCATGTATAAGTGGTTAGGTGCGACATGCTGCCCAACGTACTGGGTATCGCAAAAGACTCAAAAGAAATGACTTATTCTTGGGTAGCAGTCAAGCTCATCACATCATGATCTGGTGAAACAACGATACATCGCTGGTCTCTCACGTTATAGCCTTCAATGCCAAATAGATTTTCAGCACCACATAATCATAATCACAAAACATTTGGGTTAAAGAGAAAAATACCGGTTGTTTTGAAGCCCGAATTTATGTTTTTAGGCGTCGCAGCAATATCTAATGCTTGTTCGACGATTAGAGAAACGTCTCAGTAGGTCAAAAAACACTTCTGCACACAAAAAATGCAATGTCAATTGAAACAGGTGCAAAAAATTAAACGCCCTACACCTTAAGAAAATTCCGAAATCATATCTTATAAGCTGTTGTTGGGAATTTGATAGTGCCACTTTCATACGGTTGAATTGAGGAAAATGTTACATGCGTAACTCTAGCACTGTAAGCACACAGTTTACTCTAAGCCGCTTCTGAACGGTCCATGGATTTTTATGAGGAGTTTTGGTTTTGAAGTCAGAAATACACTCGGAGGACCTGACATTACCTGCCTATAGCGACCGCAATTAGAAAAATTTACTTAATTTTTTATTTAAATTAAATTTCTACAACTTGTGGATGTTGCTGAGACCAAGACTCGAACCCTGGCTTTTCGAATGGCAGTACGCATTGCACGGAGCCGCCTCACCAATACAGTTTACATAAATTCGTACGGATATGCGAGCTAATTACTATCGTGTCAAATCATAAATTTTTGATTTACATTCAGCTGATTAAGCAAATACAAGTTATCACACGTTACTTCGTAGTTTTATTTAATTTTCATTAGCAAATGAAGTTTTCTTAATAACATCTAATGGATGCTGATTCAACAGCTACATGTATGTAGATAAATACATACATACACGTACATTCATATAAATCATGTATGTAGTTAATATTCTTTCATACACCTACATCCGTACATACCTACGTGTATGCATTTGTGCCAAAATGCAAACACACCTGAAACTGGAAGGCAATTTCTCAAAATCCTTTTTCAATCTGCCAAAGTAGTCCACATGTGATCCCAAAGCAAAGCTTATTCAACAAGTGCGGAAACTAAACCGAAATAAATGATTACACAAGGATTTAATAGAAAGAGGCAGCTAACATGCTAACAAGCGAAATCTAAAAACATCTACATAGGTACTCGTAAATACATGAATATGTACGTGTATATATGTTCGTGTAGGTGTTATGCATAAACTAAAAGGGGATAAGTGAAGATATTTTACTTTGATTAACTTCAAGGCAAGATTTAAAATTTAATTAAACAAGTTAAAGTGAAAAATCACCTGAGGCCCTCCTTTATTGCCTATAAATGTGTATGAACATGTATGTGTTATGTATGACGTGTGTGTGTGTTTCTTACAGGCTGAACTTACTGCTTGTACTGTTATTCTTCACACTCAAATTTTCCAATTGCCGAAAAAGAATTATCTTTATCCGTAAACATATATATATACCTATAAATATGTAAGTACATATACTCATACATATAGGAATATATATTTATAAATAAGAGTACATTATAACACTCAGCTTAACAGATGATACACTTTCATTTGAATAGGAAATGTAAGTTAGGTGGAAAAAGAAACTGAAATATCTAATTTACTTATGTAATGGCAGGAAATTAATTTTGAACAGGTGGGATAAAGGTTGCATGTGAATTTTTCAAAATTTTTTTATTAACAGAATTTTAAGTGTAATTGTAACATTGGAAAAGTTATTTTTTTAAAGTTAGAAATGAAGTTAAATGTTGTATGAGTGGATCAGAGATGTTCAACTAACGAATCGATGCCATTTCGTTTTGTTAATATGAAAATTAAACTCACTGAAATGATTTTGTCTCGAAACGAAATGAAATTGTTAATATTGAAACTGCAAAAACTTAACTTCAACGTTAATTTTAAAATGGCTGCCCACTATGATTTAACAGCACACTTTCAATTTTAACTCGCTTTGTAACCGCTGAAGCGGTTTTCGGCCAGGCTTCTCTTACAATTTGTGGTTTCGCGTCTTGATATTTTTACAACACATGGTCTGATAGATTTTTACGAGGTACTCTTGCCAGAAATACACTCGTAAAGCTTGACATTCCCCGCCGAGGGACGACTAGAATTAAAACAAATTCGGTCTAAGACTCGCACCTGGCCTTCCGAATGGCAGTCTCAGGCATCAAGCCATTAGTTTTTGATATCTAATCAGAAGCAAGATTTGAAATTCCCTGCCGAGGGGCGATGGCAATTAGAAAAAATAATATTCTATAACTTCTGGATTTTGGGAGGACTGTACTCGAACCTTGTCTTTCCGAATATTAAGTAACCATTGCACTATTGCCGCTCACAAGCAAACGATAATTGGCATATTACTGTGGAGTCTCCTCTCTAATAGATTGAACACAGAACGTTTAAGTTCTTCGCCGCCATATTTGAATAGCTCAGCCTGTAATCTATAGCCTTCTGCCGCCTTGTTATTCTTCAAGCAGGAAATCGTTTTCCGAACTTCGTCAAAGTCGGGTCAAGAATTGTTTATTCTATTATCATCGAGCGAGGGTTGAGTATGTTTCATTTTCACTACCAAGTTGAAGAAGCATTTCATCCATAAACTCAATTCTGAACGTCAGTGATTTAAGGATATTTGAGAACCAAAAGTGTTATTTTCTGTAGATTACACTATAATACTAGGGCCGTTGAGAAATAAAACTTCTATTCATCCGACTTTACCTTGTTTACGTAGCTAATCTTATTGTATCTTTGACTTCGGAATATAAGGTTTGTTTGTTGAAGCTGAAAATAGACTAGAGCAGCTCGTGTTCGAGCAAAACAGAATGGCAAGTTAGAGCAACTTGGAGCCGTAATCTCATGAAATGAGTTCAAATGTGAATGTTTGAAAACTCAATTGTTAACAGAAGAAGTTTCTTTTTATCGGTAACATTTTATCTTTAGCCCGAATTTTCATATGATTTTTCCTATGCTGCCATATCCTTCATACTTAGGAGATTGGATCCAATTGTCTAGAACAATAGGGATATCTGTTAGCGCAGCTTCATACGTCACTTGTATACAAATTTGCCGAATGTCAAGGATACTTTACAATGCCTTTGTTGAGGTGGGCCCTCATCGTGCTTGCAATACCAAGCAGGCTCTTATTTTTTAAGCTGTGCTCTACATGTTAGTATAGGTACACCAAGTTGAAATACACCATTTGAGGTCGTAGCCACTATTTTGGCATAATAGCTCTTCTACTTTGTAAGGACCTCCAAAATCCTAAATTAAGGGAAAACTGCTTAACTATATACCTATATAATTGGCATTTTGTAACCGCTTAAGCGATTTTCCTCCAATTTGTGGTTTTGCGTCTTGATGTTTTCCCAACAAATGGAGGGACCTACTGCTTAGTATAAAGCCGCCTCCGATTGGCTGGTGGTTTTTTTTGAGGTGCTTTATTTCATTTCAGAAATACACTCGAGGGGTTGACATTCCCTGCCGAGGGGCGACCGCAATTAGAAAATTTAACTTAATTTTTTATTTAAATTAATTTTCTACAAATTTTTGGATGTTAGTACGTCACCGGGATTTGAACCCCCGCCTTTCGAATGGCAGAGCGCAATGCTTACCACTCGGCTACCGCAGCCGCTTAACTATAATAGTTCTCATTATCTACGTAGTCCCCCTTACGAACACTTAACATACACGTATATTCGTCAGGTTTTCACTTAGTCGAATGGAAGTTAGTGGAGGGGGTACCACTTCAGTGACCTTTACGAAAGGTTGGTAAACGTGTTGTGGAAAAGTAGCAAGTAAAATATATTCGAAAAAGGGTTCTCATCTTACCAAAAGGAGGACTAGTGGACGCTGTCTTTACCTTTTGTTGTAACAAGGAAACAGCGAATTGTTATTTCAACCAAATCGGGTACACTGAGTATACTACAGCCGAGAAACCTTAGTACAGTACGTATTACAAATTCGAAGCGTTTTAGTGGCCCTGCTTTCAATATGTTCAAGGAGTTGGAGGGTATTTTAATCCTATCTCTTTGACTACTACTTTCTTCAGTTCCCATGAATCTGAATTGTCTTCAGATTTTATAGCTTAGAGAAAAATATTTTGAAGACTTTTTTCCATTGAATCCTTTTGGTTATTTTCTTTATTTCTAAAGGTCGCACTCTTGGTAGAGAGAGAGTGAGTTCATCAATAAAAATCCACCCCAGCAGCTGTTTACGATTAAATACATTTTTTTTATGATGTTTTATTTTTATTGATTTTTATAAAGTTACCATTTTACAAGCCATATTGATACGGCCAATGGTAATTTTAAACATATTTTATTTTGGCAATGAATTATGGATGTGCGAAAAGAATGCAATATTCGTAATAAATGCAAAAGCAAAAGTAAAAAAAAAAAAAAACTCAACGATTTATATGAAACCGAAATTTTTATTCAGAATTCCGCATTTTAAACAAAATATTTATATAATGCAGTTGCATACGCCAAATACATGTATTTATGTATTTGTGCTCGTGTGTGTAAATGCCAAACCTCATATATACTACTCATATCGGCATATAAATTTTGCGTTAACAGGGGAGTGATTGTTGGAATGCTTTGCACAAAATATCTGACCGTTGCCATGGCTACATTTGAAAGTGATTCAATGGGATTGAAGGTGTACATATACTTATGAGTGTTAAATGCATCACTGAATTGGTGAAAACAATGGACGAATTGCACACGCCAAACAATGATGGAATAAAGCGAACAAAGGACAAATTCCAATACAAACCACCTGCAATGAAGCTTTCTGTTCTGCCAAAATTTGGTTACCACCTACTGCTTCGTGTTCCAAGCACTTATATTGTCTACAATTTGTCGAAGGCTTACGTTCAACTGAAATTAAAGTTCTTGAGTACAGTGTGAGATTATTAAATACATATGTGTTCTCTGTTTTTGATTGCATGAGAGGAAGACCTCTTGCAACTGTGGTATGGGGAGCAATAAGCAAGATTGGTATTTCCAGTTATTTGTGGACCAAGCTACGCACCAGCAAGGACTGTTTGAAAATATCAATCATCCACCTCTTAGAGCGCTTAAAGGAGGAAATCTCGAAATTGGTAAAGATTTAAAGTCGCAAAAAGAGTTTTGAAGATTCATTGTGCCTGTTATTATGATACAATAATTTAAAGGTAGTTTCATTCTATCTTTGCAGTCGGCTTTATAGCTATCTTACACAAAACGTTTTTTTCCGACTACCAGAAATAATCCATATTCTTTGCATTAAAATAACCGAAATAATAGGCAAAGGCCAAGATTTATAGTGTATAAAGTTACGTCAACGGCAAAGTTCAACTTTGTGAGTTGCCAAGAATAAGTCTGCATATTTTTGTGTTTAAAATACGTTAATATTTTGACTACAAGATTCCAAAGAGTTTCATTGTTCTTCTTTAAAATCAATAGCAACTTGCATTAAAACTAAATTTTCGAAAATATAGCACGACTGAAATGAAGAAAGATGTGACCAAAGATGCCCTCAAGAGCGCCTGGAGTCTATTTATGAGCGCTGTCCCCGCCACAATGTCAAAATTGTGATTGGCGACACCAACGAAAGGGTGACCATAGAAGATATCTCCGGCATAATTCAGAGACGAACATCTCCAAATGGGTTGAGGCTGAGCGACTTCACCGGGGCCCGAAATATGGTTGCCTGTAGCACTAGATTCCAGCGCAAGAAAATTCAACAAGCTACTTGGCTGCCTCCAGATCGAAAAACTCACAACCAGATCGATTATTTTGTGATAGACAGGAGACATGTATCCAGTGCTCTAGATGTGAACGGCATCTCAAATTACCTACGTACCGCTGCTACGGAAACAATTGGTTTTCGACAATGCCAGAAAAGAGATGGTCCGATGAGGACTGCCGATCGAAAATAATAAGACCTGCTGTCATCCAACAAACAAACTCGTTCCCCACGTCACTGTTGACAGTCATAACTTTGAGGTCGTAGATAATTCGTATATCTAGGGACCAGCATCAACACCAACAACAATGTCAGTCTGGAAATCCAACACACACACACAAATAACTGTTGCCAATATGTTGTACTTTGGACTGAGTAGGCAATTGAGAACAGTCCTCTCTCAAGGGAACAACACCAAACTATGCAAGTCACTCATCACTGCCGTATATGGTGCGTGGGTGATGTTGACATCTGTTGAGGCGGCCCTGGAAGTTTTCGAAAGAAAAGTTTTGTGAATGAGCTGTACAAGTTATACGATGACATTGATATAGTTCAGCGAATGAAGAGACAGCGGCAACATTGACTAGGTCGTACTCGTATCGTCCGAATGGACGAAAGCGCTGCAGCTTTGAAAGTATTCGATGCATTCCCTCCGGTGGAAGCATAGAAAGAAGAATGCATCAATTCCATTGGAACGATCAGTAGGAGAGCGACCTGCTTTCATTTGGTATTTCCAACTCGTAGCAAACAGCGAAAAGAAGACATAAATGGCGAGCTATTGTTGATTCGGCTATAATCGTGTAAGCAGTGATGATAGAATACGGGCACTACCTACTTTAAGGTTAAACGGAAATATGGTAAGCGTATAATTCTCTCTTTTGAATTATTTTAGGCAATATTTTGATAGGTGGAAACATGTAATAATATAATAATTATTATAGTTATTACGTTGTATATAATAATAGGAACCGAAATTATTGAAAGTATTTTAATAAAACTATTTTTTTTTTTTGAATTTTTATAAAGCTTCTTTTCGAATATTTTGGTTCGTTTAAAAAAATCTCTACTGTTACAATTTTTAGTCATGACATTATTAAATTTATTGTCAGACGGTAAGCAACAAGAGCAAATGGCGGGAAATAAAAATACCTTTAATTTTTTAGTATTATGGTCTGTACGATTCTTTCACCAAAATGTTTAACCGTGGGAAAATACCTTTAATTAGTTTGAAATTTCTGCATCCAAGACCACTGTATATGCAAAAAACATGGCATTTCATATTTTTCTTTAATTTTTGCAATATCAAAAATTTATTTTTTAATGAAAGATTACATATAAAAATCTTACTCATCAGAATTAATTTTTTTTAATTATTATTACTTAATAATGGTTTTGTTTTATTAAATTATGCTTTTAATTAAATTACAAACATACGTGTATACCCTATTTTAACAATTTTTCACTCGACATTGGTATCCATGTAAATCCCATGAAATTTCACAATAGGCGAAGACAAAAGGAAACAAAACTGACATAAATATACCTATATTATATTATATATATTTACTTACGTATTTTTATGAATACATTCTATATATGTATGTATCATATGTATGTGTATTGTTAAACCGTGCTTAAAAATTCTGTTTGAATTTTTAATTTCGCACACAGAAAGTTGTATACAAAATAGGAATAGTATAAATAAAAAAATAGCTCTTGGCTTAAAAGAGTTCACACAACACAGAACAGAAGTTAAATTACAAAAGCAAACCATTGAGTAAAGATTTTGATGAATGAACATAATTTCTTTAATGTGTGGATTGGCTCGCCATTATAGAAATAAAAAAGGGAACAGGTGTCATATAAAACGAACTATGAATGGTTGAGGTTTTTGGATTTATTTTTTTATATATGAATATAAATATATATGTATATATGAAAAACTTAAAAGGTTATAAATCGTCGTTTCAACAGTTATATGAATAGCCCCAACAAATATTTTCTAATTCCCTTAATTTTCGTATTCCTGCCGACCCTTTAAATACGTACATATGTACATATGTAAATGTAATTGAAAATTCACACGTTCGCACCGTAAATGGCGGAGAAAGTTTGTAGCAGACCAAAAGCTAAAGCACAACGATTAAATATGCTCTTTATGCTGTGACTGGAAATAAATTAAGGCGTTAATTTAACATGACACATTAGTGTATGTAATTGAACGCCTCGTAACATCCCCTTAAACAAACAGGATACCGGCAATATACGCAGATATATATGAACATTGGGTTTGTAAGGATATACGTCATGTATAGGTACATATATAGGTGTAAACTTGCTATCTGTGTATGTACATATGTATATGCCTTCACTAATTGCCACAGAGAAATTTTCAACTAAAATTTTCACAGTTTTATGGAAATGGCACAAAAATGTATGCGCCGTTTACTATGGAAAAATCCTACTTAATATCGAATATAAGGCATTATCAACAAACTGATTGAACCTTGTCAGTGTGACTTTAGATCTGGTTAATCAACCATTGAGCAGATATACACCATGCACCAAATCTTGGACAAGACCTGGAAATAAAGAACATACACATTTAAAGCAGCACTCGACAGTACGAAAATGAGCTGCCTCTTCGCCGCTATGTATGAATTTATTATGCTTGCAAAACTTAGGTATACGGCTAGACAACACCAGAAGCGTAGTTAAAATTGGGAAGAACCTCTTCTAGCCGTTCGACACCAAACGAGGTTTTGACAGGGTGAGTCTTTATCGTTAGATTTTTTCAATTTGATGCTGAAGAAAGTAATAATAGCTACCGAGCTAAATTGAAATGGCACAAGCTCTTACAATAGTACATAAGTCTTAATAACCGCGCAGTTAGTTCTGCTTTTTCCAGACTTGATAAAGATGAGAAGTGAATGGAATCTTCTGTCATCAAATAAACATTCATTGCATTCGTGACTCGGGCCCCGCGCCACTGTTAGCAGTAATAACTTGGAGGCCGAGATAATTTTGTTTATCTTGGAATCACTATTAACATCCACAACTTTAAATCCAACGCAGAATCTCTCTTGCCAACAGGTGCTTCTATGGATTGAGTAGGCAATTGGCAAACAAAAACCGTACTCTACAAGTCGATCATCATGCCCGACCTACTTTATGGTGCTCGAGAGAAAGATTTTGCGGAAGATGTATGGTGTTCTGTATTTGGGTGACGGCGGTTATTGTAGAAGACGGAAACATGAGCTGTACGAGATGTCCGGTGACATTGACATACATACATAACTGCCGCTTTGTGACCGCTGAAGGCATTTTCGGCCCCTTCCTCCTCCAATTTATGGTATGCGTCTTGATGTTTGATGGAGGGATATATAGTTTTTACTAAGCCGCCTCCGATGGGCTGATGAATTTTATGAGAAACTTTTATTTCATGTTAGAAATACGCTCGGAGGGGTCGACATTCCCTGCCAAGGGGAAAGTATTCGATGCAGTACCCGACGGTGGAAACAGAGAAACAGAAAGCTCCACTCCATTGGGCCAGGTGGAGAAAGACTCGGCTATAATCGCTTAAGCGGTGTCTACGCAGTAAAAAAAGAAGAAGAAAAATTTTTTTTTTTGAGAAATACTGATACATATATCGAAACTTAATAACTTGTTGTTGATAACAAAAGCGAAACCTTTAGATTTTAAAATTAAAACAGACTTCATCTCCAATTTCAAATCAAAGAATGCATTTTAAAAACTGCTAAGCTATGAGGATTATTACATGGAAGGTTGCTGACAAAATGGCTTAGGTTTACAAGATGTGAAGAAAACCTCATCAGTTTAGCTTAAAGCACAATTCCTTTTGTATAAAATAAAAAAATAAATAAAAAAAACTCTGTCTTTGACGACGTTGTAGGGTTTGTAATTTTCACGAACAAAGGTCAATTTGCTTATAAGTCAGTTGAAACTCCTAGCAAGTCAGTAAAAGCACTTAGGAATGCATCGGGTGCCAATGATGAGGATGTTCTAGGCAATGTTCTTAAGATGGGAGGGCACATCTTAACCACACTGGTTTTCTATCCATGATCTTTACTAAAAAGGATTGGCCTTTAGCAGGTTTATGTTTCTAAAAATGATTAACAAAATTATGAAATCGATTATTCCGATCCGAACGGTATAAATTGTGGTGGATCGATATGTCCTCCTTCTGGCACTTACATACTTCGGCACTATTCAGCTTAAACAATTAATTAAGTTATAGTTGAGTGGTGACCAAGCCCCTTCAAATTCTTATATTACTCATATTTTCCTTCATAGTCCATGTGTAATCTGATTTTGCTTTATTAGGTAGTGCATTACGTCACTTTTTGTTCCTTCGAAAAGTTCACAGTAAGCCGCATTCGCCATATTTAGCCTTTTCTAAATTAAAAGTCACTTAATAGAAATAACAACAATAGAACTAGAATTATGGTATTAATCCTTTATTGAATTCTGCTAATTGAATTGCACAATCATGTGAATTTTTAATATATTTCACTAATTGCCCATTTAAGAGAAAATGTTTTTTTCCATTAAAAATACCTGCGTTTTTTATCTCTCTCTATTACACTGGACAACAAGCGAAAGGTCTCTAAAACAAAATTAACAAAATTTTACTTTTTCTTTTCTTTTGGTTTGCTACATAAAACAAACCAATTTAATTTCTGAAATAAAAGTACAGGTTTTAGAGATAGATCAAGCTACGTGTCTCAGATATTAACACTGGAACTACGTAAACGTAGAGGATAGGCTGTTACGTTTGTGATAAAGTGACTTTTGCACCAGGTTTTAACAACTCGTAGTACACCACACCACACTGGTCCCACCAAACACAGAGCATTGTCTTACGGCCAAAGCGATTTGGCCTTGCAGTCGGTCGGCCAGCTTCACCAGGGAAAGCCATGATTTTTTTCGCTTCGGGTTCTCAAAATAAATCCATTTTTCGTCCCCCGTGACAATTCGATGCAGAAAAGATTTACTTTCGAATCGTTGAAGCAGCATTTCACAAACGGTTTTTCGATTTTTCATTTGTCTAACGTTCAGCTGGTGTAGCACCCATTTTCCATACTTCTGGATCTTTCCCATGGCTTTTAAACGTTGGTAAGTTGCTCCTCACATGTAGTATTTCTGCCAATTTTTGTTGCTATTGGGTTGGATCAACATGCAATTCCTCGTCTTCGAACTTTTTCGCTGCACCAGGAGGTTCGTTGTCTGTCAAATCGAGATCTCCACTTTTAAATTGACGAAACCAAGTCTCACATGTTCTAATCACTGGAGTATGTTCACCATAAGTTTCTACCAGTAACCTGTGAGCTTCAGCTGCTTTATCCCTTATGTTAGTAACCAACTTTACCGACGTCTTTTAGCAACCGGGTACCCGGGTATTAAAAATTTTGTTTATTTTGCTAAAAAATTTTTTTCCAAATTATTTTTTTCTTGAAATATTAATAGTAAGTGACAGAGTAAAGAAAAAAAAAATAATAACAACGTAGAGTTATGAATGACATCTGAAACGTATTGGGGCACTCCAGGTAGTCGACCAGTTTTTATTGTTCGGAGCCGAGCAGATGCCGTTGGAGAGAGAGAAAAACTCAAGGTTATTTCTTTGTTTTCTATCGCCCACTAGATTCGAGTATTTTTTAGTACATAACAGATTTTTGGTGAGTTCAGACGTGTTTTATTTATGGTGTTCTCTTCACAGTGAAAATAAGATTATGGAACAACTAACAAGAGCTGAATATGCTAGGTAAATAACCGTTATATATATTTAATATTTGTAATTGTTTTAGTTATAATTTTGTATAATAAAATTATTTACGACTTATATCATATAATATTTAATTTATTAGTTAAGTGCAACCGAAAGAAAGGAATATTTGAGAAAATTACTTGGAGAACAAGACAGTGATTCGAGCGTGGTTTCTGACAGTGAAGACGAAGACTGAATTCCAGCAAATATAGCTAGACGTCAAGCTTTAAATCAGAGCATGACGAATCAGAAGATTCTGAAGATACAGGAGAAACTGCTGAAGGGAATGCAGCAGTAGAAGAAGAGGTTAAAAATAGCGAGAAACAATGAAACAGAAACTGCTGAGCCTGAAGGTAATAAAATATTTGTTGTTAACAGTGACTGAAACACTAATGTTTTATCTTAAATAATTAATTTGTGTTGTTATTATTATTAATTTTTATAATAAAGATTCAATGGACCAAATGGTGCGGAGATACACCAGTCAACGACGATCTTCGAGATGGCCAATGGCAATGTTTTTCAACATGCTAGACATTTCTGCACTTGCGGCATATACAACTTATTATGAAAATAATAAAATGAATGCCAAACAAACGACAGAACGTCGTCAATTTATGCGTAAGCTAAGTGAAGAACTAGCATTGCTGGTGATTGAACATCGCACCGCGAATCCACAAATAATGCGCCATTTCTCAACAAAGAATGCCATTCAAAGTATTTTAGGCCATGCACTGACAGAACCAGTCGTGGTAAATCCTGGTCCACAGGCTCCAAAAGATAAAACCGGAAGGAAAATAGTTATAGGATCTTGCCATGTCTGCAATGATTTGCCAATAAGAAGACAACGAAAGACACGTAAGGCTTGTGCCAATTGTCACCAACCTGTATGTGACGAGCACTCAGTTAATCGCGTAGAATGTGTTCACTGTCATCAATTATAAAAAAATATAATATGTTTTAATAAAATTTAGTTGCATGCATTTATAGAACTTGTATACAATTTATTTCCTATGCTTCCCGGGTAGCAGATTGCTAATGGCGATGGCTGGAGTTTAAGCTGATTTAAAAAAAAATAAAATATAAATCAATTAAATGAACTCACAACTTTTATGTTAAAAAACGACGTTTTGAGAGCTTAAAATGAAATATTGAACTTTCTTTAAACTATTCACACAGATACACCACGGTGGGTACCCGGGTACCCGGTTACTAACATAAGGGTTATACATATTGCTAGCGACATCTACTAGTAAAACTGGCACACTTCAACAAACACACCTGGTATCTATAAATACCACTTGCTATAAGACTTGTACCCTCTAAATACCTCAATAACCTCTGAAAACCAATCGCGACTACTTATGTAGTTATCGAATTAAATGATCTTGTGATAGATCAATAACTTTCAAAAACTTAAGCTGAACTACTGGAACAAGACTGCAGCAGAGAAATATTAGGTCGTAAAAAGTTCGTTCGGATTTTATCTAAGAGATGGCGTTATTGTCCTTAGTACTAGTATTACGTGTCGCCTCATGTCATACCATATGGCGCTGAAAACGTGTTTATTCGCGCTAAAAGTTTGTCTTTGACAGATTTTCGATTGATTGACTCAGTACGTTGTGAGCGCTCGTCAAAGATGGACACCAGCAAAGGAAAAATTCGCTATATTTTACAATTTTTCTTCGATCAAGGCAAAAAAGCAGCCAAAGCGGATGAAAAAATTAATTTAGTTTATGGGCCCGATACTATGAACGAACGTTTCGGGAGGCCTGTCGTCGAAAATTGAGTGAGCACTTATTTAATTGCTGAGGAACTAAAGATAAGCCAGAAAACCGTTTGGAACCATTTGCATAACCTTGGATTCAAAAAGAAGCTCGATGTTTGGGTGTCATACGCAAAAAAACATGATGGACCGAATTTCCATCTGCGAATCGCTGTTACATCGGAACAAAATCGACCCATTTCTGAAGCGGGACTGGCGATGCAAAGGAGATCACTTACGACAACGTCAAGCCAAATCGGTCGTGGTCGAAACGCGGTAAGCCGGCGGAAACGGTGGCCAAGCCAGGATTGACGGCTGTTGTGTGTTTGGTGGGATTGGCAAGGAATCATCTACAACGAGCTGCTCCCTATGGCCAAACGCTCAATTCGGCCCTCTTCGGTCCAGTTAGGACCGCTCAAAGGCAGCACTCATCCAGAAGAGGTCATCTTTGATCAACCGAGGTCGAGGCCAGACCTGGCACCAAGTGATTACCATCTTTTCCTGTTCATGGCGAACACACTTAATAGTGAGAAGTTGGCCTAAAGAGAGGCCTGTGAAAATTGGCTCTCCGAGTCTTTTGCCAATAGGGACGCAGTCTTCTATGAGAGTGGTATAATGAAGTTGGCATCTCGTTGGCAACAAGTTTACGAACAAACCGGCGCATATTTGACTTAAATCGGACAAATGTACACAAAGTTATCATATTTTTTAAAAATAAAAAAAAAAAAACCGAACGAACTTTTTACTTGACCTAATATATAAGAAGACAAACTAGAAATATTTAAAGGACGAACAATTTGATAGTACCCTAGCAGATATTGAATGACTTTCGCTTAGTTATCAGCAGTTTTTTATGTTACTGTCGTTAGGAATATGCTGTCGCTGGCTGGTAACTGCGGAGCAGTAAATGATATGGCTTACATTATCGTTAGGATATATTAACTCTGAAGAAAAAGTGCCAAGGAAAGTGGGACCCTTTCATGCTAGCAAAGTTGCAAACTATTTTTGATTTTTGTCAAAGATGCTCCAAAAAGAATTCACAAAAATAATCAAAAATTCAGCTCAATAACTAGCATAATAAATGTGCTTTTGAAAACTACCGCTAGTTTTTAATTCAGTATTAAAAAAAAAACACTCTTTTCTCAAAAGATGCAGCATTTTATTTGTTGTGCAGTGTTATTGTATATTTTTCATCAGCGTTGTTTTTCAGGATTTTTAAATTCAAGTAATAATATTTTTATATTAATAGGTGGGATTTACCATAAATAAATATATTTAAAATAATAAAAAGGAAATATTGAATATATTATATTTAGTTTCTGTTTCTGCAGTGCGTGAACAGTTCAGTGATAGAACTTGTGTAAATCTGTCTACTTTCGTATAGGTTTGTTGGTTTTTCGAGAGATTATGATCCACAGTAGACCTTATGTAAACCTCCATCAGTCGTTGCGCTACCTTAAGCGGGAAAGATGACAGGCTCTTTGGTATGAAATCCTAAGGTTTACCATGAGATAAATTTTCGCATTTGGGAATAAAAGCACTTAAACATTACACTTATGTTATAAAATAATTAAAATTAACTTATTCCTCTTCTGATTTTTTGTAATTTTCGGAGCTAATTTTTAGTTAAACTGATTTTATTGAAGCTCATTTGGCTTCAGCATTATTTAAACTTTTTCAAATTAAAATAAAAGAGAGGTCGCTAAAATCATTAATATATATAAGACGGAAGGCACGCCGTAAGCATAAACCAACACAATCAAAAATGGGATATGCAGCTATTAAAACAATAATGACGACGCTAAGTCAACAATGACCTCAAGCCGGCAAACTTTTTCAAATTAAAAATTCTTTCTATAAAACTTAAATTTTTATGTTTTAAATTTTTAATTTTAGTTAGGAGAATCAATCTTTTTTTAGTTCCTCGAAGACAGTTTGCGTAAACTAAAGTACTAAACTCATAGTTTCATTTTTATAGAAATTGTCCGACTACTCTTTAAAGGATATTCCGAAATTAGTCTCATAATTAGATAGAATTAGCTAAAAATTAGTTACAAATAGTCTCAAACAGTTATTATTTGAGATTAGTTGGCCCATCCCTTTTCTGAAAACCGCCTTAGTGGCTATAAAGCACTAAATATATGTACCATATTTGTATACACATATTTATTGTATAGGCACTTCTTTACATGACTGCAAACTACAAATTTAGCAAAGAAAATATATTATATATTATATTTCGTACGAAAGAAACGCAAAACAAAAATTTATTTATGTACGACAGTTCGGTCAGTTCGTGACTTTCAATTTGTTTTTGTTAAATCTAAAAATACTAAATATTCTGCAATTACCTCCTTAGCACCGAGAGGATCGACGAAAAACTTCCACTGATGACGTCACTGTAGCTCTGGTGATGTCCAAAACTGATGGCGACCCACAATTGACACAAGAAATGATTGCTAATGAGTTGGGCTTGAAAGCCATGGCTGTATCGTGAATATTAAGTAATCATCTGGGACACACGAAGAAATCTGCTCGATGGGTATCACGAATTTTAAATAAAACCCAAAAAGAAGTTCAAGTGCATTTTGCTTAATTTTTCCTAAACAAATTCGGAAATAGTCAACCTATCAACTTTAGTAAAGTCGTTACTGGTGAGCAATCTTGGTTCTATAAGTACGATCCAGAAACCAAAAACCACACTGCTGAAATAACGAGCATTTTTATTGCGATCTCTGTAAGTAAGTTTTGATTCCTTCTAGTGAGCCCAACACTAACCACAATCCATACAAAAAAATTGGTTCAATTAACCTTGCCATGTCCTAGGGTTGGACCGTATTCTCTATCTCTGCTTAACATCCGAGTAATCCATCCACGAAATTTGTTTTGAAATTAACCAAAAATTACTCCATGGAGTACCATCAGTAGGAATATATACGAAAGATGACATTTGGCCTTTTTATTAGTTTAGAATGTCATTATATATTATACATATACAACATATTTAAATTTTCGCATTTGTTCTATTTGGATTGGAATATAGTTACATACATACATAGTATGTATATGCTCAATTTTCGTACAAGAGTTAAAATCTTATTGCGCACGTGCATCTTCGTTCTGTAATTGCGCTCGTCAAAATACGAGCAATCATCGGCCAACAACAGGGTGGTAGCGAGTCTCTTCTTCTTCTTTATTGGCGTTGGCACCGCTTACGCGATTGTTGCCGCCATTCTTCTCTTCTTTTCGCTGTCTGGCGCCAGTTGGAAATGCAAAGTGCACCCAGGTCACTCTCCACTTATCCTTCCAACGGAGTGGAGATCTTCCTCTTCCTCTGCTTCCACCAGCGGGTACTGCATCAAATACTTTCAAAGCTAAAGTGCTTTCATCTATTCGGACGACATGACCTAGCCAGCGTAGCCGCTGTCTCTTCATTCGCTGAACTATGTCAATATCGTCGTATAGCTCGTACAGCTCATCGTTCCATCGTCTTCGGTATTCGCGATTGCCAAGGCGGAAAGGGCCATAAATCGCTCGCTTCTTTATCAAGTCTGGAGAAAGCAGAACTAACGGCACGGTTTTTGAGGCCAATAATGTCAATATCATCGGCATACGCCAGCAGCTGTACACTCTTATAGAAGATTGTACCTTCTCTATATAGCTCTGCGGCTCGTATGATTTGTCTAGCAATAAATTAAAGAAGTCACACGATAAAGAGTCACCCTGTCTGAAACCTCGTCTGATATCGAACGGCTCGGAGAGATCCTTCCTGATCCTGATGGAGCTTTTAGTGTTGCTTAAGATCGGCTTACGCGGCCGTATATGTTTTGCGTGGATACCAAATTCAGTCATAGCGGCGTAAAGGCAGCTTTTATTCGTGCTGTCGAAGGCCGCTTTAAAATCGACGAAGAGGTGGTGGGTGTCGATTCTCTTTTCACGGGTCCTTTTCAAGATTTGGCACATAGTGAATATCTGGTGAATGGTTGACTTACCAGGTCTAAAGCCGCACTGATAAGGTCCAATCAGTTTGTTGACGGTGGGCTTTAGTATTTCACACAATACGCTTGATAGGACCTTATATGCGATATTAAGAAGTCTTATTCCACTGTGGGATAGCCTTTTTTGTGGATTGGGCAGAGCATACTTAGGTTCCACTCGTCGGGCATGCTTTCATCCGACCATATTTTGCAAAGTAACTAATGCATGCATCTGATCAGTTCTTCACCGCCCTATTTGAATAGCTCGGCCAGTAATCTATCGGTCCCTGCCGCTGTGTTGTTTTTTAAGCGGACGATTGCTATTCTAACCTCTTCATAGTCGGGTAATGGAAAAACTTTTCCATCGTCAACAATTGGAGTTTCGGGTTCCCCGCCTCCGCGTGTTTTCTCTTCACTGCCATTCAGCAGGCTGGAAAAGTGCTCCCTCCATAAATCGAGTATACTCCGTCACTAGCTCACCTCCCTGGGTACTACAAGAGTTTGGTCTGGTCTTGAAACTTTCTGTAAGTCGCCAAGATTGCGAGGTAGGCAGTCTGTTTCCTCTCCACAGCGACACTGCAGTCCTCACCAGCTGTTTTTGCGACCCTTCCGAAATCCAATGGTTTCGTTTGCAGCTGTACGCAGGGAGTTTGCAATGCCGTCCCACAGTTCCTATATACCGGGTTTCTGATGAGTGCTCTCAGAGAGCAGGTGTGCAAGTCGAGTAAAAAGCCGCTCGGCAGTCTGCTGTGATTGCAGCTTTTCAACGTCGAACCTTCCTTGTGTTTATTGACGGGCATTCTTCGATACACAGAGACGCCAGCGTATCTTCGCTGCGACAAGATAGTGATCCGAGTCAATGTTGGGACCTCGGAACGTACGCACATCTAAAACACTGGATACATGTATTCCGTCTATCATAACATGATCGATATGGTTGAAAATTTTCCTCTCTGGAGACAGCCAAGTAGCTTGGTGAATTTTTTTTGTGCTAGAATCTAGTGCTACAGACAACCATATTTCGGGCCCCGGCGAAGTCTATCAGCCTCAGTCCAGTTGGAGATGTTACGTCTTGGGGGGCTTGTCGCCAAGCACAATTTTGACGTCGCTGAGGGGGCAGCGCTCATAAGTGTGCTCGAGGCGCTCGTAAAAGGCATCTTTGGTCAAGTCATCCTTCTATTCCGTCGGGGCGTGGGCACAAATTATAGTGGTGTTGAAAAATTTTGTCTTGATGCGGATTGTGGCTAGACGTTCATCCACCGGAGTGAATGCCAGTACTCGGCGACAGAGTCTCCCTCCCACCACGAATTCGACACCAAATTTGCGCTCCTTTATATGGCCGCTGTAGTAAATTTCACAAGGACCCACCTTCTTCCGTCCTTGTCCCGACCATCGCAATTCTTGGATGACAGTAATGTCAGCCTTTAACTTTATGAGGACATCAACCAGCTGGGCAGCGGCACCTTCCCAATTAAGGGACCGGACATTCCAGGTGCTTGCCCTAAAATCGTAATCTTTAAAACATTTGCGGGGGTCATCATCAAAAGGGGGGTCTCTCATCCAAGGCTGAAATTGGTTTTTCATTGGATTGTTTTTTCATGTGGTGGGCTCCAAACCCCACGCACAACCGCTTCGTCTTCTCACTTTATCTCGCCTCCAAACGGATGTTCGTTGGCTACCCAGCGGATACGTGGTCTAAGACCGGAAGTCGTGAGCTGCTTGAACCATATACAAAATAGTCATTTCTGGCCACTCCCAGGTTAATGGCGGTCAAAAACTTTCCTCACTTGCGTGAACTTCACGCACAAACCTACAAAGATGTCAAATGTGGTAGGCAGAAATAAACAATTGGCAAGAGGAATAAAATTGGCTTTGTATTTGCACAAAATGACAAATACACATTTCCATATACCATATACGCAAGCGAACAATATACAGCTTCCATCCACCTAATTGAAAAATTAACTTAAATTTACCGAAGCTAAATTTATTTATTGCTTATAACTCTATTCACGAATAAATCGTGTGTGCTCAGATTTCTTTTCGAGCGATATTTAATCGCTTTCAATTTCTCAATTTGAGCGTACCAATTGTTTTATTCTCGCTGAACTCGGTACTTGGCAATAAAATCGTAATTCCTTTCTATGCAAATCGAAATAAATGCTGAACACATAATTCTGTACATTCATTTCGCTTGATTCTTGCTTTTCAAGCAGTTTCATCAATCGTGGCAAATAAGAAGTGATTACAAAAAAGGAGAAAAGTAACAACAACAATTTATCGTTAGAGCGGAGGAACACATTTGAAGGTAACGAAGCGGACGATAAATGGACTCTACTGTCACCAATGGATGTACCATATGTATGCAAATGTAGATGCAGTCATGCATTGCTTGTACTCTACATAAAAAATCCTTCACTTATTTTCAGTTCTCTTCACTTAAACTATGAGGCAATCACATACACATACATAATACATATAAATGTAATAATGAAATATTGAATTAAAATAAAATAAATATAAAATAATTATACATAATAAAATAATTTTACATTTCTGGTTGATACACGTATATTTCTTTTCAAATTAATTTAATTTACTTTATTTTACTTAAATGGGGGTCTCTCATCTGAGGCTTTTTGTTCTTTTTCATTGGAGCATATGCTTCTTGTGGTCAGTCCCAAACCCTACCGCAAGGGAATTCGTCTTCTCACTTAAGCTCGCATCTAAACGGATGTTTGTTGGCTACCCAGAGGACACTTGACCAAGACCGGAAGTCGTGAAGCTTATGTAAAATAATCGTTTCGGGCCACTCTCAGATGAATGGCAGTCAAAAATTTCCCATCATTGACAACAGGTGATACTTTGAATGGAATAGGCAATTCAAAAGTAAAAAAGCTCTCTCGACGAACCAAACCAAACTCTACAAGCCACTCATGATACCTGTCCTACTATATGATGCAGAAGTGAGGACGAAAGAAAGGTTTTGCGAACGATTTATGGTGCTTTGCGCATTGGCAACGGCGAATACCGCCAACAGTGGGACGATAGTTCAGCGAATGAAGAGACAGCAGCTACGCTGGCTTGGACATATCGTCCGTATGAATGAAAGCGCTTCAGCTTTGAAAGTAATCGATGTTGATGCAAATTGTGTTCTTGCGTCTTCCAACAAATGGAGGGACCTACAGTATATTCCAAGCCAAATCCGAACGACTGATGGTTTTTTATGAGTTTTCCGACCGAACACCTGCTCTCACACATGGATGGTCTACAATTCATGCTGAGCCGCTTCCGGATGGCTGATGGATTTTTATGAAAGGCTTTTAGAATATTTCATCTGACAAATGAACTCGAAGGGGTACCGAAGGGCACTGCGGTCAGAAAATTTGTTTTTTATTGTTTAAATTAGTTTTCTATAATTTTGGGTGTTGAATTTTTTGTGTCTCTTACAAAATGGAACAATTGATTCCCATAGCATTCTGGGATTTCAGTAAACAGTAAAAGAGCAACGTTTACGTTACTTTACTTTACGATACCTCTCGAGTGAAATTTTTACAGATATTTCGTGTGCTTCTCCTCTTTGCTGTTTTGGTATTTTGAATGGCTGCTGCAAAACGCTCGCTCCCAAACTGCGTCTTCACTGTGGTTTTCCCCCATTCCAGGTGTTCCTTCTCACGGGAAGACAGGTGGAATATTCCCAGTGCCGTCTTTTATTGCGACAGGGCTTTCTTCGATTCTTTATTTCTTTTCCTTCCTACGACTTCGGGCTTCTTTCTAGGGCTGGCTAAAAGCTTCCTCTCTCTTGTAGAGCTTACCGAAGCATACTATCCGCTTCGGAGTCAACGCTGATCACTCTCTCCTTGGGGACTCTATTGGATGACCTCCTGGCTTTCTTATCCTCCTCCTTGTTCGATCATTAAAATTTGTATTAAACTTGTTCATACGACCACATCTCCCTTAAGGCGGAAACACCGATCAAAGTGAGTGGAGATATTCATAATACACCGTTGCCGCGGTAAAGCCACCGTTACTCCCTGAGGCGGTCCGGTGTCAGGAAGGCTCCATGCAAACATAGCCGATATTACTATATAGTCCAACTGGAAAGGATCGCCATAACACCCTGGATTAAGTGGGCGGCAGTTCTCGATCACTGTTTTCCAGCAACCCTGAGATAGCTACCACGTTACTCCTCACCCATGTTAGGGCCGAATGATGATTCAGCTAAGCCCTCGCACCTCGTCAAAATGCCTGCTCTCGTGTTAAAAGCTAAATCTTTCTATTCTTTAAGCCTGTTAGTATGCAAAATTTTCCAACTTACCGACAGGTGTAAAAAGTGAAAGGAAGGTATTTAATTAATTGCTTATCGGATTATCAGATGCTTTTCTACTAGTTACTTGAACCAAAAATACTCATCAACAGTCGTGTAGCGTGCACGGTTAACGGTGTTCGCTGAAAGGAACCAAATGAATAGGTAAAGCACCCTGGGAGTTTTATTACAATTGATCACCTGTTACTCTCGCTGATAATTGCACCCAGAACTGCAATAAAGAAACGCAGTTTACGATTATGCCGTGCAACGCAATGTTGTTGCTGCTTTCCTGGATGTACTAACCATGCAGTTTTGTATTTGTTGCTATTGGTCGGCATCAGTAATAGTTGGTGTGCCACCGTTAGGTCAACTGAAAAGCAAAACAATGACAATAAAGGCGAGGAGCCATAAATGTATATATGTATATACATACATGGATATGGACATATTCCTGGTGACATATGTACGTATAAACAATGGATTTGTAAGTTGCAGCTGAATATATATGTGTGTATGCTATGTTCATGTTCATGGGTTTACAGTGACTCACGAGAATGTTCAAAATAGTTTGATATCCATTTGAACTTCAAAAATCTTAAGGCAGTATTCTGCTTTAAAGGCTTCAAAAAATTATTATTTTGTTTTGTTAAATCTATTCTAAAAATATCCACGAATATATCTTCAAAATTTCAGTGACCAATTCGACATAAATATTTTAGAAGCTAGAGCAGGTTTAATGGCCGAGCGCTGTGCAGGTTCTAATGCTCGGACGTTTTCTCAAGTTTTCTTTTTTACAAGTCTTAGAAAACGATGCCGGTGATAGCAAAAGTAATATATGTGTGTCCGATCTAAAAAAATCAAAACGCTCTAGCTTCAGTTATAAATTATCTTCTATTTGAATTCAAAAAGTATTATTTAAACTATTTTTTTTGCAGCTTGAAGTGAATTTGTTTTTTAAAAGCTTTTTTTTCAAACTCCGATAAATTTTCAACTTCAGAACTTCTTCGGTACTTTTTAGTTCATATAGATTAGATATTCATAAGAATTAAAAACAAATTTGGTTCGACTGTTTCAGATGCAACGCACGAACTCCAGCACTGGCACCGTTTCACGAGTTCAGATTGCTGCCTCTTCAGAAAACAACATCAGAAAATTCCAACTTTTTTTATACTAAAAATCCTTTTTTGAAGCTTAAATATAGAAAATTATTGTCTGAGAATTTGGTTTACGGCAATAATTTGCTTCCTTTTCAAAAAATTTCTGAAAAACATTTTCTTTTGGGCTCTAAAGGAGACTTCTGCCTTAAATGAATTTACCTGACCATTCACCTTTTCCTTCCAATGCGTGGTAGGACCATCAATCTTAAAATTTCCTATATCACCCATTTTGCTTCTTTGCTTGAAACAACGTGTGTGTGTGTGAGGGAGACGGTTTCATGAAGAAATTATTCATGATACCAAGTGTCGCTTTGTTATCTAAAACGGTTCGAGAATCCAAAGCTTTCAAAGCATCATTCAGCATATTCTCGAGACTTAGCCTATTCCTGTATCCAAAACTGAAAAAAAGGCTGGGAAGTAAGAGATTTGAATGAAATGCACAGATCTTCAGTGAAACGAAGGCACCCAATAATGTTTGAAAAAGCGTGAAAATTATAATAAGGAGTAATAATTTGAAAAAAATGATGATATCGAAAACTATATTGAAAAATTGCACGCCCATTTGCAATAAAAAAAAAACTTTTACTTAAGAGGTCACTGACTGAATATTGTAATAACTATATTCTTATATATCGAAAAATCCGGCTTGGTGGGACCGGCTGAATATGAAGCATGCATGTATAATATATAATTGTCGCATTGTAACCGCTGAAGCGATTTTCGGCCGAGCTTCTCCTCCAATTTGTGGTTTTGCATCTTGATGTTTTTCTAACAAATGGAGGGACCTACAGTTTATACTAAGCCGCCGCCGAACGGCTGGTGGGTTTTTTATGAGGAGCTTTATTTCATGTTAGAAATACACTCGGTGAGGTTGTCACTCCCTGCCGAGGGGCGAACGCAATTTGAAAATTTAGCCTAATGTTTTATTTAAATTAATTTTTCCATAACTTTTTGGATGTTGGTACAACCCCAGACCATTTTCCTATATCTCGCTGTAACATCGAAAGCAAGCTTTTTTTGGCCGGTGCGCCTCTTGATGTTTTTTCAACAGAGGACTTACCTACTATTTAATTAAAAAATTTAACTTTGTTAATTTACTATATTTTTATATTTATTTTCGGAACCCATGGTACTACGCACTTCAAACCCATTGACTATTGCGTCCCCCAAAACGAAACTAAAATTTCTATTTTCAAACCCACTTTATAAAGTTGTCGTTTCGCGAACAATTCTCTGATCCACAATAAGCAAAGGAGCACATTACAAGCTGCATTGGAAAATGCATATGCTTTACCTTTTGTGTACCACAGATTTTCCTATTCATTCATTCGCCAAAAGCGACAGGTAAGCCACGAGCTCGCACGCTCGACTAGTTGTTTGATTATTTGGTATGGACGCATGCATTGGGTGGAGTGAGTTGGTCCGCGGCAACCGTGTATGCCTAGAGTGTGTACGGCTTGGGCGTATGGTAAGAATGTCATTGGCGCAGTGTCAGGGCAATTTGCGCCCGCGTATTCCTATATGAAATTTACTTGAGCATAGGGCTTTGGGATCTGTGTGGCCATATACTCAGGCTAAATGCTAAAGGGAGGTCACTTGACAATGGACTGATTCTGCTATTATCGGTGGGGGGTATTAATACATATATACACACACATACACTGATATGAACCTCCTCATTGCGCAAATGCATTTATCTTTGAATGTTGGTGTTATTATCGTTGGTGGATTTGTGGAAGTATGCTGTGGCGGAGATGAAGGTACACGTACATTTACGGCATTGTGCAGCCTCTTGAATGACAATCTCATTTGTGCCTGTTGCTGCTATTGTCGAGTTGTGGCCCCTCGCTCGTAAAGCGCTTAGTGCAACAGGCGTTGGGTGGAAAAGAGAATGTCGCACAGCTCCAACAACTTGTTGAATTTGTAGTCATTTCTTCCATGATTTTATCTGCTATAAATTTTTATTAAAGTTAATGGTGAAGGCGATTTATTCTCTTGTTCTTGTGAGAGCCAAGAAATATAATTAAATTCATTATTTCTTAGTGGGTACACGTATATGCGAGTTATACGAAATATAACCTCCATTACTTTGATGCAATACATATTATCTCGAGTATAAGGCAAAATAGTTTCCTGCAATTAGACCGGGTAAATAGAGAAAGATTTTCATTATGTGTGTAATAAATAAATTCCATTGGGCTGATAGGATGCTTTAGAATTAGCTATGACTTTTCCTTATTATTAAAATTAGACTTCATTACATAGTAATTTTACGGCCAAGCTCCGCCTCGATTTTCTGGAATGGGCATACATTTTTTGTTTTAATTAAGAGGAGTTTCTCTATTACAAATACACCCCTGCCAAGGTGCGACATTATCCACTTAGTTACAGCGGCAGCTTAAAATTCATATAATGTCGTTAAGCATGATATTGCTCTTTTGTTACAGATGTCCAAACTAACGATGAGAAGTTGATGGCACCAACCCAAGTGATCTCTGATCATAGATATTTTGACTATAAGGAAAGCATCACTGGCTCTCAGCTATCGATGCATCCTAATAAGACATTCACGTTACACGAAGAGTTGACCTCCATATAGAGACCATTGGTACAATTGAAGAAGTCCTCTCTCTCTACGCAAGGCAAGATCTACACTAGACATGCCTTGGATGACGGCGGTGGTAAAAAATATATGAAGGAACCATCGAAGAGCAAACAAAGCTAAATGTTTAACACCAATAAATGCTGGGTTATTACCAGACTACATTAGACGTCGTGACGAGGGATGTGTGTAGGAGAACTCCACAAGGAGGAATGCTATCACCTCTACTCTGGACCCTTGCGGTTAATGAATTGCTCAAGGAGATGGAAGGAGGAGCTGTCAAGCTTACAGCCTTTGATAATGATATCTCTTTGTGGGCGTTAAGTGTTTATCAACCCTCGGATCTCTGGTTAGTCAGGCACTTGGAATCATAAATAACTGGGCTATTTCAGCAGGACTAATAGGCTTATTTACAAGGAAATACAAAATTTACTTTATACATGCAAGAGGATGTTGGGCTGCACTTGGGGTCTCTTTGGATCTTCATTGCTGTTGTTAAGTTAATAGTTTTCTACGGAGTTTTAATATGGTGGAAGGCCATGGACAAAACTACATATCTGGATAGGCTGAAAGGAGTATTCAGACTCTCCATGATCAGCATCACTGGGGCACTGAATTACCCCTTAGCATAAGAATAGGCTACGTAATCACACTTCTGCATTTCGGAAATATGCAGACAAAGCCCTTTATGTTTTTAGAGAGGGTTCTAAAATGTTCAAAGGATTGGGGGCTTCAGTTTACTGCGCTCAACTAGAGATAAGAAAGTCGCCTCAGCTACTAAAATATTGCAGTATTTTCCAAACCGAAATATTTGCTATAAAAATGGCGGCAGAATTGCTGCAATGTAATAGCTTTCAAAGGAAAAGAATACACATTTAATGGATAGCCATGCGGCCATTAAGGCCTTAATTTTATACAGGACGAAGTCAGCTGTGGTCGCATTATGTAAAGAAACGATTCAAGTACTGTCTGAAAACAGAGCAGAAACTTCCTTCTTACAAAAGTCGTTTACGGCTCATTAATCTGCCTACACTCCACAGTTGTAGAAAGATTCTTGGAGTTTTATTTTTAACTAAATTGATAAGAGAGCCCATTCCTGCTTAGCGAGCTTAACTTTACCATCCTTTTAAGATCATCTAGATACTTTAGGCTCCTTTCAGAGGAGTCTCAAAATGTTTTTATTCAAAGTATTGACCATTAGTTTCTACATATTTCGCCCATCTCTTAGGCAAATTATGGATACCATTCCAAAAAAACTTTTTCTCTTTCGAGGCAAACCATTCGACGGTGCGAGGTCTGGAGAGTACGGCGGGTGCGATAATATTTCCCAATTAAGTGTTTTTAATGTGTCTTTCACCAGTTTAGCGGTATGAGACGGCGCGTTGTCATGATGCAAGATAACTTTGCCATGTCTTCGGGCCCATTCCGACCGTTTTTCGATCAACGCATGATTCAAATTGATCATTTGTTGTCGGTAGCGATCCGTGCTCACCGTTTCACCAGGTTTTAACAACTCGTAGTACACCACACCACACTGGTCCCACCAAACACAGATCATTGTCTTACGGCCAAAGCGATTTGGCCTTGCAGTCGATGGGCCAGCTTCACCAGGGGAAAGCCATGATTTTTTTCGCTTCGGGTTCTCAAAATAAATCCATTTTTTGTCCCCCGTGACAATTCGTTCCAGAAAAGATTTCCTTTCGAATCGTTGAAGCAGCATTTCACAAACGATTTTTCGATTTCCCACTTGTCTATCGTTCAGCTGGTGTGGCACCCATTTTCCATACTTCTGGATCTTTCCCATGGCTTTTAAACGTTGGAAAATTGCTCCTTGAGTCACATGTAGTGTTTCTGCCAATTTTTGTTGCGATTGGGTTGGATCAACATCCAATAACGTCTTCGAACTTTTTCGCTGTACCAGGATGTTCATTGTCTGTCAAATCGAAATCTCCACTTTTAAATTGACGAAACCATGTCTCACATGTTCTAATCACTGGAGCATGTTCACCATAAGTTTCTACCAGCAACCGGTGAGTTTCAGCTGCTTTTTTCTTTTGATGAAATAAGAAAAGCAGCGAATGCCGCAAATGCGATTTACTTGGAACGAAACTCGACATATTCACTGAGGTAAACAAATATGACACTATTATTTTGGCGGAATGTGACTTGCGTATTTTTGTAGGTTAATGTCAATAGAACAAAATTACATACATGCCAAATCATAGAAATTTATACATATTGCTAGCGACATCTACTAGTAAGGCAAACTTCAACTAACACACCTGGTAGCAGCTGATGAACATACACGTATCTGTAACTGTTTAGTGGAGATAAGGGCTGTAAAATCGTGAAGACTATGTGTAAAATATACAATACTAAGCTCATAGAGTTTGTACCATCTGTAAAGAGGCCGGGCTCCAGGCGGCTGATAGGACTATTAACAGGGCATTGCCTTCTGGCGTCTCACGTGTTTAATATGGGTCTGACAAGTAGAAAGACTACGAAAAGAACAGTAGTGGTCTTCACACTGGATACACAAGAGGAGTGTAGCAGTACAGCTTGGTCGCATGTAGTCTCGCGAGACCCAATTCGTTAATGAGACCCTCAATCAGTGGAGCAGGGAAAATGGAGAAATTTTGATCAAAGAACTATTTTCAGTTCGCTTTGGTTGATACCCAAGGACGCAGGGTCTCAAATTTAGAATCCCCTTCAAAATTTTATTAATCAATCACTTTCTGTTACATAATGTTATAAGGCCTCAACCGCGCCAGTTATCTGTACAAAGCAAAGAACTCTTTTCAGGGATGAAATGGTAATAAGAGTACTTAAAAACTTTAAACTGTTCAAAGCAGTCGGTACCGATGTAATATTTCTTACCTTGCTTCAGAGTACATTGTGTAAACTGGCCTCGTGTATACACCAAGCAAGTGAGAAGAGGCCAAGGTGATTTTTATTTCGAAGTTTCTGGGAAAGAATCTGAAAGGACTGGATAAAATAAAAATTACCCCCTGACAAGTTATAATCCTTAAGGCCAAGTTCCTCCAAAAAACGTGTTTTTTTTTCAAAACATTTTTATTTATTAAAAAAAAATGTTTATAAATCAAAGTTTCTGTAGATAAGTAGTAGTATGAAAATTATAATTGAATTTTTCTTTTAAAATCATCTGAAAGCAAAAATCAAAACGGTTTCTTATTTTGTATCACTTGGCTATGGCCGGAACTACAATGAAGCATTTAAAAAAAAAAAAAAAAAGAAGCAACATTGCGGACTATTTAATTTTTTTACCATCTTTTTCAATTTTAATTGTTTAGAAATTTTTTAAAATAACAATGAATATTTTTATTTTTAGTTGTAGTGCCGACCATAGAGAGACACTTCCAGAGTAAATTGCCATTGAGTTCAAGTTGATAAGTTCAATAGGTTCTAAATCAGAGTGCCATCTAGTGGAAAAAACGTGGTTTCGCAAAAACGGCGATTAAAGTACTCGAGCGGCACCTGGCTTTAAAAGCGAAGGCCGCACTTGCTGAGTGGTTAGAAACAATATCCAAATAGAAAATTAATTTTTAATTACGATTGCCACAAGTTTTACTAACCTTTCCATACAGTTGATCTTTCAGAAATTCTTCGCCACCGCAATTAAAAAACTCAAAAGGTATTTCATACCATGTTAAAACCGACACCGAAAACCATCTTCACCACTTTTGCTAATTTCAATTTATGATATTAATATTTTTAATTAAACCTTTAATATGGAGAGTTTATTCCCAAAATATTTTTATTTAAACACTACCTTAAATATATATATTCAGCTTGATACCAATTTTGCATAATTTATTACCTTAACAATTTGATTATATTAAAAATTATAAAAAGATGGTATCCCTTCCCCGCAAGCTTTCATGATTCCCTTTGGTTTGATACCCTTAATATCATATTTCATTGAGCTTATCTATTTAATGGTATTAAAATGTCCAAAAATTAGTGCACCGTCAAAATTTTCAAATCACTTTATTCCAAAGTTCATCCCATGAATAATGTATAATTTATTTTATCAATTCCTTTAAAAAAAAAAATCAAGAAGGTGGCAACGCTGTATTGTAATATTTAATTAATTTTATCTTATTTTTTAATTTCAATACAGCTGGTAACTCAAAGTACGCTAGCAGCCGGACTTACCACTCCCCCCTCTCCCTTCTATTCTTACTTCTTACTTCTTACTTCTTAGTCTTGCAGACCTTCGGGATTTTTCTATAAATTTACAGGAAAAAAATTTCGATTTTTTAAATTTTTTTTAGAGTAACCTGGCCTTAAGGCACGCATACGTCAATGTAAAAAGTTGATACCGCTTTACATCAGAGTACACCCCACCCCGGAATTTATTAACGCAGAGGGTGCTTTTAACAACACAAACACTACCGCATTGATCTATTTCCTAATTTCGGATCAACGAGAACTGGTCGGTTGAGGCAATTGTTGAGGTTTATAAGATTCGTACGTGTATGTTTAAGGTATTAAAATTATTTACGAAATCACTTTTGCCACCACACAACTGGCTTACTGTCTCCACTTCTATTGCAGATTTTAATTAACCAAATTATCTAATTAATTTCAGTGGAGAACTTTAAGATAGTTTGGGTAATAGAGCATACAATTGAAATCTCAGCGGGTTAGAAGAAAAGACAAAGAGTCCCTGTAAACTCGGGAATAACTGAAGTCTGTCTCTTTACGAAGAATACGAAACTTCAATAGCTTAACTTCCCATCCTTATAGAAAAATGCCATAACACTTTCCAAATCGGCCACACATCTCGGAATAATTCTTGATACGCTACGAATTTATAAATACTTGCAGAAAGCTCATTACGCCCTTACGCCTAGGAACTATCGCGACAAAGACCTTAGACTTCATCCCTGTCATTAGGCCAATCAAACTGGATGCAATTTCCGAACTATAAGTGACACGGCATCATACAGAAAGTCCAAAGGATTCGGGTTAATTGCACAATATGACCGAGATAGGGAAAGGTTATTTCACAAGCAAACCACCTACTCAAGGCCATCGGTAATAACGGGGATATATACATCTATTATCAATAACCAAGATTTACTCAAACTCAATAGCTACAGAGAGGAATGAATATAGCGAGTATCACAGGTCACAGATCAGAGGGATGTAGAAATTAATGAAAGGGCCGACGAGCTAGCTGGCACTGTCGTCACCAGCGACTGCCTCAGATCCTTCAGTGACTTCAAATGTTGACTAAGTATACCATGGAGTAACATTTGGGGTCCTGGAAAATTTTCGAAGTAGGGAGCTCTACATAATTATTGTGAGGTGGCGTGGATTGTAAACAGGCAAAGCTGTTACTCTTACCATGACGACGCTGTCCCTCTCTGCCGTTTCAGTGACTGTTTTAAGTTTAAAGCTATGTTTGACATACAACCGATAACCGTTCTCGGATTTTAGTGTCGTGCCGTAGTCTAAGTGTTTAAAGCTTTACCGTTATAATTAAAACATGCCATCGACCAACGAAATGAGGGATTAATTTTAATGTGGCCACAATAAGCACAACAACACCAATTCAGAAACACCAAAATCGTTCATTTCAATTGACTTTTCATAGCTCTTCAACCCATCACCAAATACATCCGTATAACCCGGCTACTCCACCTGTTCGAGGAGAGCAGCAATCAGCATACGAATGACAATTGAAGGAGAGAGGGTCGTTTGATGGCAGCTGATGTACGAGGTGTGATCAGTAAATAACAGTTATTTTCAATTTTTTTTATTCATCAATTATTCAAAGTAGTCCACTCAGATATAATACTCTTATGCCAGCGTTTTTTTCAATCTTCGAAACACTTCTGAAACGCGTTTTTTGGTACCGCCATAGCTCCTGTTTCTATTTTTTTATATCCTCAACTGTAGCAAAACGCTTACCTTTCATCGGTGCCTTAAGTTTTGGGAAGAGGAAAAAGTCACGGGGGGCCAAGTCCGATGAAAACGGTCGTCATCAGTTACGTCCTTTTTGAGGTAATCTGTCGTCGTTGACGATGTTCAAAATCTCCTGAGCTAGGTTCATGCGACGTCGGCCATCGGCCTTCCTTAAACCGGTTTTATCACAATTGAAGTTGTGTTCTGCTCATAGTACACTCGCCAAACGCCACAGTTCATATCAAATGTCCTTGCGCATTTAATTTATTTTTTTACAGAAAACTTAATACAGTTTCTTTGATAAATTTTTTCGAAGAGCACACCAAAACACGACTGACCTCTTTATCTGTCAAAAACAAACTGGCAATCCAAAATGGTTGATATTGCCAACATATATAACAGACATGTGTACCAACGTAACAGAAAAAAAGCGAAAATCGAACATACGTGTACGTAACTCACAAAATTTGAAAATAATAATGGATACTTCTGATCACACCTCGTAAGTAGATGGGGTGCTTCCAAGGCCAAATTGGCGAAGTTGTAACGCAGTACTATTGAAGTGCTTTCAGGTGAGCTGTGTTGGCTTCGTGGCTATTGCGGTCGGTTTTACAGTTACAAGCAAATGGAAACCACAAAAACAGTAACAGTGGCAGCAGCAGAGGAGAGGCCACAGCAGCAAGGGTTCTTCACATCCTGTTCACATCAAAAGTGGAAAGTTAAATTGTCGTATTGCTGCTGTTGTTGCTGTTGTTGTTGTTGGTTTTGTTGTATTTATTGTAAATGGATTTGTTGCTATTTGTGACAACGAGTTAACCGGAAATTGTGCGAATGATGCGCATTAGCTCGTCCGGAATGGCCTGACTTTCATGCCACTTGAGTCTCTGCCATCATTTCGTGGATTTACTTTCATCATCCACTCGAGTGAAGCAAATAAAAATCCAAGTAAGCCCACAAAAGTAGTTGGCATTCAACTTTCTGCGGTCACATTATTCTGTGAGCAGACATAAAGTGCCCAATGATTCGCAGGAAGGCTTTACAAGATTTATCCATAAACTTGAATGTACATAAGTATATCATAAGTAGTTTGCAACAACTCAGACATTAACGTACAATGTACATATACCTATATACATACATGAGTAAATGTAAAACTCGATTGACTTAATGCTGTTTATTGAAATGTTCTGTTCTGTTCGTTAAAAAAAAATTAAATGAAAAACTTAAAAACGCAAAATATTCCTGTTTATGCCGAGGCTCGGTTCAGTACTTGGAAGTCATTCCCATGTCTAAATCATTAATATACGAGTTTTAAATGAGACACAATAGGAAATCGTAAAACAGGCCCACTAGGTGTTACTATTGTCAATGGTACCTCAGAAATTAGACTAAAACTGTAATGTGGCCAGAATTATGAGAGCTTCTGTTATGCGAAATCCACTTTGAAAAACGCGTAGGTATGTCCATTTATGCATCCTCTAGAGAGTTTTATATCATTTTACAGACAACACTTATTCCTCGGGTTATTCGTTAGCACTGACCACCCTGCCGTAATGTCAGGATGGTCAGTACGTTAAGCGTTTATAGACAATAATAACTAGATTTGAGAACCTCTACTGATCGATTTTCCAATTTCATATATAGAAGCGAGTTCCACGATAATTCTATGGATCTTTTGACATCTTAATAATGATGCTTTGCTTGCAAAAATTTATGCGTTTTTGCTTTCGTTGCCTAAAACAGCAAAGAATTACTGGTAATTTGAAAAAGTTTATATCCATATATCTATACTAATATTATAAATGCGAAAGTCGTTTCGTTTGCTGCGCTTTCACGCAAAAACTACTTAACCGATCATAATGAAACTTTGTACACATACTCTTGGAGGTATCAGAATGAACATAGCTACTTTTTATTTAATAAAAAAAATTATTTTTTAAATAAAATAAAGAAACTTTTTTGTCCAATAGCCTCCATATGGAGCTACGTTAACGCCATCTAGCGGGTAAAAGCTAAAGATATTTTACATCGACTTCAGCAAGTACATACAGATATGACTTTCAATGAACATATTTACAACCAAACGCTAATTCTAATTGAAAACAAGGTTTTCACAATGGTTGGAAAAAAATTAGATGATTTTGGGATGCAAAGCCCTCAAAGAGATAATGAGGATGATTTCAACAATGAAATTGCTCGAGAGTTAGATTATGATTTCATAGCACTGCAGCGACAAGTAGAAGAATTAATCCCTTTGTTACTTCCAGAGCAGGCTTATGTTCTCCATCAAGTTTTACGTAGAATAGAATACGGTAAAGGTGGACTCTTCTTTCTCGATGCACCAGGTGGAACCGGAAAGACGTTTTTGCTCAACTTATTATTAATGTACATCAGAAAAAACAGAAAAATAGCAGTTGCAGTAGCTTCGTCGGGTATTGCCGCGACGCTTTTAAACGGCGGCCGTACGGCACATTCCGTTTTGAAATTACCATTGAATCTTGCACATGAAGATTCGCCCATCTGTAATTTCAGTAAAAATAGTTCTCGAGGTAGGATGCTGCGGGAATGTAAGCTTTTAGTGTGGGATGAATGTAAAATGTCTCACAAAAAGGCTATAGAAGCTTTAAACCGGACTCTTCAGGACCTGCGGGATAGTATTATTATACTGTAATGGGAGGAATGGTAGTTTTACTGGCTGGTGATTTTCGTCAAACCCTTCCAGTTATTCAGAGGGGAACACCAGCAGATGAAATTCAAGCATGCTTAAAATCATGGTCGAGAGTTGAAAAGCTGAGCCTAAAAACAAATATGAGAGTGCATATCATAATGACGTGGATTCAGGACTTTATGCTGAAATGTTATTGAAAATTGGTGATGGTCTTTTAGATGTTGATGCTGAAGGTTGCGTATCACTTTCAAGAGAATTTGGGTTGTGATCAGTGGCTGTGCGCAAGAGCAATATTAGCACCAAAAAATGAAGTAGTTAATAGAATCAATGACATTTTAAAAGAGGTGGAAGCGGAAATGGTGGAATATTTATCAATAGATACAATTATGGATACAGAATTAAGTACCTCATATCCTGTAGAGTTTTTAAATTCACTTGAATTGTCGGGTGTACCATCACATAAGCTTCAGTTTAAACTATTGTAAATGTACCAGTAATGCTTATGCGAAATTTAAATGCTCCTCTGCTATGTAATGGAACACGACTTCGGATAACGAAATTGGGACAGAATATACTTGGTGCTACTATTTTAACAGTTGTCGGTAAAGGAAAAAGTGTAACCATACGTCGGATTTCAATTATTCCCACTGACCTTCCATTCCAATTTAAAAGAGTTCAGTTTCCCGTCAAACTTAGCTTTGCCGTAACTATAAACAAAGCACAAGGACAGACATTACAGGTAGCACGAGTGCATTTAGAAAAGACATGCTTTTCTCATGGTCAACTATATGTAGCCTGTTCGCATGTGTCTAATGCCCGGAATTTACAAATATTTACACCCAAGGGAAAAACGTATAATATAGTTTATAGAAATATCCTTGACTAATAATCTGCATTTTATATTTTCAATTGTTACCATTCCGAATTATTTCTTTTCTTTATAGTGACATATATATTTTAATATTTGTTGTATTGATTCAATAAAGTATACTTTGAAATTTGAAACTTCATTGCATGTTGTAATTTTTTCAAATAGATAATGTCAGACAAGCAATAAAATATATTCTTTATATTGATCCGTTTGTACTATAATGATCTCTTATTGGATGGATTTAATGCGAGCGAAGCCGCGGGTAAAAGCTAGTATAATATAAAAGGCTTTGCCCTGAATAACATTTGTATTTATTTACTGAATCTGCTTCAATATAAGAAGCCTCACAATCAGTCATGAAATCTTAAAAATTAAATTAAAATATAATTGTCTTTTGGCTAGGAATGGGCACCTGGCTCAGTGTTGTTCCCCTGTGGTTGAACGTCTCGCCACAATCCGCATTGAAGCGAAAATTTTCAACATATCGTTGATTTGTGCCCACACTCCGAAGGAAGAGAAAGAAGATTTGGCCAAAGATGCCTTTTATGAGCGCCTGGAGTGTACTCATAAACGCTGCCCCCGACACGATGTGAAAACCGTGCTTGGCATTTTTAATGTCAGGGTGGGCAAAAAAGGTATTTGGTACAACTGATCGACTTCGCTGGGCCCCGAAATATGATTGTCTGTATTACTAGATTTTAGCAAAAAAATATACAAAACCAGATCGATCATGTTGTGATAGACGGAATACATGTCTCCAGTGTTCTTGACCTGTGTACACTCCGAGCACCCAACATCGACTCGGACCACTATCTTGTTGCAGCGAAGATACACACCCGCTTCCGTGTATCGAAGACCGCCCGTCAACAAACACAAAAAGTTCGACGTCGAGGAGCTGCAATCACAACAGACTGCCGAGCGCTCCAGCTCTCTGAGAGCACTCATCAGCAACTCGGTATAAGGGAACTGTGACGGAATTTCAAACTCCCTACGTACAGGTGCAAATTAAGTTATTGGATTTCGGTCATATAAATAGTTAGTACGATGAGGACTGTCATTTAGAAGTGGAGAGAAAACAGACTGCCTACCTCGCAACGTTGCGATCGACCACAATACGTGCGGGAAGGAGAAAGAGGCCGAGATGCGCGATTATGAAGAGCTTGAGAAGGGATATGCTCGAAAATTTTATGAGAAGATACGACTGCTTACAGAAGGTTTTAAGACCAGAGCAGACTCTTGTAGGAACACTTTTCCAACTTGCTGAATGGCAGTGAAAATTAAACACCCGTATAGCGTTTACCTGATTAAAGAACAACAAAGCAGCCGGAGCTGACGGTCTACCTACAGAGCTTTTCGAACATGGCATTGACAAGGTGCATGCATCCGCTACTATGCAGAATATGGTCGGATGAAATCATGAAGCGATCTCATCTATGATGTTCAGTAAAAAAAAAACATCAGTTTCATCAGAAAAATGAGAGTCTATTTGAGAATAGATATTACTACCGGACAGATCTCTGACCTGCTGCTTAAACGATGATTTCCCGGAACTGAATAACAGTACAGCATTAGGAACAATTGTTTCTAACACTAAATAAATAAATAAAATACTTTTAAAATCATTCGATAGGGTCGAATATCAGTGTAAATCCAACGATTCAGATATAAACATCGACGATATCATTCATTATGTGGTAGATTTCCTAGAATTCCCCTCATACTATTAAATTACTCCTTCGAATTCAAGGGAGTACTAGAAGAAAAATCAATTTAAAAAAACGTCCATAGCTCCGCCATTGAATTTATTTATTTCTTTTGATGTAAATCAAATTTTTTCTATTTAAATATGGAACTAATAAGATATCAAAATATTATAATTGTATTGCCGTTTTTTCCACGTAAAAAAAGTCTCGAAAAAAGTGTTTTTTTTTTTGGGCATTTACAGTGTCCTTACCCCTTGATGTAGCAGGAGTAGACTTAAGCTGTTTCTCTCATGATCAGGTGTACTTATGGTATGTGGCATTTTGCCTACAAAGAAATACTGAGCTAGGTGTAGGACTGGGTGTCATAAAAATGTACCAGAATTTGATATTACTTTCGTATTTACTTCAGCTTTAAATCCCTACAATATAATAAAAACAGTTATATAAATAAAGTAATTAAAATTAAAATGTACTCAATTAAATAATATAAAATGTGGCAAACGAAAACAAAAAAAATTATATAAAATAAAATGAAATTCATAATAATGTAAATAAAATAAAATTGAATTAATTTAAATTTAATTAAAAAATAATAATTTTAATTAAATAAAGTAAATTGAATTTAAATAAAATTTACTAAAATAAATAAAAAAAACCCAGGTTAAATAAAAATTTATGAAATAAAATAAAACAAACTAAAATAAAATTAACCAAAATAAAAAAAAATAATAAAATCAAATAAAACGAAGTAAAATAAGGTAAATAAAAAAAGAAAGAAAACAAAATTAAAAATATAGAAAACATGGTATAATAAAAGGGAATAAAAAAAGACAAAAAATTTAAAAGAAATAAATTTAATAAATTATAAGTGAATAAAATAAAGTAGGCAAAAATGAAAAAATTAATGAAATAAAAAAATAAATTAAATGAACCAAAATAAAAAATAAAATAAAATTAGCTAAAGTAAAAGAATAAAACAAAATACAATAAAAGAAAATAGAATAAAATAAACAAAACAATAAAATAAAATAATCTGATCTAAAATAAAAAGTTTTGAAATAAAATAAAAAATATAAAGCAAAATATAATAAAAAGAAATGAATAAAAGAAACTAGAAAAGATAAATAAAATAATATAAAACTAAATTGTATTCAATTAAATAATATAAAATGTTGTGAACGAAAAAAAGTTATGTGAAAAATATTGTGAAAAATTATAAATATAAAAAACTTAAAAGAAAAGCAAGGGAAATTTTATAGAAAATAATTAAAGGATAACAAAATAAAATAACACATTATAAATTAAAATATCAAAAACTAAACCAAGTTTAATAAACTATTAAAATAAAATAAACAAAAACACTTAAGTTTAAGTAAAAAAAATGAAAACATTAAATAAATCAAAATTGAAAATAAAATTAAACAAATCGAAATACAAAACAAAATAAATTAAGAATGATATAACAACAAATAAAAAAAAAACAAACAAAAAAACACTAATATAAATATATGGTAAATTAAGAAAATTGAAATGAAATAAATTTAAAAATAGAAATTCCCTCATTAACTTATAGCATAAAATTAAATTGAATTAAATAAAATACACTGAAAAAATAAAATATAATAAATAAAATAAAAAAAATAAATTTAAATTAAAATAAAATAAATTATATAGATAAAGTAAAATTATAATTAAGTAAACCAAAAAAATTAAATAAACATATTAAAATAAAACTATAAAAATAATATAAAATGTAAAAGGGAAATAAAAGGAAATGGGATTCATTAAAATAAAGTAAAAAAATTAGTAAAATAAGATTACAAATAAAAAATATATAAAGTAAAAGAAAATAAAGTGAAATGAAATAAAAAAATAAATAAATGAAAAAATATTATATTAAATTATATAAATTAAAAAATTATTTAAAAATAAAATTAAAAGAAAAACGATAAAAAGAAACAAAACTATACAAAAGAAATTTATTTAAAAAATATTGAAATAAAATTAAATAAAAATAATTTAACAATACAAATAAAATAAAGATTAATCAATTAAAATAAATAATCAAATATAGCAAAGAAATATAAAAAAAATGTTAAAAATGAAGTCCTTCACACATGGGACTCTTTCCTGAATCGTAAAAAAAATCAGCCACTTTGAATAAGAATTTTAATGTATATGATAAAAACAACAGGATTATTTATGACATGACGTAGACTAAAAAAGATCATGAATCAAGAAAATGCCAGACTAACATGCAAGAATTCAAAAATTCTTCGAGCTGCTTCTACACTACCAATCTGATGATTCCGTCTACTATTGGCGACTAGCGAAAATGAACAAACATTAAAAATGCTCTGAAATGGCATGATGTTCCAATCTGATAACGCCAGACCAGTCAACTCTATGTTACTCCATCAATAACTAAGAGTGCTTATTTGAAATCTGATGCCTTATGAAAAGGATTCCTTCAACTTTACCAAACTTAATTTTTTTACATAACAAAGTTGTTATTTCTATTGTTATTATATTTACTAAAACTTGATGATATAACACCCTGTTAGCAGAAATTTTCTTTCATTACTCGCCTTTATTTTGCAAACACACCCATCCATCAAACTCAACAAAGCATACAATACAACACAATAACGAACTTTTTCCTTCACTCGTTAAGCAACAGAATTCGTAGTTAATTTGAAAAAAAAAAAAACACATTTTAAATACATTTTTGGAATCAAAAGCCTCCGGCAGTATGTGTACAGAGTTGGAAAAAATATAAAAATAAATATTCGGCGTTACCGTTAGAGCATCATAAATATGCAAATACCTCTATAAGGAAAAAATTGTAAGAGTGAGAGAATGAGGGTTGCGAATCTCCCACCGCATACTGCAGCAACAGACTTACACACTCCTTTAGAAAGCCATCAAGCTGGTACAGCGAGAGTCGCATTTTCAAATAAATATAATTTTAAAAATTTTGCTAATGTGTATATACGATTTTAATTTCATTAAGGTGAAAATAGGGTTGCCAAATATAATATTTTGGATAATTAAAAGAAATTCAAATCACACTCTTCTTGCAGGTTATACATTATTTCGAAGTGTTGAACGCTATAATCGTAAACGTACATCCATAGGCTTTTACCTAACTTTGGGGTTATGTTACAATGGGTGTTGCTATGCCTTACATAGGCGCGTTGGTCCTTTGTAGCGCCAGATGGAGGCCCCTTTCTTATTCATCTAAAGTAGTCGTCGTATAAAACGTCAACGTGTTTTACGAGATAAAGAGTGCATCCTCTATTTTATTCAACTGCGAGGCTCCGATATATCTTAGATGAGTTCTCACTAAGTCTGGACAAAAACAGACGATTTGCTTTAACATCTCAATCATGTCTTCTTTCCTCTACTTCCTACATGTGCCTCTGCTACTAATGTCCATTCTCCTAGCATGATTGTGGCCCGTTGTGCCAACAATTGTCCTGCAGCCCTTACGAGAACTTGTTGGCAAGAAATTGATGTTTCTTTTGCTGTTGTTACAATCGTTGCGTTGTTGCGTTCAGTCTCACATTTATCCGGCACCAAGGTCTTTCGGAAATTTAAGTGTACCATTAATCCTTTTTAACGTCTTGTGATATCCTGTACTGGTTCGCAAGCTGGATGGCAATTTTAACAATCTCAGCAGCTATTTCGTTACTCATAATGCTGTAGTGGCCTAGAACCCAGTATATAAGTAGCCGTTTACCCTCGTTTTCTGTGTTACTAGCTATCTCAGCAGACTTTCCTATAGTGAAGACCTCTGCCTGGAAAATACTGCAATCACTCTATCGGCCATTTTCGTTCCATTAGTTATACCTATCATTGGCGTGTCGCATGTCTTTGTAGCATCCGGCATCCTTGAACGGAGCTTGAATTCTTCATTCCCAGGTAAAACGTGGGGGTATTTAGTCTCTCTTCGAGCTGTGCCCGAGAGTTCTAGATGAGCGATGCAAGCTGATGTAATATCTCCAATAGTTTTCTATGCGAAATTTAGTTGGCAGTGGTCCATCAAACCAGAGCGCCATGGAGCAGTATTGCTACCGCTGTGTAACACCAATTGAATCTCGGGAGTTTACTTGCAGTTATTTTTTACCTTCTTGAGAGCAGCACCACATCAGTTTTGTCAGCATTTACCTCTAAGTTGCCTGATGTCGCACCTCGGTATACGTATACACTTTCAGCTTGCTTTTCATTAAGTTACTGATGGTGTCTAGGAATTTGCTCGTAACAATTACTAATAGCTATGCTGTCCGCATAGGAATTAGCTTGGGAGCTTTCTCATCGAATTTTCTCTGATGCTCATTATCTATAAGTAGCCAAAGGAGTACTTAAAAAACACCATCCAACGAATGTTGACTTCGAAGCCACTTTTTGGAAAATGAATTAAGAATTTCATAAATTTGTGTATTGTTAACTGAGGACCTTTGTATCAAATCTCCAATTCGCAGCTCTGGAAATTTTCATTGAATACCGGATTTGGTAAAATTACAATATTTTCATTTACTCCTTTATTTAGTTTTTAAAGATAAATGTTAAATAATTTAAAGCAGATCTAAGGTTGTGTGTATAAGCCAACAACTAAGGCTCCGCTGACGGAAACAACCTTAACCTCGGGATTCTATAGTCGCTAGTCTCAAAATTATCCTTGATACTTTGAAGGTCAAAAATTTTGGGAGAAGAATGAAAATAAACGTCAAAACTAAACAAAAATGTGGGATGTGGAATAGAGATTGCCCATACCAGGTGTGTTAGTTGAAATTTGCCGGTTTTTTATAAAGAAAACACTTCATTCAAAATTTTTTTATTCAAAGTATTGACCATTGGTTTCAGGCAAATTATGGATACCATTCCAAAAAAAACTTTTTCTCTTTCGAAGCAAACCATTCGACGAGCCATTTTTCGACTTCTTCAAAATTAGCGAAGCACTGCTCTGCAAGGGAGTGTCCCATCGATGCGAGAAGGTGATAGTCGGACGGGGCGAGGTCTGGAGAGTACGGCGGGTGCGATAATATTTCCCAATTACACGTAAGTGTTTTTAATGTGTCTTTCACCAGTTAGCGGTATGAGACGGCGCGTTGCCATGTTGCAAGATGGCAAAGTTATGTCTTCGGGCCCATTCCGACCGTTTTTCGATCAACGCATGATTCAAATTGATCATTTGTTGTAGGTAGCGATCCGTGTTGACCATTTTAACAACTCGTAGTACACCACACGACACTGGTCCCACCAAACACAAAGCATTGTCTTACGGCCAAAGCGATTTGACCTTGCTTCGGGTTCTCAAAATAAATCCATTTTTCGTCCCCCGTGACAATTCGATGCAGAAAAGATTTCCTTTCGAATCGTTGAAGCAGCATTTCACAAACGGTTTTCCGATTTTCCATATGTCTATCGTTCAGCTGGTGTGGCACCCATTTTCCATACTTCTGGATCTTTCCCATGGCTTTTAAACGTTGGCAAATTGCTCCTCGAGTCACATGTGGTGCTTCTACCATCCAAACTTCGCAATTCCTCGTCTTCGAACTTTTTCGCTGCACCAGAATGTTCATTGTCTGTCAAATCGAAATCTCCACTTTTAAATTGACGAAACCATGTCTCACATGTTCTAACCACTGGAGCATGTTCACCATAAGTTTCTACCAGCAACCGGTAAGCTTCAGCTGCTTTTTTCTTTTGATGAAATAAGAAAAGCAACGAATGCCGCAAATGCGATTTACTTGGAACGAAACTCGACATATTCACTGAGGTAAACAAATATGACGCTATTATTTTGGCGGAATGTGACTTGCGTATTTTTGTAGGTTAATGTCAATAGAAAAAGATTACATACATGCCAAATCATAGAAATTTATACATATTGCTAGCGACATCTACTAGCAAAACCGGCACACTTCAACAAACACACCTGGTAAACCACGTCGTCATATTTTCGGCTTTATTAAGCCCACCGCTTACATGATTATAGCAGATAATTCAAACCTACCCATCTTGGCGCTTTGTAACCGCTGAAGCGTTCTTCGGCCGCGCTTCATAAATTGTAATGTTGTCTTGATGTTTTTCCAACTAATGGAGCGACATACAGTTTATTCTATGCCGATGGATTTTAATGAGTAGCTTTTACTTCATGTCAGAAGAGCTTGAAATTCTCTACCGAGTGGCACCCCAAATTAGAAAAATTATTTTCGGATGGATCGCTGGAATACGAATGGCAGTACGCAATGCTAACCACGGTGCAGCCATTAGTATGCAAAAAAAAAAAAAAAAAGATTTGATAAATTTAAAAAATTTACTTTACGTGTATACTACTTCTGGCGAGTTCCATCTAATTGCCATCATCCTGAAACGTCGACCTCAAACTCTATGGAACGATAAGGTGTTTTATACTGATTGGGGCTGATTCCCTAGAATTCGGAGCTTGCTCATACCTGAAGCGCTCTGTAAAATTAAGCTCTGAGCTTCAGTAACAGACACTAAAAGATATTAGTTACATACATATCTATGTGAGTTTAGTTGGCATCCCTGGTTGCTATCGATATTAGCTCATTTGAATGGCTAAAGCGGTGTTGGTGGCACCTTGTTGTTGGTGTGGCTGACTGCATATTTCATTGGAACAAAATCATATTAAAATCGCAGCGGTAATAAATAAATGAGAAATGACAAACATTGTCGCTGCCTACTTGGAGTTTATACTGTTGTTGTTGTTGTTACTGCTGCTACAGGTGGAATTATTGTCGTTGCGTGTTTTGCTTTGTGCTTTTGTGTAGAATTAGATTAGAAAACATCGCTTCCAGCTACACGTTCATTAATTCGCTTGTTTACTGACTGCTAAAACACAAACAACGAAAACAGTGTTATTGCTGCTGTTGTTGTTGCTGTTGCGTTGAATGAGTTTCGCTCCTTGCCATCCTTTTCTTTCGTTTTTCTTTTTTTCATTTCAAGTACGAGTATGTATGAATGCATATACCTACTTCATTTATACCGCTAAAGTCTTCTTGCACTTCATTCTACAGGTGCATATGCCGTTTGCTTTCCCTGATGTTTGTTGTTGTTGTTGTTGTTGGTATTCGGTGTTACTGCCGTTATGCCTACATTTTTCACATAGCCAACATGCCAAACAACTGCTTTCCATGCAAATGAAAGTAATAAAAATTTCTGTCTTTGCTAACACACACCCCGCGGCCAACTCCGCCCCAACATGGCTGCGTCGGCGTCGGTTGTCCTTGTTACTGTTGTACTGTTCGTTCAATTGTGAATTTATGAAAGAGAAATGGCTGTGCAAGATATGCAATATTTGCTTTTTAATAATAATTGCGCACACCAACATTCATAATTGAAACAGAACGAACACAGCTGGAGCAATGAAATGAACAAATACTTATGTTATTTGCCTTCGCTTATGTTTGAGTTGTGAGAAATTATTGAAATAAACTGCGAAGCTGCAAATAAAGTGCAATCATAACAAATTAAAATGAAAAGCTGTTGGCAAGTATTGTACAAAAATAATAAAAAACAATAACAGTAAATATGGCAAGGACATCTGACACCGGTTGCAAAGGACCAACGCTAAGGGGAAACTTGTAATATGAAATTCATATTGGAGTTTTAATATAATCCATATAATAATTCCTCATAAAACAATATGATTTAATAATTTGGAATTTCATAAAAAGCATATTAGCGACAAAAACAACTATTATGTTTTAAAATGTAACGACTGATGTTAATTTTAGTGCGCGAAGGCAAAAATAAATAATAAAATATGCCTTTTTCATGTCAGAATCAACGAGTTTAGAAAAACTATTTAGACCTTCCCAGGCATTGACTGCACTAAGAACATTAGTTAATTTATCGATAATTCGTTCTAATTACATCTGCAGATTGTGTAAATTCATTTATATTTCCTATATGGAACATGAAGTTCACTTAAATGACGAACCGATTTTTTTTACATATGGTTGAATGAGCTTACGACTTCTGGTTTAAAACCAAGTGCCCTTTGGGTAGCAAACAAACATTCGTTTGGAGGCGAGCTAAAGCGAGAAGGCGAATTCCCCTGCAGTTGTGTGAAGGGTGTGAGACTCACTATATGAAAATATTTACTCCAATGAAAAACCTACCAAAGCCGTCCAAGAATTACGATGGACGGGATAAGGACGGAAACGAGAACGCTTTGTAAAATTTACTACAGCGACCATATAAAGGAATGTAAATTTGGTGTTGGATTTGTGGTGGGAGAGAAACTTCGTCGCCGAGTACTGGAATTCACTTCGGTGGATGAACGTCTCGCCACAACATGCATCAAAGTAAAATTATTCGACATTTGTTTGATTTGCTACCATAATCCGATAGAAGGGAAGGACGATGTGACCAGGGACGCTTTCTATGAGTGCCTAGAAAACGCCACGGACGAATCTATTGTATATGTCTGAGGATGGAAGAGCAAAACGCATTTGCAGACAAAAAGGAAAGAGGCCAAAATGGGTGAGAATGAAGAGCTTGGGAAGCTGGCCGACAATGGTAAAGCATCATACTTGGTGTACGAGTATGAAGTAAACACTTCTTCAGGATGCTGATCGGCACTGAAAATGCAACACAAATCTTGGGAAAGACCTGTGAGAAAAGAATCGGTACACTACACCTTTTTATCGATTATAAAGCTGCCTACTGCAGCCATAACTTCGAGGTCCTAGATAATTTCGACTATCCAGAGACCAGCCTTAACATCAATAATAGTATTATTTCCATTCTAACATAAGGTGCAGGTATGGACGATGTCGGCAACATATAAATGCATATTATTGTTTCCCATTATCCGCAATAACCTTAAACTGGACATGTCTCAGCATGAAGTGCCTATAGACCTATATAAAATAGTATGCTTTGTAACTGCTGCAGCTATTTTCGGCCGAGATCATTCTTCAATTTGTGGTTTTTCGTCTTGAAGTTTTCCCAACAAATGGAGGGACCTTCACTTTATTCTATGCCGCCTCCGAAGAGCCGATGAAGCTTTTATTTTATGCCAGAAATACACTCGGGTTTATAGAAAAAAATATTTTCTATAATTTCGCATGTTGGCTGAACCAGGACTTGAACCCTGACCTTCCGAACGGCATTACGAAATGCTGGCTACCCAGCTATTGTCTACGATAGAGACCTATAGAAGTTTTTAAAAAAGGCGGACCTACTTAACTAACTTTTAAAGGTAAGTCCTAAGTCTTTACCTCTTCACACACTTCGAGCCGTTCTTCTATCGGGACCATTATTGGGTAATTAGAACTAGTTTTCCGTTATAACTTAATTATACTCAAATTCTTTGACGGTAATTTTAATAGAAATAAAAATTTCTATTGCAGGGGAGTATAATGGGGTGTAGTCAAGCTTCTTGGTATGCAGTTATAGTAGCGGGGCTTTACTCAATTCCTACTTTCGCGTCCACGTCACGCACCTTGGAAACGTGGGCAACTCTTTGCAATGTGCAATAACCAACCCGTGTGGGGCCTTAGGTCACGGCTAAAACAGCTTCAGTGGAATCACTTCGACATATTCGGGTTCATTGAAGCGTCTACTCAGCTGGTTTTGGAACCCCCTCCCATGCAGGAACCAGCTCCAATGAAAAGCTTACTTTCAAATTTTATTACTTCATACGGGGAATCATAAGGAAATACGGATTTCATTTCGAAATATTGCAATTAATCTTCGCAATGAAAATCGTATTACGAAATTGCTAAAAATTTAAAATCAAGCCGTTCCACATTACGAAGAATCATTAAAAATTACAATAATACAAACAGTACTGAAAATAAGCCACGAGCTGGAAACGTGTGCTTGATGCCGTTGAAAGTAAGTATAAATTTTGTTGGAAATAATGGACCTGCATACGTACATACGCGATGGATTTTCGTCTGACCCATCCTCAGCTATCTTGCGCTTAGCCGATCGTTCTGAAATTTGAAAGGAAGACTAATAAGTAATTACAAAGGATTTGATATTTTTAGATTTCACAAAAACAAATTGAAAGTCGCCAACTGAACCAACATTTTTTAATCCCCTCGTATATATACATATACTCGTATACATATATTTATATATATATATGTTTTTTTTAATTAAATATACAATTAAACTACAAAAAGAAAACTAACTATCCTGTAATAATCAAAACACTTCATACATACTTAATACATATATTAAGCGAGCCTGCCGCCCAGCGATTTCAAAACAGCAAAAATATAGCGATTTCCTTTTCTGTCAAATCGTTGGATGTCGAACAGTGAAGTTCAGTACATGCCATCACGTCATCAGACATGTACACGTATGTATATGTAGTATGTGTATAAATATATTCGTCAGGATCGGAAGAGCCTCTCCGAGCCGATCGATACCAAATAAGGTTTCAGACAGGGTGATTCCTTATCGTGTGACTTCTTTAATTTATTGCTGGAGAAAATAATAAGAGCGGCAGAGCTGAATAAAAAAGGTACAATCTTCTACATATATCAACAACCGCTTTCTCCAGTCTGGATAAGGAAGCCAAGGATATGGGTCTGGTAGTGAACGAGGCCAAGACGAAATATCTCCTGTCATCACACAAACAGTAATCGCATTCGTGACTCGACTCCCACGTCACTGTTGACAGTCATAACTTTAAAATCGTTGGAACCAGAATCAACTCCAAAAACAATGTCAGCCTGGAAATTCAACGCAGAATCACTCTTGCTAACAGGTGCTACATCGGATTTAATACGGCAATTGAAAAGTAAATTGCTCCGTCGGTGAACGAAAACCAAACTCTACAAGCTGCTTATCGTTTACGTCGTGCTATATGGTGCGGAAACAATGACGATGACAACATTTGATGAGTCGGCGTTAGGAGTTTTCGAGAGAAAGGGTTTGCGTAATCTTTACAGTCCTCTCCGAGTTGGTAATGGCGAATACCGCAGCTGAAGGAATGATGAGCTGTATGAGATGTACATTGACATTGACAGAGTTCAAGAAACAGCGACTACGCTGGCTAGGTCACGTGGTCCCGATGGATAAGAATACTCCAGCTTTGAAAGTTTTCGATGCAGAGCCCCTTCGGTGAAATCAGAGGAAGAGGAAGACCTCCACTCCGTTGGTAGAAAAGTACCTGGCTGAACTTGGTATCTCCAATTGGCGCCAAACAGCGAAAAAATTAATGACTGGCGCAATGTTCTAAATTCGGCTATAATCGCGGTGTCCACGCTAGTAAATGAAGTAAGTAAGTATAAATATATTTACATCCTCCATGTGTTTTTTTGTGCAATTTTTCAATATTAATTAAGTAACGAACCCTTCATCAATCTACTCTTTATTACGAAAATTCACATTCTGTAAAGAAAGTGTTTCGCACACTTCGCTGAACTTATGGTCACCATAATCGGCCTACTGAGCATACTATTCGCAACACGATCACCCATCTTGAGACCCAGTATTCATTATTGGATAATATTCGACCGAATAGACCACGTTTACGTAGTGAAGTAAATATAGCGGCCGTAGTTGAGAGTACACACGAAGACCATGGAGAGTCGATTTGGCGCTGTTCGTAGCAGCTCGGACCGACGTATAAACGACTTGGCGAATTTTACGTCGAGATCTCAAATTGAAAGCCTACAAAATACAGTTTGTGCAGGAACTTAAGCCGCTTGTCCTTCCCAATCAACATCGCTTCGCCGATCCGACGTTTTCGAACTAAATTTTGTTCAGCAATGAGACCCAATTCTGGCTCAATGGGTGCATAAACAAGCAAAAAATTCGTAATCTCGGCGGCGCTTGGTTTAAATAAGAACACATCTGATATCAAACGGTGGGGATATATAAAGTATATAGCCTATGCGGACAATCCCGCTTCGATCCAGGCCTTGGAAGTTCGAAGTGTTAGAGTGAGTCATAGAAAATTGGACTCAACGCATGTACCACATAAGACGGAGCCGCGGCCAACGTTTAAAAGAGATCATTATAAAAAAATAACTGCCAAAAATTGTTCTTGCGAATGATAATAAATAATCCACCATAAAATTTAAATTTCCTGTGTTTATTTTTTCTTTAAAAATTAGAGAACCTCGAAATGGATCAACATTTATAACCACGATATCTAGTATTAATTTACATACACAAACTTGTTCGTACGAATACATATATTCATTGATCTTTTTAACGTAAATATAATATGGTCTATTTTTCTTTAGTAAACGAATGTAGGCTCATAATCTTGTTACTAAACTAAAAAAAGGTGAGTGCAAAAAGAACTGAGCAGACTGAAGAGGATTATGAGCATTTGGAGTACGCTGCTATACTTATGTATGTGTAACATAAAGGTTAAAATAAACAGTTACCTGAACTACAGTTTAGCTCAATTCTTAAACAAAAGTTATTTGTTCTGCGCGTTATGCATACATATTTATTTAAGAACACTCATTTACCAGATGGCATTACTGTGGTGCAGAAGGAAGAGAACTGAAGTAACTGACAACAGGGATAACTAAAATTTTATTTAAAATTTTTATTAACAGTGTAAAGCTATATTGCCGTGACGAGCTCTCTAAGTGCCTGCAATAATTGTTTCATACTAGAATTATTAGAATCTCGCGAATTATGATCGAAAATCTGAATGAGGACTGCTTACGTGAATTATTGAAATATCTAAATCCGAGTGATCAACTGGCGCTCTCATTTGTTAATAAAAGATTATCCAACAAACTTGTTGACCTTTGGTTTGCAGAATGTAGAAAACACATCGTGGAGGGCCACAAAGTACTGGATAATATTAAGTCTCGGAAGTCAAGACCCTCGAAAGATAGTAACTAATTTGCAAAAGTGATGTTATTTTGAGAAATTAATAACAAAAAATATATATTTTTATTTCACACAAAACCGACATTAACATTTTTTTAAATACGCTCTACAAGTTTCAACTGATTTAGACCTAAAGATACCTATACCTATTTATTTGTGCAAATTAGTGCAGAAACGCATACCAAAAAATCTGTATATTTAATACAAAGTTTGTTGTTAATTTGATTGTATAGGGTGTCCTGGAGTTAAGGCAAGATTTTAATTATATTGAAAACTTAGCTTTTTGTCTTCAGATTGTGATTTTTCATTAAATCATAAAATACATAAGGATCATCAAATATGTACATACAAATCTTGCCTTAATTTTGGAGCATCCTTTACATTGAAATATATACATACTCTTATATCTATTGTAAGTAAATGAAAAAATCTTTGTATCTTTGTACATTTATTCGTTTACTATTGTCTAGTGAAATACATTTTATTTTTTTATTTTCTATAATTACATATGCATCCATGGACATGACTAATGAATAGAAAATAAAATTGCTTTGAATTTATTACACAAAATTTTTTTCTTGAATTAACTAGGACTATCGGCCCGGTCAGTAGTAGACTTTCTTTGCCCTAGTTAGAATTATCCGATTTATGTTAAATACGCATCCTTTTGCTCGGTAACTTTTTGACATTTCTGATTGCAATCCTTGTCCTCTTTGGCAAAAGATTGAGATAATCGATTTTCACAGGTTTCTCTTGTGGTTAATTCTTCACCAGCCAAAACATTCGCCAGAGACAGGAAGCTGGATGCTTATTGGTGAATGCTTCCTCCAGGAATGAATGAATGAATGCTGACAGTACAGGTCCGAATTAAGGGTTTGGCCATAGGGGAAAAGCTTATAGTGGATCATTCCTTGCAAATCCCACCAAACACAGAGCAAAACCTTCTTGGTCGTCAACCTTGGCTTGTAGATCATTGTGTCGGATCACTGCTCTTCGACCACGACTTTTTTATTAGACATTGCTGAAAGTGAACCACTTTTCATCGCCAGTCACAAACCGCTTTAGAAATGTGTAGATTTTACGACGTTTCAGTAGCGATTAGTAGATAAAGATTCCGCCCAGGAAGTTATTTCTCGTTAACTCATGTGTCACCCATACATCGAGCTTCTTTGTGTGTTAAGCTTTTTTCAAGGGATTCCACACTGTTTTTATACACTGTTTACCTTTTTGGCAATCGAAACAGTGCTGGCATGATGGTTAGACTCTTATATTTCCATTGTTTAATAGGCATTTTCGACAATTGGCCTTCACCGCCGTGGAACATCTTTTACATGAAAAGTACTTGCGTTTTCGCCTTAGTCGAAGAAAAATTTTAAATTGCCCTTTGCTGTTATCCACCTTTGGTATGCGCTTAAATACTACTGAGTTAAGTGATCATCATTTTTCCCTTTACCTTTTTTAGTAAAAAATATCATCTTTTTAGCGCCATCTAGCGTAATCTAATTTCACTTATAAAACGCGAGATACGGGTCACTAAAGTCATTTATTGCTTAAATACGAGATTACTTTTTACTAAACCTTATATAATATAAACGATCTCCCTAATAATTGTTACAATGTAATATTAATATAATATATTGCACAGGCCTTCGCTGTATTTATTGGGCTGTAAAACAATGATTAGTTGAAATGTGTAAATATGTAACTCTATCAATGTCAGTGGTTGAGACTCTTCTGTAAACAACGTAATTGAAAAGTTGTTGGTTTTCGCGAAAACGTTGCATCTAAAAAAAAATAGAATTTGTGGTACTTGTTATTAAGCAGCATCTGTTTGCTAGGGCTACCTACCTTTCTGACAAAGGTTGCTAACTAGTACGTCGGCCGCATAATTACCTGGAATATCCTTGCGTTCGCGTCTACCTGTTTTTGTTTGTGTGGTGTGTATACTTACGAGGGTCGGCTGATAAGTTCCTGGCCTGAAGTACTTATAAAAAAAAATTTTATAGTATTATGTTTTTTATTTTTCAATATAGTCTCCCTCAAGTGAAATACATTTTTCACATAGTGAATACATTGACTGTATACCTCTAAAAAAATATTCTTAGATTTCTCTTCAAAATGATTTTCTACGATCTATTTCATCTCACTGCCGTCTGAAAATCTTTGTCCCCGTGATTACTTTTTTAAATGAGAAAGTCAGTGGAAGCCAGGTCCCCACTGTAGGGTGGATGGTTAATTTCTGTAAATCCAGTAGTCTTGGCCAAGTTATCAACTAATAATACTCCCCCGCTATCCCAGAAAATGGTATTCATAATCTTCGACGCCGACTTTTCCGCTTTGATTTCATTTGGTGGTCTTTCCTCTTTTTTATCCACTGCATCGACTCCTGCGTAAACTCGGGATCATATTGATGAATCCAAGCTTCATATTAGAATGGAAATTTCATCGAAATCATCTTTACAACTCTCCAATCGTCGTTGCTTGTCGAGCGGCGTGAGTTTTCGTGGTACCCAGCGCGCACTATGTTCTATGTTTTTTTTTTTATATTCAAATGCTCGTTATTTGCCAATCTGTAACCCTTTTGCTGTTTGCCACAATTTAACTCTTCAATCAGCCAGTACTAATTTTTCGACTTATTGGTGGATTGTTAAGAAAAGTTTCACGCCATGACTTTCAAAATTTGTTTAGTTTTCTTCAGAGCCAAGTTGGTCATTCACCGGAAACCTCAAAGTGATTAACCACTTTGCGAGCATAGAGTGCAGTCATATCCTCGGTGAAAAGAGTTATTTGGAAGCCTTTTAGTAAAGTGACTTGAATACCTTATATCAGAGTATCATTTGTATGCTTTGCGCCCAAATCGATATCCCTGTTACTATCTAACAATAAGAAAAATTATATATACATATCATACTAGGAGTAGTAAAAAAAAATTTATTTTTCCAATAGATTATATATCTATCGTTATATATCTGTATCTTGCGTTTTGTAAGTCCGATCGGGTTGCGAAAGATGACATTTCGTACTAAAAAAGACTTTTTGACAGCTTTGTGATTAGTTGATTCAGTTTTGTTTGAGCGTGCGTCAAAAATGGGCACTAGCAAAGAGAAAATATGCTATATTTTACACTTTTTCTTCGATAAAATTTCAGTTTCATTCCAGTAATTTTAATGTAAATGATGCTTTACGGAGTGGAAGACCAATTGTCGAAAATGTCATGATGTGTCATGTAAGCACTGTTTCGATTGCCCAAGAGCTAAAGATTGCACAAAAACCGTTTGAAAGCACTTGAATACGGCTGGATACGAAAAGAAAAAATCATACCATTAAATTTTTGCAAAAATAATGGATTTCTTTTTACTACACCTAATATCATTTTAAATTTTGTCGGAGGATGGTTTCGTTGTTTGTGTTAAAAGTAAATGTTGTCCAGATCAATACCATCCAATACCGGCCATAAAAAAATTATGATGATCTCTCGATAACGCAATTCATACACCGTAACTGTTGCTCCAGCATCATTTTCCAATGACCCCGCAGGAGCATAAACCGCCCCAAACAGCAAAGGCACGACGTTATTGATGATCGGCCGGCTGAGTTCTTGTGTTAAATGAACTTTATAAGCCTAAGACCCAAGTCTTTTTGAAAAGTACGGAATTGTGGAACGCCCAATTCCAAGGAAGGAAGGGGCATGAACAAACTTGAATTTTCTTCAACACTTTGTGCTACATCAGCAATTTTCTCGATTGTTCTTGAGCGACGTGCGCGTATTTTATCCTCATATCACTAACTTGTCCCAAAAGTTACACTTTTCTTACCAATTTCTGCGGTCCGACAAGGTGTTTTACGACATCTAAAAAATATTTTAGTTTTATGAACAGGCTCTGCCCGGTTTTCAGTTTTTATAGTGAATTTTAATCATTTCAATGCGTTGTTGAAGTGCACATGGTTCTATTTTTATTACTGGCCTAGCTTTTACTTGCTAAATGTCAAAAAATTAAAGCATTAGAAGTTACATACTCGTATACCAGAATAACAAAATAACACCTCTTATTGGAAAATCCTTTAAAACACATTATATGGTGTCAAAGCAAGCAAGTATTGAAGGCAGGAATACTTGATCTTTTAGTTAAATATAAAAAGTATGTATGCAAATGCAATGTATATGGTAAAGGTGAAAAATGAACCACAAACTAATTGTAAAGGCTCATACATCACATTTAAAGGTTAATTCGATTTTAACAAACCTAAATACCGATGACTGTCTTCTGACTCCAATCTGTACTCGCATTATAAATGTAATACATATGTATATATTCACACATCCATACACGTGCATATTTATATGTTGCAAACGGTATTAGATTAACCACGAGGATTAAGTAAGAGAAATTGCCAGTAATTTGCATGTTGCATACAAACATATATACGAGGGGTAGAACTGAAGTCCGTTAAAAGGAAAATATTTATTTTTTAGCTTTTCAATATAGTCCTCGTAATACTACCGATTGGTATATTACGCAAGTATGCACAAATTTGGATCTATGATACGCAAAATTGATTGATGATTAATTATGATCATAAGCCGTATCTTCATTCTATTTCTAAAGATGAATTCTAGCCTTTGATATAGTCAATATATTAATTTTTTATGATTTCTGACAATTAACAGTCATTTTTATTAATTAACAAATTAGAGAGAAGGAAAGATTGAAGTGAGTATTTTATATTGCTTGGGTTCTATTTGACGTGTTACAGTGCAACAGTAGTCGCTCATCATGCCTTCATCACAAACAATCCTTGGTATCGTCTTTCGACGTTGGTTAGATCTTGGTGTAGCCGCTCTCCTTGTTCCTCGGTCGTATTATCCAAACTTTAGAAATATTTCTCTAGACACATTATAGATCCAACCTTTCCATAACATTGTAACAAAATTCACGAATATTAATCGGGGATTTGAGGTTATCAGGAACAATCTTCCAAAAATATATCCATCCAGTGCATCATCGGGCACTAAACACTTTGTGAAGTTTCTTTCGGCCATTAAATTTCTAATATTTTGTCTTCTTCTTCATTGGCGTGGGTACCGCATACGCAATCGTAGCCGAATCAACAATAGAGCGCCATTCGGTTCTTCCCTTCGCTATATGAGAAATAACATGTGAAACCATGCTTTCAAAGCTAGAGTGCATTCCTTCATACGCACGACATGGCCTAGTCAGCGTAGCCGTTGTCTCTTCATTCGCTGCACTATATCCATATAACCGTATAACCCGTACAGCTCATCGACCACAAATAGTTAGCAAAACTTTTCTCTCGATGACTTCCAGGGCTGCCTCAACGGATGTCGATGCTTCTGCACTACATAGTAGGGCGGGAATGATGAGTGACTAATGGTGTTTGGCGTTGGTTCAGCGAGAGAGAGTACTACTTTTCAATTGTAAATAGCACTTCTAGACTACAGTGAGTTTGTATTGGATTTCAAGGCTGACAATGTTGTTGGTGTTAACACTGGTCCCTAGATAGACGAAATTATCTACGACTTTAAAGTTATGACTGTCAACAGTGACGTGGGAGCCAAGCCGTAAATGCGTCGACGGTTTATTTGATGACAGGGGATATTTCGTTTTGTCCTCGTTCTCCACTAAATCCATTCGCTTCGATTACCTGTCAAGCTTGGAGAACGCAGAGCTAATGACTATAGAGAGTACAAGTATGGTACTGAACAGCGTAGAGAAGTCCTGCCCAACTCTGACTGCGCTTGTAGTGTTGTCTAGCTTCAGTCAACACAGTCATATAAGTTTTGCAGGAGTACCAAATTCAGACAAAGCGGTGTTGAGGCAACTATTTACTGTACTATAGAAGGCAGCTTTAAAATTGATGATTTTTCGCACAGTAAATATCTAGTCAATGGTAGATAAGGTCCAACCACCTTGTCTTTCGCAAAATATATTCGATAGAACCTGAAATGCGATACTTAGTAGGCTAATCTTACAGAAATATTATAAATATGTTTATATATAAAGGGGATTAACAAAAGTTCGGTAAGTGGACCAATAAAATTAAAAAAAAAATATTTTTGTATTCATTCGTAATCTTTTTCCCTTTTTATATTTTCTTCACAATCGGCATTAACTTCAATGCTTTTCTTAAGCCTATAGATGTACTTCTGAAAACAGTCTTAAAAATCTTGCTTTTTAAGCTTAACAAGTTCATCATTAATTGCCTACTCGTTGCTATTAAAGACCTTTCCTTTTAATTTTTTTTTTAATTTTGGAAATAACCAGAAATCACAAGGTGATTTATTTCGGGGAAAATGGTGCTGGACGTATTTCTTTCAGCAGTGTAGGATGGCGCGTTGTCATGATGTAAAAAGTACCGCCGCAAATCTTCCTTCTTCCTGTTTTCAAACAAATTTTAGAAAACTTTTCGGTTAGCACTCTTCGGTGTACCATTTTACAGTTACCGTCTAATCCTTTTACAGTGGAATAGCAAGTGCGATTTTAGATCGGGTGAAGTAAACTGACATTATTACTTTTGCTGCTGATTTTTGTTGCTTAGATTTTACGGGTGGGCTTGCTCCTGTTGGACTGGTGTTTAGTTTCTGGATCGTTCTTATTTAACCAAGATTCATCACCAATAACGACTTTATTAAAGTTGCTAGACTGACCATTTTCGAATTTGTTTAGGAAAAATTGAGCAAAATGCACTCGAGCCTCATTTAAAATTCGTGGTACCCATCGAGCAGATTTCTTCGTGTATCCCAGATGATTACTTAATATTCGCGATACAGCCATAGCATTCAAGCCCAATTCGTTAGTAAACATTTCTTGTGTCAATCGTGGGTCTGCGACAATTTTGGACTTCACCAGAGCTACAGTCACGTCATCAGTGGAAGATTTTGTTCAACCTTCTCGGGGCTCGACCTCTAGGGAAAAATGTCTGGTCTTGAATCTTCAGAGCCACTACACAAATAATCTTTAAAGACGGTGCAATCCTTCCATATGCAATTTGGCATTCACTGAATATTTGTGTTAACTGTAAGGTACGCCGAAACCCGAAAAGAATCACATGGTGAATTTCTGTTTGCGTTGGTGGTGAAATTTCGTCTGTCTTGGGTTTTTCGTCTCAATTTTAGGCGATCGTTCTAAAATTTGAAAGGAAGATCAATAAAGTGATTGCAAAGGATTTGGTATTTTTAGATATAATAAAAACAAATGGAAAATCTCTCTCTCGTATATAACTTATAATATCAGGCCCTACAAATATTATTTCTTTGATTTTTGCGTATGACAATTCGGGAAACAGCTTGATTAAATGCTGAAAAGCCAGTCATTCACAGTTGAGTGATTTGACGAGAGCTCGGAAACTAAAACCAATATAGCCGACCGGTTTAAATATTCAAGTTTAGCCAATGAAGTATTGAAAACAATTGTATTACTAATCTGTGCGGGTCCAGAATTGGACTTTAATTCGTAAGAATGTGTTAATTTTTAACCAAGCTGTCCAAAATTTTCTCATACTTAAATTCGTTATTTGAGTTACTGTATCCGTCACATTAAGATACTATTTAGATTATATGTCCTTTTTATGTAATCTTTTTAGCTACATTTGAAAAGCCATGCTCAGAGTGACGAGAGATGTTCCAAACCACTCCAACATATGTACGTGTATACGCGGACTTATCTTTACTACAAGGTAGCGTTAGGTACCCTCCCCTTTTTATATTCATGTATTATTGTATGAATATTGAACTACTGATTTGCAAAAATGCACAAAAAAAAACAAACTTTAACTTTCAGAAACCAAGAAAATTAAAAAACAATATTTTATCCCCAAATAAGCAGTCCCCTTTCACGTTAGCTTTGATATCTTTTATACCATCCCTCGTATATATATGGTATACGCACACACGTATAGAAATATACAAACATTTAGACAAGTTCTGTTATCAGGGGTAAGAACCATTGAATTGCCAAAATACTCCTGAACGGCAAACAAGCAAAACGATTGATGCCACACATTTATTATACTCTCTGCAACCACAATAACAACACGAGGCAGCGATCAAATGGCGCACATTAATCTAAACGGTGCCGCCAATTGTACCTACACACGTACATATTTACATAGCTGGTACGTACATATACATATCTAATTTTCAAATTATTGGTTACTCCCAATTTAATGAACGCTAAAGTGGTAATGCCAAGTAATTGAGCTAGACATAATAATGAGATAGTATTTGTAAGAGCATACACGTATATTGTACACCCATATGCATATGTATATGTGTTTCTCCTCCATTGGTATAGGCCTGGTTCAAGCGATTATAGACGATTGTTTTAGCCAATTGATGACCCCAAGTGGAGCCAGCTTCTTTTACATCTGATGCTTCCATCGAAGTGGAAGTCTTTTTCTTAGTCTGTTTCCACCAGTGACACTTACAATAACATCACGTTTTAGTTGTCACCTTAAAATTCTAGAAATGTTTGAGAAATGCTGCTTCAATGCTTCGAAAGGAAATCTTTTCTGCATCGAATTGTCACGGGGGACGAAAAATGGATTTATTTTGAGAACCCGAAGTGAAAAAATCATGGTTTTGCCCTGGTGAAGCTGGCTCATCGACTGCAAGGCCAAATCGCTTTGGCCGTAAGACAATGCTCTGTGTTTGGTGGGACCAGTGTGGTGTGGTGTACTACGAGTTGTTAAAACCTAGTGAAACGGTGAACACAGATCGCTACCGACAACAAATGATCAATTTGAATCATGCGTTGAAATCGTTGATCGAAAAACAGTCAGAATGGG